>JABBWI010000045.1:0-566145 GCA_016647755.1 Suillus subluteus
TAGCTCGACTAGAAGGAAAAGTGTCATCCCTTATTTGATAAAACAATAAGGACTCGAACGGACAACCAAGCAAGACTAAATTATTAACGTCACTGCAATGCATGTCGACTGTAACGCGTGGAATTTATGTATCAGAGATTCAGCATCGAAATTTCAAGGTCAAGTTTCAAATATGCGGCAGTACTTGTTGAAGCTTGCTAGGCTCGTGACCAGCCTGGCTTACTAATACCACGGACAAGTCGAGTGGCGAAGCCACTTCAAAACACTTTAACATCTCAAAGACGCAGTCCAGACTGGTCACGAGTCTAGAAGCTTGCAACAATGAAGACATTGGATATTCACTGGACTGGCACAGCTAGCAATGTGCCTGCCTCTAGCAAACAGAACCTGGTGTGGCCTCAACTTAATGATGAATCAATTAATCATTGCTACTACGCTCTACCCCTACTGACTAAGCTACGCAAATGGTGGCAAACACCTGTGGCACCACCCCCCGCTGGAGGGGTGCCCCATTCCAGCACGATGGAACATGCTGAAACCATGTGTCCGACCGGTCCTCATTGAATCTGGCGCCTGTATGCCTTGATAACAAATTGGGGGTTACATGAAGACAAGTGACCCGCCTTCGCTGGTCGTCTTTTTCCGAGGTGATTCATCGTCAAGTTTGCAGTGATGTGGTTAGGATCGTCTATTGTAAGTCGCATCTGAATCTAGTTCTCGTTCAACATAAAGTCTTCACACTGAAAACCAGGGTGCTGCTGGCTCCAGTCATGTCGAGGAAGTTTCACCAGACACATGCAATATCGTCATTTTCGGAGAAACAGGAGCTGGCAAAAGCTCCTTGGTCAATTTAATCGTCGGGCCAGAAACAGCACTGGCATCTTGCGACGCTGAAGGATGTACAGCTGAAACCATGGAGTACTCATATGACCTTGCGATTCACAGCAAGACTTTGAAGGTAAAGTTTTTCGATACAGCCGGTCAGTGCAGGGCGCCGCTCTTCTTGGGTGTTACTGAACTGGATTGCAGGTCTTGGTGAGGGCTCTGAGGGAAAAGTCCCCGACAAGAAAGCTCGGAGACTTTTAAAGGACCTCCTTCGAAGGCTTATGAAGCAGGACGGCATTCATCTCCTCATGTACTGTGTTGATGGCAAAAAACAGGGCACGGAAGCGATCTTGGCACTCTGCCGCAACTACAGACTATGTACCTTCGAAGTTAAGAAAAGAGTCCCAATCGTCCTCGTCATCACACGTTTGGAAAGCATAGAACCAGAAATGGAAGAATGGTGGAAGAACAACGAGCGGTTCATCTCAGAGCATAGCATGACCTTTAATGGCCACGCATGTATCACCACGCTGACTGATGATGTGACGCTCAAGGGGCGCCACGACCAGTCATACTACGCCGTCTGCAAACTTATTGAGGAGTATTGTACAAGGTGCGGTATTTCCAGATGCGCATTTTGCTGTTTTTTTATTCTGTTAAGTAGGAACGGGCCCAGGAGGAATGGGCTCAAAGTGAATGGGCTTAAGAGGCACAGGCCTAAAAAGTTGTTCAAAAAAATCAAAAGGACCGCACCCCAAAGAATCGGGCCCGAAAAGAACAAGCCTAAGAATATCATACTCTTTGGGGAGACGGGGGCAGATAAAAGATCACTCGTTAACCTTATGGCAGGAAGGGAGGTGTCAGTCGCATCTCCTGACCTGCAACGTTGTACGATGCACTGGGAAGACTACATCATCGACTTCGGAGACGAGACTTACAAGGTGTTCGATACTATTGGAGTCGAGGAGCCGCAGCTGGGGATCAGAGAGTACCTCGAGTCTGTCGATAGCGCCTATAGGCTCATCAAGGAATTGGACCGACAAGGCGGAGTTGATCTGCTTCTGTTCTGCATTCGCCCCTGCCGAATAAATGCTACGCTTTACAGCAATTATAAGCTGTTTCACGATTACCTCTGCGAGGGGAATGTTCCCATCGTTCTTGTGATCACACACCTAGAAAGAGAGATGGAGGACTGGTGGGAGAGAGTACAGAGTAAATTCGAATGTTACGGGATCCGGGTCGCTGGTCACGCATGCATCATCGCCGCTGATGGATTGGATGGCCCATACGAAACCCTGATGATGAAGCCATGATCCGTAATCTTGTGGAGAGGTTTACTGCAAACGGGCAGAAGCCAGCATGGATAGGAGGGGACAATCTGTTTGTGTCGTTGATGCGTAAGCTGAAGGAGCTACCTGCTGGGAATTTGCGTGTGAAGGGGGTGAGTATTGTCTCTCGCCTGATGAAGCGTTGCGATACATCTCGACGAGTCGCAAGAAAGTTGGCTTATATGATCAAGCAAGACGCGGCTACTAGTTGAGCCCTTTTCAATAACTTACACAGTAGGCTTTGTTGTCATTGATACTTGACGCTTACTACTTGAGACCAACCACAGTCTACAGATCAGGAGCCTATTTGTTCTTATTGTTCTTATCTCAGTACCGTTCAAGAAGATCCGAGTCACCTCGGACCTTCTTGAAAGGTACTGACATATGCGTATATTTACCTGTACTCCAAGAAGCTGAGAGCCGCGCACGAATGGAACATCCTATACACGTGCATGCAACATGCTGAATTCATGCCTCGGGTTCCATATTTCAAGCTTAAAATGAAGACACCAGTACCACAAATATCCTTGGAACAACATGCGGAATACATGTCTCCGACTGGCAACCGATCTTCAAATCTGGACAGGCCTGGACCCGCCCACGTTGTTTTAAGAATTTGAGGATACTACATGAAGAAAAGTCTGAGGACATTACTGAGCACGCAAGTTAAGAGACCGTGACGACTTCGCTGTTCTCTCTCGAGTTAAATTGTCTTCAAGGTTGCAATGATGCCGCGGTCAGGATCGTTTACTGTGAGTTATGTCTACCTCTTCCTCGGCATCAAGTTACTAACTTCCACAATCAGGGCGCCGCCGGTACTGGCTCTAACGATGCCGAAGAAGTTTCTTATTGCACAGACAGCTGCAGTGTTGTCATTTTCGGAGAAACAGGAGCTGGCAAAAGCTCCTTGATCAATTTGATCGCCAGGACAGAAGCGGCACCGACATCCCCCGACGCCACGGGATGTACAACTGGAACCAAGGAGTACATGCATGACATTTCGATTCAAAACAGGACCTTAAAGGTAAAGCTTTTAGATACAGCCGGTCAGTGCAGGTCGCCGCTACCAGTGGGTGTTACTGATCTAGATTGTAGGACTTAATGAGGGCTCTGAGGGCACAGTCCCCGCCGAGGAAGGTCGGAAAGTTTTGAGGAAGCTCCTTCAAAAGCGCATGGGGCAGGATGACATTAACCTCATCATGTACTGTGTTCAGGGTACGAAACAGGGCCGGCATGGAATCAAGGGGCTCTGCCGCAACTACGAAATATGCAAGTCCGAAGTTCAGGGTCGGGTTCCCATCGTCCTTGTCGTTACAGGTTTGGAAAACATGAAAACAGAAATGGAAGAATGGTGGAGGAATAATGAGCGGTTCATATCAGAGCACAGCATGGCCTTTGCTGGCCACGCATGTATCACCACGCTGACAGATGATGCGACGCTCAGGGGGCGCCGCGACCAGTCATACCGCGCCGTCTGCAAACTTATTGAGGAGTGTCGTACAAGGTGCGGATATTTTAATCCATTTTGTGTTGTACGTTTTTCTAATATTCACATTCACATTGTCAAGTAGGAACGGGCATCGAAGGGACGGACCCAAAAAGATTGTACTCTTTGGGGAGGCAGGGGCAGGCAAAAGTTCGGTCGTCAACCTCATGGCAGGGAAAGAAGTAGCAGCCGCATCTAATGACATGCAGCGCTGTACGCTGCATTGGCAAGACTATACCATCGATTTCGGTGGCGAGTCTTATACAGTGTTCGATACCGTTGGACTCGAGAAGCCACAACTGGGAATCAATGGGTACCTCGACTCTGTCGAGAACGTATATAGGCTCATCAAGAAATTGGACCAACAAGGCGGTATTGATCTACTTCTGTTTTGCATTCGTGCTGGCAGACTCAGTCCTGCAATCCAGAGCAATTACCGGCTCTTTCACCGAATTCCTCTGCGAGAAGAAGGTTCCTATTGTCCTTGTATTCACGCACCTTGAAAGAGAGGTGAGGATGGAGGATTGGTGGGAGAGACAACAAAGTACCTTCGAAAAAAAAATATGGGTTCCAGGTCACTGATCACGCGTGCATCACTGCCGCTAACAGATTGGAGGGCCGACACAAAATCCTTTATGAAGAATCACGCGCCACGGTCCGCACCCTTGTGGAGAAGTTTACTGCTGACGAGCAGAAGTCATCATGGATAGGAGGGAACGGCCGGTTCGTGTCGTTAATGCGTAAGCTGAAGGAGCTACTTCCAGAGCCTTTGGATCTGAAGAAGAAAGATATTGTCTCTCGCCTCATGCAGCGATGCAGTTTGTCTCCAGACGTTGCAAGACAGCTGGCTGAGATGATTAAGCAAGGCTAGTAGAAATAGTTATTCTCTTTTCGATACCTACACTCAGATTTGCTTCTAGATTTTGTGCTCGTTGATACGTTACACTAGGACTTCCCATTTACTGATGCCCACTCGCGAGCCTATCCGTATTTCAGCATGACGGTTTGAGTTACACTTAGACTATGTGTAGAGTTCAATTCGCTGCGGGGAAGGTCGATTGAGATAAGGCGTCCCTATCCACAATGACATTGTGATTTAAAACAATTGTTCCTTCATATGGTCGGGTGTGTTAAGGGTTAAGCACTCAAAAACACTATGAATCACGCATTACGTCTGTATCGAGGATGTATGAAGTGAGCTGTCCAACCAACCATTAAAATCTACGTGATCTACTTCACCTATAACATCTGAATTGGGCTGTGTGCGTATGTGGGCTAGAGAACAAAGAAAGGATACGAAAGCGCAGATCGACAAAGCACAATAGATGCGTGCGAGAAAGATGAACAGGGGGGCTATGAATATGGCAGACCTCCCCCGCCAGTCCCGTTTCCTCCTCCCGTCCGCCGTGGGGCACGACCACCGAATGATGGTGGACCAGAGCCCATAGGAGCCACGGGTCGCGGCGGTAGATGAGAAGGATGGTCCATGGTACGCGGAGCTTGACGTGGCGGGTGCATCCCACGGGGAGGATACCCAGCGCCGTGGGCTGGTGGCCGTCCGAAAGGAGGGTGCTGGCCGCCGGGATGTTGGCTACCAGGATGCCCAGGATGTTGACCACTGGGATGCTGACCGCCCGGATGCTGACCACCAGGAGGTTGACCACCGCCTTGATGTTGCAACAAAGCAGACACAATGACAGGCGGTGGGGGACCTGGTCTGAACGCATCACGATGCGGAGGTCCACGAGAATAGAACCCGGGGGGCTGGTTTGGCAAAGGGTGGGGCCTGAAGTAGCCATCGGGAGGCATAATACCTGGTGGCGGCTGGTTGCGTCGCCCGCGCTTATCAAATTCGTGGGAAGCTTCGTATGACGGCAGACTGGGTGGATGAAGGGTGAATGGAACAAGCACGAACAAATCAGCAATACTCACGTTTTGGGGTCAGCAGGAAGTGGGTCCGTCCAGAAATAATCATGGTCAAGGGCTTGTGAGGCAGTGATACGATCTCTTGGGTTGCATGTGAGGAGCTTATCCAGGAGGTCGCAGGTCTCAGGGCCGATACTTGCAAAACAGTTAAGCATAAACTAAAAGCGTTGCGAAAATGAGAACCGACCTTTCATACGCGGCTCTCAGCTTCTTGGAATAAGTCTGATTGAACCGCTTTACGCCTTCGCACCCTGGCAGTGCATCATAATTTGGCCAGGTATGCTGATTCGGAGTACCACACAACTGCCAAATCTTCTCCAATTGGTCAATATCCGACGACCCAGGAAGAATCGGCCTGCGCATGAACATTTCTCCCAGAACGCATCTGCAGAGGATAAATTCAACAACTGCCCCAAAAATGTCGACAAACACAAACCCTATGCCCCAGATGTCTACTTCTCCACCATACTGTCGAGCACCGAGGAGTAGTTCTGGAGGACGGTACCACCTTGTCACGACACAGTTTGTATACTTCTTTTCTCTCCCACGCTGATCCATGACTCCGTGGATAACGCTCGGATCATACGCACGCGCTAGACCGAAATCTGCTATCCGGAGCGAGCCGTTGTTATCGATGAGAAGATTGGCAGCTTTCATGTCTCGGTGTAGGATGTGATTCTGTGAACGGTCATAAGACAAAATGGAGGGGTGAGAAAATGAGGACGAACACGATGCATATATTCCGTTCCTTCCAAAAGTTGTTTCATGTACAATTTGATATGGCTGGGTTGGAGCTTTACTCGCTCGTTCTCCAATAAGCCAGCAAGGTCGTGGTCCATGTATGGAAATACCATGTAAACAGAGAGGGGCGAGTTCTTGCCATTACCTGGTGCACGGTGTCGGTGATTATGTATGACATACAATACATGAGCACTCACTACGGACGACGAACATATCCAGGATTTCGATGATGCATGAGTGGTTCATTGCCTTGAGAATTTTGATCTCGCGCAAGGCAGTTACAGGCATGCCCTCCTTCTCGTTATGCATAAGAATACGTTTGAGGGCCACCAGACGCCCGGTGAGGTGATGCACTGCCTTGTGGACCTCTCTGAGCAAGGTGAGCAGTGCGCTCAGTAGTAGTGCAACAGGCGTAGTACATACCCAAAAGTACCTTCGCCGAGTTTTGCAGTGGCGTCGTAGTCACTTTGTTGGCCACAACCTAAAAAGACGTGACCGTATGCCTCCTGCTCTTGCTTTCTCGTACGCTGCACAGGGACACGTTTCCGCTTATGCTCCGCCGGTGGTAATCGTTGCGTCGCGTCAACTGCGGTATCCTTCTTCTCCGTCACCGGTTCTTCATGAGCCGACGGAAGCGGAAGTGGCGACGGAGAATGGGTGTCTCTAGGCGCTGGGGGCCGTTTCAAAGGAATTGCAATCGAAATAGCTGCGTGAGGGGGTAGGGTATCATCTTTGGGTCGTTCAGGGGTGGGGACGGGAGGTGGAGAAGAAGGTGGAGGTGGTGGTGTGTGGCGGACGTGTATGTGATTTGAAGCCAAAGGTGATGGAGGAGAAGGATGACGAGATACACCCGGGGAAACAGGACGATACTGATCGTCAAGGTCGTCATCGTGAGCACGAGGTGCCACAGAACGACGACTCTCCGTATGATAGGTATCGCGATCGGCATCACGCCCTGCTTCAATGTGATTTGGGTGGTCCCTATCATGAGAGTCCCATGAACGTTCGCGTTCGCGACGCGGCGAGTGGCGCTTAGGACGACGATAGCGGTCGTCCATCCGTGAGTAGTTGTCATTGTCCGATGGTACCCCCCAGCGATTATGGTCATTATGACGGGCGCGTTCCCAACCCCCATCACGCATCCTTTGGTCATGTAATCTATCCACGCCATAGTCACGACGAGGCGGACTATAATTGACCGCTGGAGAGCGACGTGAGGGCAATCTGTGCTTTCCTCGGTGTGAAGAAGAAGAGGAGGACCGGGAACGGGAGCGGTCAGGTGAATGAGATGACAATGAAGAAATATCGCGTTCCCTTCCGTAGACACGACCGTCATATCTATCTCGTGCTGGAATATAGGTGTCGTGAGCAGGCCTATAAGGGTCTCGTGGAAGGTCCCAGGTAGGGGGACGACGGTCGCCTTCTCTACTATAGGAAGGAGGCCAATGATTAGGTATTTGAGCACCACCCCTCTTGCGAGATTGGTCATAGTGAGGCCTGGGCCTGCCGTTGCGCTGGTCATCCTCCCGAATGCGTCTCTCGTCGTCTTCGGATCTCTCATAAACCGAAGGATGCCTTCTGTCCATCATAGGACTAATTCTCTGAGTAGAGGGACCAGGCGCATCTGGACCATTTGTTTTCTTCTTGAAAGGAAACTTGACCTTGGTCTCGAACTTGGAAGGAGCTGGCTTGGGTGGTAGGGGAATTACCGTTGGGCGCGGAGAAGGTGGCAAAGAGTCATCGACTTCGCCTTCTTCTGGCGACGATGTGGTAAATCTCTTTGCTGGACGTTCATTATGAGGTACGTCTGGAGCTGCCCGTTTGTTTGAAGTCTGAAGCATTACACGGTGACGAAGAATGAAGTGCGACCACAGGAATTAAAAGCAACTCTCGGAGAAAAAGGTCGGCTGACGTAATATCAATACATTTATGTAAATGAAAATCCGAGTCTTTGTAAGTCAAGTCCTTGACATGAATATGGCGCTATCTAACGATGACCAGATCAAGGAGATTATTGTTATCGGTGCAGGCGTCGTCGGCCTCACTACAGCGTTAAAAATTCAGGAGCAGGGCGCCTATCGTGTCACCATCGTCGCTGAGACGTTACCCACAGACCCAAAGTCAAGCAGATACACCAGTCACTGGGCGGTGAGCAGTTATCTTACCAGACATGTTCAAGTTCCGGCTGATGAACCATAGGGTGCACATCATGTCAGCCATGCTTACGATGATCAAAGACAGCGAAGTATGCTGCTTTTTGACTGCATGAACAAATATGTCACACCCTAGTCATACAGAGCTTGATCAAGATACCTTCCATGCATTATGGCAGCTATCAGAACCAGGTGGTGCAGCCGAGGGTTGTTTTTTGCGCCACACCCAAACTGAATATCACGGAGATGATCTCACTGATGCTGAATGGCTTCATTATATGCCAGATGTATGAACATAAACTCGCATTCATGGCTGTCATTCTAACTTGTATCAGTTCAAATATTTAGATACGAATGAACTTCGTGGTCCAGCAAAGATGGGCTTCTCATTCAGCACAGTCACCATGAATACACCAGTCTACCTCAACTGGCTTATGTCCTCTTTCCTTGCGAAAAACGGGACTATTTTGCGTGTGTCCCTGCAGCACATCGGTCAACTTCTTGAGCGAGGAACCAGTCCGTACACGGGTGCCCATTCATACCGTGACGTCGACGCCATTGTTGTCTGCGCTGGTCTTGGCGCCCGCAGCCTAGGAGGCGTTGAAGATAAGGACGTATATCCAATTCGCGGGCAAACAGTGCTACTTAGAGCTCCTTGGATCAAGTTCGGGAGGACTATGACTGAGGCTGACGGGACGTACACTTATACGATGCCAAGAAGCAATGGCGATGTGCGATTTCTGAGAACCATACAAGATATGTTCTCTGATTGTTTTATATAGGTGCTGTGCGGCGGCACGAGAGTACCCAATGACTGGTAGTTTTCTCAAATTGTCTTTTCGTTGAATTCTCAACTATTACAGGTACCCGATTCCGCGTCCTGAAATAACCGAGGACATTCTTGCGCGGGCCCTGCAGCTCACCCCAGAGCTTGCACCCCCACAGACACGCGTCGACCGCGAGCCCACCGTCAAGGACCTCCGTCCGATCATTATTGAGCCAGGTTGTGGTCTGCGCCCTGGGAGAAAGGGTGGCATTAGACTCGAAGTCGAGTGGGTTGATGCGCCCGCGCGAGGTAAAGTGCCTGTGGTGTATAACTACGGGTGAGTGACGTTACACTAGCCCATGCTACTTTAATTACGTGCACATTTCTAGACACTCCGGTTATGGTTTCTTATCGTCATGGGGCTCAGCGAGCATGGCTTTGGACTTGCTGGAGGGTGCTCTCACGACGGGCGCTCCCACAAATGCAGACATATGCGTCGGTCATCCATCTGGGAATCCAGGAAACTGAGGTGATGTGAACGGCAGCCTATTGTATTAGCAGGACGTGGAAAGGCGAATGTATAGATGTAGAAACAAGTGTAGGATGACACAAGCAACCAATATCTAAAGCATACAACCGAATCTGTCGTGCGTGGATCAGAAACTGTGGTGATGATCGATTCAATAAAATGCCTTGCTATCATCGCCGCTCTCCGCCATTGTGGAATCCTTGAACACTCTGCGCCGCTTCCGAAACTCACCTGCGGGCGATGTCTGTCAGAGAAAGGAATTCTTGCTACCTTCCTTCTGCGAGATCAGCGAGCACCGTGGAATTTTCCTCTGTAGCGAATTTGTCGAAACCGACTCGAATTATTGTAAGCCACTTACGTGAGCACCTGGACTGGTCTTGAGCAAGGAGCACAAGATGGCTGACGCGCCTGTAATCGGCTGAACCAGCTTTGAACACAACACGCAATCCAAATTTCGCCCCGACCACTGGTGAGGGCAACCTCTGCGCTCTTACCCTTGTGTGCTCAGGAGTTCGGCCGTAAGCAAAGATAGCGTACTCCACCTTAGCCTCTTCATGTACCAGCATAGCCTTCATAAAATTATCAGGGGGCTAGAGAACGCAGTTAGTCCAGGGAGAACTGCTGTAATGTATAATGAGAGACATACTAGAATCTTTGAAGTTCTTCAGGAAAGATTCTTTCCTTCTGCTTCAATTTAATTCAAGCACCGAATAGGGACCGGTTGATGTGGACCTCCCCCTTGATATATCGTCTTGTAGTGGTGCCAGGACGATTGTCACTGGTATCGGTCCAGACCGACTCGTGACTCGGCTCCACGTAGATGCCAGGAGGATACGGTGACGATACATTCCTATCATCCGGCGAGCATCGATGGCTTCATCAATCGGGTTTTCGGAAAGTGAGTTGATAGCGTACTAGTACTTCCGGAAAACACCAGGGCGTTAGAGGATATTGTATTGTGTCTCGGACAGTAGTTCAAGGAAAGCTTCGTGGCCAGGAGTGGGTGGGAGTATCAAGACGATAGTGGACAATGATGAATCGTCAAGCTGATAATGATTAGTCGATCGGGGAGTGGCAGTGGGCGGGGGCATAAACATGTAGAGCTGGATGCTAATACAGAAAATGAGACAACCGCGGCGAGGTGGGTAGATGCAAGATGCTCTACACTACCTTGCTGATTTCCGCGCAGACTAACCTCTGCGCTAATTAACCTCAAACCTCTGTTAGCCCGGAAAATCAACTGTCACGAGTATGCAGGCCATCCAATGGTAGTAAAATAATGGAGTGCAGAACTGACTCGAGGTGAAGGCGCGCTCCATTAAATAGTTGACGTCTAATTAAACAGATTAATAGTAATCAATTTAATGTATCGCAGCAGCGCCAGCGCCAGCCTCCGACCGAGTATCATAGGGAGCTTCCGGATCCGGTGGCATACATACTGATTATGTCAATAGTTGATCCTTGTGGCACTACGTCAGACGCGAATTCTGCTTGTATTGGGCCGTACTCAAACCCGCGCAACAGGACGAGCACAAGGCCGACGCGGAATGGTTGCAGAGTACGGGGCTGTTATTTTCCCTGAAAATTGTTCCCCCTGCAGCTCGGGAAATTTCGTATTCAAGCAGGAAATTTCAGATCTGACCCGCTGGCACTCGACCTTATCATGTTACACCCATGACAGAAAGCCAGAGTACGAACTTGTCACCTATAGAGGTCCAGAGTGTGGAATTCCCGCTACCTTGAGGTAGACTCTAGAGGTCTTTCTTCTCATGTTTTTTCATAAATAGACGGGGAATTCTGACGAACCCATTAAATGGTAACAAGTTCACACGGTGGCTCATGCAGTTCAGGTCTTGTTGCTGTGATTACATCAGCATTGCTTTTGCCCTCTGTTACATTCGAAGGTCTCGACGTCGTCGCTTCGCGCGATCTGTCTGCTTTTTCGTCTTTTGTTACTTCTCAATTTTTAGTCCACCGTCTTCTCTGACGAAGTGTTATACATTCCATTCCCTTTCGAGCCTTAATCACTATATCGGATTGTTCTACGGATTTCTCTACTAATTTTTTATTCCTTGTGATTGACACGATGTGGTTTTTGGTTGCGAGTCTTGCGACAGGATGTCATATTGTCGGGATATAACAGAGAATCATCGAGAAATCCGATTACCTGCACATGAATGTTGCTCCGGTAAGTTTGTTGTCAGTCTTACAATTGATTGATGTCGTCATATGCTCAGATGATAACAATTCCGTATACGGATCTTCGGTCGACGGTCATATTGCTATTCAGTCGGGTTCTTCCAAATCTGATGACTGTGTCAAAGCAGAAGGCAGGATCCGAGAGATATTATTCGAAACTGCTATGTCGCCGTCACTGTTTTCAGCTGATGGTGTTTAATTATCACGAATCGTGTATGATCACGGACTGCATATAGACTCGTCGGGAGAAGAAATGAAGGCCAATCTTCTGCGTCATTTTTTTCCGGCGTTTGGATCGAAGCAGGAACTGTGCAACGTGCTCTTCAAGCAAGCTTGCGCGTTGATTTCTCAGGGATTTTCAGAACAGTGATTATCACTTGGTTACATACTCCGGGAGGTTTTATCTCCTTTATCATCGGCGTTGTCTGTCGCCTGTCTTAGGGATATGGATATGGTCCAGGTTGCGGGGGAAGAAAAATCGCTTGTTCATGCCAACCGCGGAGATTTGATTCGTTTGCTCGCTGATCGATGTTTTCAGGTGACCATCTACATGCAAGAATTGTTCGTTGAATTTGAGGCTTTATCTTATTATTCGTTCTAAGTAACTAAGTACTATTTAGGTGTGACCCATTAAGACAAAAGGTAGCGGGCTCTGCCACGGACGTGGCCCTACACTTATTTTATACTGATACCCAGATGCACTCCCCCAGTTCTGCATTGTCGAATGAGCCCATTAAGCTTGACATAGAGCATACAGTGGTTGAGGATGATCCTCGAGTATGGTCAAACACGAAGAAGGTGAGTCTTTCTATTTTAATATGTAAGTAGCAATTGATTGAACACAATCACAGACCGTTATATTGTTCATCATATCTGGAGCCTCGATGTTTTCGGGTTTGGCGGGGAACATACAAAACTGTAGGTTGCGCCCGTGAACATATTGTATCCGATATCGGTTGAACAGCCAGGGAACAGCTGCCAATGCTCAGATCGAGCAAGAGCTACACGCCAGCAGCGGAGGTATCAGCCTGACCTTGTCTCTGTTCGTTCTCGTTCAAGGCAATCTTCCTTTCATTTGGAGCGCGATTAGCGAAATAAAGGGTCGCAAGGTTTGGATTTATAGCCACCTTCAGAGCGTCGTTTGTTCATATGACTGATCCCAGTTCGCGTACCTTCTATCCATCGCACTTTTTATAATCGGATCTGCAATCGTGGCGGTGTCAAGAACTATTGGTTTGGTGATTGGCATGCGAATCGTGCAAGCCGCAGGGTAGGACGGTCCCTCAATCCCTCGTGTCCATGCTCACTTGGAGCAGGTCAAGCGCAGTTTTCGCTATCGGAGCTGCCACTCTGGCCGATATATACGAGTCTCATCAACGAGGTACAATGATGGGTGTCTACTATTCTGCACCTCTCCTCGGTCCTTCGTTAGGACCAATCTTTGGTGGTGCACTCACACAGGCCCTCAGCTGGCGGGCGGTTTTCTGGTTTTTAGTCGTCTGGGGAGGCATGATTTTTTTGGCATTCCTTTTCTTATTCAAGGACACCTTCAGGAAGGAGAGGAGTGCGACTTACCAGAACGTATTGAATTCCAGACTCCGAAAGCAGCAGCAGTTGGAAGCAAAGGACCAGTCGCGACATATTTCGAAGTCAGAAGTGGGTGGAGAAAACCAGACGACTTCAACAGATATCGAAGCACAACGGACGGTTGTACCATCAACAGCCATTAAAGACGTAAAACTGTCCATGGCTGATGTCAACCCTTTCCCTGCATACTTCTCGATTGTCAGCCGCAAGAATAACCTTTTTATCTTGATAGTATCAGGCGCGTGCTCTCATTTCTTGCTGAAAACTATTTTTATACCCTCTTGCGCCAGGCTTAACCTTTGCGTTTAGTTTTAGTATTATGTATACATGCGCAAGAACATTGTCGATGCATTATGATTATGATGCATTGAAGATCGGCCTTGTTTTGCTTGCCTATGGTGTTGGTGAGTGAATTATAAGCAAATTTGGAATACCTGCATAACGCATCTATTTATCCCAGGCTGCGTAGCCGGCAGCATATTGGGTGGTCGTTGGTCCGATCGGACACTTGCTCGGCTAAAGGCTGCAAACGGAGGGGTCAGCTTTCCAGAGGTGAGCATTGAACCACTAACTCTAGCTCAGGATGTGGCTGACGCAAATTCATGCAGATGCGCCTCGAGAGCACGAAAATCGCCATGTTGTGGTCACCTCTATCAGTGATTGGATACGCCTGGGTGTGCCAAGAACGAGTCAATGTCGCCGCCGTGTGCGTGATGCTGTTCCTCGCAGGATTTCTACCCATGTACGTTCACTCCGTTTTACATTGTATTTTGCTCTCATCCATGATAGTTGGATCTACACAAGCGCACTGGCATACCTTGTCGACGCAAACATTGGTTGCTCATCAATGGCAATAGCAACGAATAGTTCCTTCCGTGGTCTGTTTGCTTTTGTCGCCGCCGAGATTGCGGTTCCGTTACAAGTGAGTCAAGGTCATAACAGCTCGCAGAAGGCCGGATCTGATGTTAGTGTAGGACACAATTGGCGATGGCGGTCTGTATACTATCTGGGCAGGTCTGATTATCGTCGCTGAGTGCATGATTCTGCTGGTGTTGTACAAAGGCAGGAACTGGAGAGAAGCCAGCGTTGAGCGAGAGAAGCAGAAACTGGATGCTAAGTAAGGAGTGGACGATATAGGTCCGATCGAATATTGAGGGGCAGTAACTTCAAGGTACTTAAGTAACATGGTCATAGAAAGACCAGAATATGATCGTACAAGGACTCGCCTTCGGTCTTTCATAGGTACGATTGTTGATATTGAATCCGTCATAGCGCCAGAAATTCTTTTAATCGATCTGATACGTTTTAAGACCGACCACGCCGTGAAATGAAGCAGAGGTCGCCATGGTGCTGAGCAAAGAGCTGCAAAAAGGAGATGCGGAACATGGATTGTGCAACAACACAGCATGACGCAGCAGACGGAAAGAGCTGTCGGAAAGAGACGGAACGCAACAACACAGCATGACGTGGTCGAGGCCATCGCCGGCGGGATCTCGTGCTTATACATGTTGTAGAAATATCAGTATGTGTCTCTCAAAGAAATTCCAGAAAGACCTCCTTATAATGGGTGTATTCTAACCAAGGCATGATGATGTCATTTCACCCCTATCTCAGGCGTCACTGGTGCCGGCTCCTGAACGCACGGAAGCTGTCCAGGAAGCGACAAACCTCTATAGCGCGCGGTTTCCTTTATCACAGCATGATTCGATCTGCTCCAAAATATTCTCGCTACTCTTTTTCAACATTCTGGTTTACATGACTCACCGACGTCGTTTATACTTTGGAGTAATTAGTGGGTGACTAGGACTTTTTATAAGAATTTATCGTTTAGACAACTTGATGTCGGCTAACTTACGGACTATCTGTAAACCGTAAGACATAGCACTTGAATTTACAGCTTAGTCTGGGCTCTGTCATGGATATCGATGCATGCCACATGAAGTTCCGCTGAAGGCTGAGTACTGCTTGATACCGGCCTGTTACCTCCTATCACACACCCTTGGCAACACTTTTCCGATGAAGTTCCCATGGTCCCGGTTTCGTTAGCACATTGTATCAATTATACCAAAGTTCAA
Source organism: Suillus subluteus (assembly GCA_016647755.1). Classification (NCBI taxonomy): domain Eukaryota; kingdom Fungi; phylum Basidiomycota; class Agaricomycetes; order Boletales; family Suillaceae; genus Suillus; species Suillus subluteus. The sequence continues at coordinate 15,616 of JABBWI010000045.1, forward strand.
GCTCCCGCCGCCGTCGGTAATTTGTATCCTCTCATCATTTGTGTTACTGCTTATGTTATGTTATGATACTCATGTTTGATGAGATCCATAGATTCAAGACTTTCAATACACGAAAACATATTCTGAATGAGACATGCAGCAGTTATACTGATTGACGTAACAACTATTACAATTCCCGCTCGGTGACTGCGTTAAAGTGGCCAAGTAAATCCGACGCAGGAGAGTTATCCCGAGTGTTGAAATCACTCTGCGCGAACCTCACTGGATCCGTAAATATCTGGAGGTGGGAAATCACCAGGGTAGCGGGAATGACGGAAATCGCGCCGGTATAAGGTATCGCGGGGGTGGAGAGAGTGACGAGTCGCAGTCAAAAATCAGTCACTTCGCGCTGATCCAGGACCTCGTGATGACGGACATAGTAACGGTGGTTGTGCGGGTGCGGAGGGTCACGAGAATGACCATGGGAAGGACAACGAGGGTCATGCTGAACATCATCACGAGGGTCGTGGAGAGGCTCAGGCTTGCGGGGGTTGTGTACAGACCAGTGATGCCGGCACGACTTGATGGATCAAACCACTCGCAGTCTGTCGTTGGATCAGTAATGATTTTGGTCAGGCCTGAGGGTGTCAAATAATGAATGAACGGACTTGCGCCCTGACAACAGAACAGCAATTGCCCTGATACGCTCACAAGCTGTTCGGTGCCATGCAAGGTGATTGATGGCTGGGAATTACAGGGGGTACTAACCAAACAAATGCCATTTTCGTCCAGCTGGTCCGATCACTCCCAGCGGTTTTCGGATCGTGATGACCTGCATAATCGAGCCCTGAAATAGTGACTGGCCTTGGATAAGCGAAGTCAAAGCCAGAGCGTCCAGCAGAGCGTCGCGAGGCAGACCACGTTCTTAGCACCCGCTGCAGTCACCCGTCTCCTAGGATAAGAGTCTGTTAGCTAGGGAAAGAGGGGAAATGGCAGCGGTTTCGAACCTGGGAAAGTTCTCGTCAGCCTGAGGGGGCGTAACACCATTACCCCAACCTTCTCGTTTTGTTTAGGATAATGTTACTGAGCTTATATATCTAGTGGGAGTACAGGCTCTGTCTCACGACTGCAACTGCGAAACGAGGACCGGCCAGTTGCGTCCAGTAAACATGACCCACCGGCAGGGTAGTTTACGGTTGAGGGCTGGGTAGAACGGCCTTTAGCACCTCGAGACCCCGCTAAACCCACTTACCAAGGGAGTCGATTCGGCCGTTTCCGAACCGAACAGTGTCTCGGTGCCTGAGAGATGATGATACGACTGGCAGGCTTAGAATAGTATTTGAATCACCTTCAAGTCGAACCATCATAAATACTGTGCTCTGATCGGTGATTACGCAGTACTACGATCATCGTAATTCATGCATCATGATATCATGATCAGATATCTGACAACAAGGCACCCTCCAAACCCGAGGCCTAAGGCCTGAGCGCTCTACCTTGCCGCACACTCACAGTCCTCGATACTTGCCGTTGACTCTCACAGCTGTGTGACAGTAGCATCACTCTCACGGTTGCGAGTGCACATTAGTATAGTACATATTGACAACTGCTTCAAGTTGCAGCACACTTCCATTCACCTCACTGTTGTGCCACTCGGAAATGTCAGTCTCGGACCCCTTCGGTTTGCAGTTAGCCAAGGTGATCCAATCGTGCTTTTTGTCCAGCCTTTCTCTAATGTCTCTAATTTTTGAAGTACACTAATGGTGAGGTTGAGCCGGTGACAATCTTATCGTTATTCACGACTCTCCAAAGTCGCTGCATCAGCAATCCTAGTAAGTCGTGTCTCTTCAGTTTCATTATAGCTCTGATGTATGACCAGATTTATGACTACTTTGTCACCTTACACTCTGAAGTCAGACAAATCAGCCACTCATACCTCAGTGCTGATATTCCTTGTAGGTCCAATGGGCCTGGGGACGGAAGTGGGGAATCATTCGGATTGCCTTCACGATTTCACGATATGTACCTTTTGCTGGTGCACTTATGACCTCGTACTGTAAGATACGCCGGTGCGCGCTATCACGTAAAAGCTCATTCATAACCAGCCGCTGTCAAGACATGGGGGACGCAAGATGTGAGCACACCTTTGATCTGTGCAGCACCGATTTCAACTCACATCAATATAGTGCGCACCTTTTAACGATGCTGTAAATGGTTGGTCCACATGGCTCATGACATGACTTGCCAGTGACATTTCGCAGGCATACATTTCTTGGGCATCATCGCCTCCGAAGGTTGGCTTTCGCATACCACGTCACAGCGTGCATTTACGCTCGCAAGACAGGTTTATTGATTTCTAGGGTCTACGCCTTCTCTGGCAACAAAAGGGCTTATCTTATCACTCTTCTTTCCTTTGGTCTGGTACAACGATATCTCTATTTCCCTGTGCACCACTAACCTGTGTTGCGCAGGCGATCTTGGTAACGTGTGTGATTCTAAGTGCTGCCCCCATAAATTTCAATATCCCAGAACCAGGTGAGGTCTCAAGGCTCGTTCCTTAGTCTTAGTATTCATTTTCTTTCAGTCACCCCGCCTTGTGTGTTGGAGGGGGCTCGTAGTAGTGCCATCCCATATGTACTCTTGACGTTCTTCGAGACAGGTGAGGCGACCATTGATCCAAAATTCCTTACTTGATGGTTCACTTCTAGTTCTCATGTCCACTACTGCGATTTTGAGATATCGACACTATTTGGGTTCTCATAGTGTGCTGGTGAAGAATATTTATCGCGATGGACTACTCTACATGTTCTGCATCATGAGTATGAATGCCAGTGTTACTATTGATTTCGTGCTAACATCTCTGTAGTGATATCTACAGCCAATGTGATCGTTATCGTTGTGTTACCTGTGAGTTCTTTCTTTGTTTTCGTTGACCTCGAAGAACTGAGTACACCCCCTAGATCTCGTACAGCGAGATGCTAAACACGTTAGTCTGGTCAAGCATATAGGTAGTCGAAAGCTCACATTCCTCATTTTAGACCTCAGATTGTTGCGCACAGTGTTCTTGCTTCTCGAATACTATTCAATCTTCAAGCAGGCAGGGAGGAACCGCTCTTGCTCACCTACCGGTCGACTAATGCTAATGCAATGCAATTGCTATCCCGTCCACATGAATTCCAAGCGCGGTCTAGAGGCAGTGTGACAGCTTGTGAGCCAGATGAAGCTTAGACCTGCTGACAGCTCTGTGAGTCGCACATATAACGCTTATTATTTGAGCTTGCTGACTATGCTCACTTCTTTCAGCTTGTATTTTCCGTGTCCTTCGTATTTTAGTGGTGAGCTACTCTACCCAGGTGTATGCGTTCTCTGTGCTAATAAACACATCGATGCACAGGCCTTTTTACAAAATAAATATCCTGATTTATTGATATTTATGGCGTTTACGACGTCAGATGCAGTTTGCGGCTTGATCTTTCTTTGATTTCACTTCGCATTTCTTCCAGCCTTGCGAGGATTGACCCGCGCCTTGGACCAACATGTTAACATTCATTGCAAAGAATCCTCTGCTTGCTCGACAGAAATTCGTGTTCGATGCAGACAAGATGCAGAGACTGAGCAGTTTCCTGTAAACTGCATCCCAGTGCTCTTCTTGTGCTCTACTCGTCATCCCCACCAACCAGTCATCGAAGATGTTCCAAGGAGGACAGGCCCATTATCGCACTAGCTTCATCTGGTATGTCTGTGCCCAATAGTATACTCCCTAATGAAGGGTCGTCTTTCGTATTGCGGCTGCGCTCGTCCATTTCCTCACTTCCACTTATTCTTCAGTTTTCGCACGCCCCATACGCCGCATATCCTTGCACCATTACTCTCATGGTACTCTTGTTACCATACACATGCTGTACTGCATGCAACCAACTACGTTCCTTCCCATTTGCCCGGTTCTCTCAACACTTAAACCCGTGTGTGTTGTGTGCAACCGAGGCCAAACAACCCCACTGCTGCTGTTTGTTCCATCCACTTTGAGAAGAACACACTCTTCTCTCGATTGGTCTCGCTCCACCGCATCTCTGATCACATCATTCGCTGCCCAATGATCGTTCCATGCTCTCAAAAACCTGCTACCCAATCACCTTTCTAACATGTCGTTCGCTCAAACTACCTCAAATTCGAATGCAATGCTACATATACATACAACAGACTGTGATTAACTGTACACTCGATACCGTACTCCACGAAGTGTCTCTGGCATCTCCGCAACTGGAACAAGATCATCGTAATCAAGAGCTACAATGATCGAAGTGGTTAACCGCAAAGAACGGAAAAGGCAGGAGATTACTCGTAGCAGTGCTCCCAGCATGTCCCATGCGACTCAAATCAAACTCTGGACCTACGCCAGGTAATACCAATCCAGTCCAAGGATTATAAAATGGTTTTCGAGAAGCGGGTGGTACCCAGAATAAGAGCCGACGGTTTAGTCCCATCAGCCATCCATCCTCTGCCAGAAGAGCGAACGTCAACCTGTGGCCATCATGGGCGGTGCCTGCGAGTAGCTCAGCAGTGTCGTGCAGTGCATGAGTTGAGTTTGATGAGAAGGAAATGCAGTCATCGTTCGCAGTGTTGGGTGTGGGGACGGCCACTGTTGGATGTGGTATGCAGCTGCCATGCGGGGAGGATGCTGAACAGTCTTCTTCGATGTGGTCCTGCAATGACTTCCCAATCGCTGCATACTATACCCAGATAGTCCCATCATATGAACAAGAAACGATGTGAGTCCCATCCCGCGAGAAAGAGATTGAATTGACCCACTTATAGAAATCTTCTTCGTTACACCATCCTTGACCCTCCTCAGAAACCGGCATGTAACTTTGTTTGGCGGTTGGGCCTGGACAGATGGGGCAACAGAGTCAGCGTTTGAGGGTACGATAGATAAGCGATGCACATAAGCAACATACCGGGCGTCTGCGAGCAACTGCTGGGGTATCTGGAGGAACTGAGCTCAAGGTCTTCAATTGACTGCTGTCAAATAGTCAATAATCAGTCTGAGCGAACTTCGAAGTAGCCAACAAGTAACAGGCCATAGCCTTGATCGCAGCAATATTTATTTGCTGCTGTGTTGATGTGGCGGTTGCCTTGATCGAGGAGCATAAGAACCGGCCACGAGAGCCCAGACCGCTGTCTCCCTTAAGTATTAGTGTAGGCTAAGACCTCACATGAACGAGAACTTGAATGGCATATGACATTAATTGGTCTGTGCGCCTGCACTTCCTCTTCGCTCTCCTGGCGCCCTATAGTACTCAGTACTAGTTTCAGACCCAACGTCTGCTCCGATACTAAATCAGTTAGCGCTCCGGAGTCCGAAGGGCTATTTTTTTCCTCCTCCCGATACGCGTCGACTTTTGTCTCGATGCACGCGCCTCGAATCGGGTACTCCGAGCTTTATAGTCTCGGTCAAGCAACGCCAGCCCTTCCCACACAAACAACCAAATCCTCTAGCTACTTATCGATTCAAAATCCACGAAGATTTGATTATCCTCAGAATTCTCTTTCATCGCGATTCTAGATGTTTACTATCGCTACCCATGGCCAGGCTCAGCAAATGTCATTCCCTCTTTTATCTCTTCCTCAAAGATTAACTTGGTCTCTTCCCTTCGACACGTTTAATCTTCTTCTTCGCTCCACATACAATTTGATACAAAGGTCTGCAGCAGAGGAGACTCGATGTTTGGAATGGAAGGGCGTAAGTACCAAGTGCGTACTATGTATATATAGCACTACTAAAGTACTGAGCGCTGAAGCTGAAATGCAGTGTTTTGAATTATATTGTTGATAAGACTTTGATGTAGGAGAGACGGAATCCGAACGCAGACGAGGGCCAGGCTACTGCAATTTACAGGTCTTTACTTACAAGGAGGTAACTTCACAGTCACTCTACAGCATGCACAGCAACCTCGTGGCCTTCTGCAACCGGACAAGCGCCCAACGCCTAATACCCAGCACATCGTCCTTGAATTGTATCACCCATCATCATCCAGCAAACTTGCCATCCCATATCCATCGCGCTTCGGGACCATTGACAGATTATTTCGACTCCAACAAATCCACACTTTGATTCAAATCTTCGTACCTCGAGATAAACATCACCCAGACGATTTCTAATCGCACCCAGCTAGTACGCTCAATTTGTCCATTTCATCACGCATCTCACAGCCTTCGTGAATGAGTGAGGAACAATGTCGGTTTTTCTCACTCTTGTCTCTCTCTCACTTTCTGACCTTTTTGACAGTCATTCAAGGAACTTGGGCGAGGCTGTCCCAGGTTGCTGTCAACGGTGCTGAATACAACTCCCGAGAACGTCAGCCCCACCCGAAATGTTTGAAAGGGACCCGGGTGGATCTCCTCACCTACATATACGAATTTCTAGACGACCCAGAGGAGAATCGACTCATTTGGTTGCATGGCACGGCAGGCGTCGGAAAGTCTGCTGTTGCATTCACTGTAGCTGAGAGGATGAGAGGTATAAAGGCGACAGAGCAGACTAATGTCGAAAAGCGGCTCGGAGGAACATTCTTTTTCTCGCGCAAGTACACGAAACGTTGCACGACTGGGTACTTTTTCGTGACTCTTGTCTATCAGCTTGCCACCAATTTTCCCAGCATCCGGAAGGATGTGAACAGAGCTATCCGTGACAATCCCGCTTTACTAGACCCAGACAAGTCTCTCTGCGACCAGATGGAGGCTCTCTTTCTTCAACCTCTCCGAAATCTTAAACTTAGATTGCGCGGGTGTCCCCCTTTGACGTTTATTGTCGATGCCCTTGATGAATGCACATCCGAACCCGAGCTTACCGATCTCATTCTTTCCCTTGCACGGGCTCTTCGTGAACCTGATCTTCCCGTGACACACATTCTACTCGCAAGTCGCTCGGAATCCCATATTTCTAAAGCCTTTCAAAACGAAGAGGTGCGCCCGTGGGTGCGCGAGATACCCGTGAGAACTTCTGGGGAGGGTGGCATCATCTCGTTAGACGGCGCAGACGTTGACAACGACATCTGTACTTTCTTGCGGCATTCCTTCAAAGAACTAGAAAGTCGCCATCCCGATTTCCCTCAACCATCGAAGGATGATCTTGCGAAGCTGGCGAGTCGAGCGGGCAGACGTTTCATCGTGGCGTCTACGATGATGAAGTTCATTATCGACGATGAAGACGATGATCCCCATGGTCGGCTGCAGCTGATGCTCAAGCTAACGAGCGAACTGCTGCCAGGAACGGAGGTGTACAAGTTATACGATTCTATCCTCTCCACGTGTGCCGACCCCAAGCGGGCTTACATCCACTTGTCCATCGTCACCGCCCTCGCAGACCCTCTTCCCATCTCGCAAATCTCATCACTTCTTGGCCCTGGTTTGGGCAGAGATGTGCAGACAACGCTGATACAGCTACGGTCTGTCATGGATATCCCTACAGACAGCACTCTCCCCGTGAATATCTATCACTCGTCCATTCGCGACTATGTTTCCGACCCCTCAAACTGCAGTCTCCCTCAAGTACGCGAACATGATATGCCATCACCCCACTCCCTACTCGCTGATTCCTCTTTTCGCTTGATGATGAAAAATATTCCAGAAAGCACGGCGCTTTTGGATGCGGTCTCAGAACTGAAGAAACAGAGCCAAGCTATGCAACCTGAGGACCCCCATCAATTAAAATTTTCGCTTTCCTTCCTTGTTCGGCCACCAGAGCCACTGTCAGTTCTCATCTGTATGCTATGGCTTCGGGGAGATCATACTTCAGATTTACAATATTGGCTGGGAACCGTGGACGGGTGTGCCTGGTTGCAGACTACGAATGGGCAAGACTGGCTGCAGACCGAGGGAGCACGAGAGTGGCTGCAGACCGAGGGAGCACGAGAGTGGCTGCAGACCCAGGGAGGACGAGAGTGGCTGCAGACCTGGAGAGGACTAGTGTGGCTGGAGACCTGGGGAGGACGACACTGGGTGCAGACCGAGGGAGGACGAGAGTGGATGCAGACCGAGGGAGGATGAGAGTGGCTGCAGACCTGGGGAGGACGAGAGTGGCTGCAGACAGAGGGAGGGCGAGAGTGGCTGCAGACCGAGGCAGGACGACGGTGGCAGTTGCAGACCGAGGAAGGACGAGAGTGGTTGGAGACCCAGAGAGTGCTAGACTGTCTCCAGACCTGGGGAGGACAAAAGTGGCTGCAGACCCAGAGAGGACAAAAGTGGCTGCAGACCGAGGGAGGACGAGAGTGGCTGCTGACCCAGGGAGGACGAGAGTGGCTGCTGACCCAGGGAGGACGGGAGTGGCTGCAGACCTGGAGAGGACGAGAGTGGCTGCAGACAGAGGGAGGGCGAGAGTGGCTGCAGACTGAGGGTGGACGTGGGTGGCTGCAGACAGAAGGAGGACGTGCGTGGTGGCTGCAGACCGAAGGAGGACGAGAGTGGCTGCAAACTGAGGGAGGACGAGAGTGGCTGCAGACCGAGAGGGGACGAAAGTGGCTGCAGACCGAGAGGGGACGAAAGTGGCTGCAGACCGTGGGAGGACGAGAGTGGCGGCTGCAGACCGAGGGAGGAAGAAAGTGGCTGCAAACCGAGGAAGGACGACACTGGCTCCATACAGAGGCTGGACGACACTGGCTCCGTGAGTGGCTGCAGACTGAGGGAGGACGAGATTGGCTGCAGACAGAAGGAGGACGAGCGTGGTGGCTACAGACCGAGGGAGGACGAGAGTGGCTGCAGACCGAGGGAGGACGAGAGTGGCTGCAAACCGAGGGAGGACGAAAGTGGCTGCATACCGAGAGAGGACGAGAGTGGCGGCAGACCGAGGGAGGAAGAAAGTGGTTGCAGACCGAGGCAGGACGACACTGGCTCCAGACAGAGGGTGGACGACGCTGGCTCCAGACCCAGAAAGGGTACGACTGGCTCCAGACCCAGAGAGGGCTAGACTGGCTCCAGACCCCGGCGGGCGTGCGAGACTGGCTTCAGACCCTGGGCGGGCGAAACTGGCTCCAGACGCCCCATGGCCAAGCGTGGCAATCCACTCCTGCGGGGTCCGTATGGGCGACTACGGAAGAATTTTCGAGTACATTGGAAACAATCAGCAACTATATCATTTTCCCAGAATCGGCTTCACTGCCAACATTCAAAGTAGTCCAGGAGCTCAAAAGCTTACCTGATTTCTTGATGTTTCCGATGTTCCTGGCGTTGAGACCCCAAGATCATTTCACCTCTGCATCACCAGAAGTTCTTGACAGGGAGATCATCCGTGCTATAAATCTCTTTATAGCTTTTGCACAGGATGTACAGGAACGAAGTCAATCATCTTCCGATGCTCTCAAGTATGCATCTCAAAACTGGGTTGTTCATCTGTTGCGTGCTCCCAATCCATGGGACGACACTCTCAAGCACATATTCCAGGTTTTCTGGAATCGTCACCTCCTTTCCTGGTTCGAACGGCAGTGGTGTTCGAAGGGACTGCGGTCTTGTCTTGATATTTTATCCGAGGGGCAGAAACTTGCGAAGGTTATTGCCTCGCTTCAGGTTTGACTGTTTTTCATTTCGTGAAACCTCTTTTAATTCTCTCTCATCCTCAGTTTGAACCTTCAACGCACAGTCTAATGAACGGTTGTCAGCCATCGGTCCCAATTCCCGACACTCAACAACAGGAGCTTCGGCCACCCTTCCCCTCTCCGAGGCCCAACACCGCTGTACTCCATGTGGGCACATCTAGAAAGCGAACTTTGGATAAGTTTCTGGTCAATAGCAACAGTGCACTCGAATCGGACACCTCTAATGGCCCATCAAAACGTCGGAAATGAATTACACAGTGTTTGCTACGTAAGGCTGGCAGGAGCAGTAGGACGCCGGATAATATTTAGCTCACGGCTTGTTATTGAAGATGTCGTCTCCAAGCACCTGCCAGCGTCATGATATACTTATTTTGTGACTATTTACTCAAGTATCTTCGCGTTCACTTTTTGTTGCGTTCTGTATCAATCCATAGTACTAGATTTTAGTTTTATACCAGCAGAATAGCCTCTGCACATTTGTTGTAAACTCTCTTTTACACGCCAATACGATTTGCCTTGTAATTAAGGCCTCACTGTGTCGGACATCCCTATGCGTAGAGCCTGCCACCAGTATCGAACTTGGTTGTACATATCTATATTCTATTGTATATCGTGGAGCGAAAACGTGATGTGGAGGTCTTTCTCATCCGATGAGCTACTGGCCTGGCAGAGAAGCTTGCGAGGATTCTTGCGAGGATATCTGTCATAAAGTCGAGTTACTGCGAAGTGATGATTCATATAGCCAACAGTTACGAATAGCCTAGGACATGAGAGGGGGGCATTTTCCCCATGTAGGAATGCATTCTATCAATGAAATATACGTCACGTCCTCGTCTGCAACAAGAACGCGGTTCGGTTTGGTTCGTCTACAGATCTGTCGTTTCTCAGTGTTCTCCACTGTCGGCCACTGCGCTGAGTTTCGAGCGATCGTACTTTAACGCGGGAATCTCGCATGAGGTCTTGCACTGAATGCTTGCCGCAATGGACAAGCCATCAGTACCATCAGTGAACCGGTGAACAGATGAGAAAGTTATTTAAAGCAATATATTGTGGAACATCACGACATTCTGCGTAAATCTGCCGACCACCTTCACATATTAATGTTTGGCTTTGTCGGGAAAAGATCGATTTGAAGGCACACTAGCGAAGTAGCATTATTTGCTGAATAGGCTTTTTCACTAGGATGGATCTGAGAAAAATGAATGGGCGCATGTTCATGACGTATAATACGGACCGAAACTAAGAGGGAACAAGAAGGAGGTTGCGATGTGTTAAGGTAAAAGACATGTTGGTGATGTCACTAGCAATGCGGATACATAACGTTTGGTCCTCATGTACTATATTGTTGCTAGCTGAAAATGACTATGACTTGCATTTAACTTGCTCGAGGGTTCAAAGCGTAAGCTTGTGTCGCAACAAGACAGTGGCAGTAGAGTCGTGCGTATTGCATTTATATGTGAACAGATAAGAGTAGTATTAAATGTTAGCATGCAGCTTCAGTCTCGCAATTCGGTGTCAGACTCGAAACGCTTCGGAAGAAATCTTCTCATGGGGGGGGGCCCTTGAACTCGTACCACTACCATGGTCGGTTTTCCCACGCTACCAAGCGGGCAAGGCTGAGTGCACCAAAGCTCAACAGTCCACTAGACTGGCCTCCCCCACCTCATAATACACCAAACAAGTTGACATGATAAACACCCATAGACGCATAACCCCACCCCCACCCATGAAAACGAAATACAACCAAAACAACACAATTACCAACCAGACATGCCCTGCTACATAAAATGAAAAGCACACAGACCATAGCATCAGAAATGTAAGAACCTGCTCACGAACCACCCCAAACATGACTACACCAAGACGCTTATTAACACCCACATGTAATAAGAAAATGGAAAGTATCTATATCACCTCACCAAGCCCCCATACACATCAAACCAAACACCATAAACCACCACAAATTAAAAGCAGCCCATGCGCGATATATTATCACCCAATAACAGAACACACCACTAACATCATCCCCCTAAGAACACACTAACTAAGATGAACTACCTCCCACAGGAACCGTGATAACGCCAATGCCCATCACCCACATGTGCACCATTGGCTCATCCAATGACGTAACCCACAGCCATGAAAACAAACCTACCAAATGACTACCCAACAAAAAAACAACACCACAAACACATATATAACCCCCCCCCCCCCAATACAAATCCCCCATCCCCTTCAGCGGTATGAAGGACCAATACACTGTCAAAATAGCCAATGTCAGTGCCCGTCCATCACCAATGGGAACCCGTCAACCCCCCCCCAGACCACACCACTCCGGCTCCCAATTTTTCCCCTTGAATGTCCTAAATGATGAGGGAGAATCTATGGAATCACTGTCCTTACCCCCGTCCCCGTCCCCCAACCCAAGGCCCTCACCTCCCTCATTACCCAACGTCAACCCAGAAAGCGGAACACCCATCTCCCCTACCCCTGCTCCCCCACCGGTTGAAGCAGAAGAGACAAACCCTGGCAAAGAGTTAATCGTAGAGGACCTCTCTAACTCCATCCACGCTCCCAAGAATGATGATGATGCCACAATGTCTGACAACCCTCCTCCATCCTACCCCCCTACCTGCACCTGCACTAGTCCCCCCGAACCCACCGCCCCCACCGAGGAAGACCTTATCAGAGCCCACCTAGCTGTAGCCAAGACAAACCACTCAATAGTTAAAATCAGCGGGGCAAACTCCCTCATAACGCTCCTTCAATTCACCCCCGTCCTGGCAGGAGGGTCCCCACAGATCCACCTCGCACACGCAGCCCAACTCTTCGACTTCAAAGCTCCAAAAGTCATCACAGCGTGGCTAAAGGTCCCATACCCGAAAATTCTTATTAGAGTCTTTGACCACAATGGAAAGAACCCATCTGTTAAAGGTCCCATCCTAGTTGAACGCCTCCGCAAGGCAATCACAGACATTGCACAATCTACGCACCAAGATGACCAAGAAATAAAGGTATCTCCCCCTTGCCCCAAAGCCACCAAAGAAGAAGAAGAACACCCCCTTAGTTTCCTCGCCTACAACATCTCGGCAAAAACTAAGGAAATCATCCTCATGCAGTGCATATGGTCATCCCCAGACATCACCTTTGCAGCCCATCAGTTTAGCGTAAACACCCCCCCTCCTCCTATTCTGCCTCCAAGGCTTCTCGACCACGGACACCACCATTGTCAAGAGAGCTGTCCTCGAAACCTGGTCTAACGAACCCACATGCTGGGACATTGCGGAAATCCTTGCCAAGAGTGACATCCCGGTAGAAGAATCCTTCAATGCCATGAGAGAATTCATCAAGACCCTCTGGGTAGAACACCTTGACTTTAAAGCTAGTGGAGGCATACCCCTCCCCCGCTACGACGTCTTTGCAGCCAGCCCCACCAGCACCCCAGCTATATGGACCAAACTTTGCGCTTACCTTCACTCGCTAACCTACCCGTCCAAACTTGAAGGCAATGGGAAAGCAGCTAACTTCATACTTTGCCAATTATGCCACTCAATTGCCCACTCTTGTGGCCTATGCCCCTTCCCAGATGTCCCACTCTGGAACGGCCCAAAGCACCAGAACTCTAGAACCCCCACATATAACCAAAGAGGGAGAGGACGAGGAAGGAAGCCCCAGTTTTAAGTCAACCAGCTCTAGTCCATTCATATAACTGTCCCATATATTCATACATCCTAGTACTCACCCCTACCCCTTACCTGCCACATAACAATACTACTTACGTCACTACAGCCCTGAATACAATCCCCACTCCGTGCCCTAACAACCAAAACTAACAGAAACGTGAAGACGGCGCAAGAGTGACCCAACACCTGACCGTAAGTCACCAACACGCGCAAACAGTATGACGGGGCGCATTCTGGACCTCACAACACCCATGGCCCAAATATACTGACTGCCCACGCAGGACAGGAAAGCCATGGCAGCCCTGAAGGCAAGTGCCAAAAGCGGAGACCTATTTAGGTCAAGGATTAGCCACGCTGAGAAGCTGAAGCCACCGCTGAAAGAGAAAGGTGACAGGTCACCTACCTTGGAAAGCATGAGCATGTATCCACTGTGGTTGCCTGGGATATGACAACCCGCACCTCCCGATGGTCATACTGGAAGATGTCGTAGACTTGACCACCTCGCCACTAACTCCCAATAACACATCTCAACACAGTAGTATTCCCGGCCCTGGCACATTCCTCCCGAGTAGCAGAGAGGGAGGGCTTCGAGCCACCGGGCCCCCCCCTGAGGACGCTACACGAGAGTTCGGAGGTGGACCCCCCCCCCACAAACACCACACCCGGCACTGCACAACCCTGCACACAATAATCATAATCAAAATAGTGAAAACAACACTAGGAAAAAGAAAAAAACAAGAGCTAACATACATATTGCATCACTAAACATGAAGGGATGCACGTCCACACAACTAGACAACAACGCTATATCAAAATGGTCAGCAATACAACAAGTAATGAGAGAGAAAAAGATTGGCATTTTATGCCTGCAAGAGACGCACCTAACACAGGAACATGAGAACCAAATCAACACCCTCTACTCACGAAGACTCAAAATCCTGAACTCTAGAGATGAAGAACACCTGAGTACATCAGCAGGAGTAGCTTTTGTCCTAAACAAAGAATTAATGAATACCAATAATATTGAACTAAAAGAAATCATACCAGGTAGAGTGCTGGCATTAAAAACACACTGGCACAACAACAAAGAACTAAACATCCTCAATATCTACGCCCCCAATAACCCAACAAAACACCCTGAGTTCTGGAGGAAAATAACAGAAACCTGGACAGAAAGAAACGCACTAAGACTAGATATAATGCTGGGTGATTTCAATTTAACCGAAGACCCCCTGGACAGAGCCCCCACCCGCCCAGACAACGAAACAGCTATCGAAGCCCTGAGAGACCTAAGAAACAAACTTAACATACATGACTCCTGGAGAAAAACACACCCTAACTCCCATACCTTCACCTTTTACAGTAATACAAATCTGCACTCGAGATTAGACAGAATATACTCATCACCCACTCACGACAAAAGCCTGTACGACTGGTCCTCTTGCACATCAGCCATCCCAATGGACCATAGAATGATTCTAGTCAGATACGCACCACCAAAAATGCCACACATCGGAGGCGGCCGATGGTCTTGGCCCCTTGGCATACTGAACAACAAACCTCTGATTAAAAAAATATGTAACCTAGGATCAATCTCCCAACACAGAATAGAGAGAAACGCACATCAACCATCCGATGAAGACAATACACAAATCATCTGGGAAGAATTTAAAATGAAAATCTGCCAAGAAGCAAAGAAAACAGCCAAAGAACACAAACAAAAGATCATGACACGAATAAAACAACTAGAAAGAGACCTGAAACTCACCTTGAACAATGATGACATAGACACCAATGAGAACACAAAACGTCACAAAGCATGGTTAGAAAATGAAATGAACCACTTAGAGAGAAAACAATTTAAGAACCTACAAGCCCGATCAAAAGCCAAATGGAATGCTGAAGGAGAAACCATAAGCAAGTACTGGTCCAGAATAAACACCCCCAAAAAACTGAGAGACATAATACACCAACTAAGAATACCAAATACCAACCGCCTCACTTCACACTCCGGAAAAATGGCAGAAATCGCGAAACAACACCACAAATCACTACAAAGTATCGATATAGAACGAGAACAACAAACAAGAAGGAACGCAACAATACAACAAACCATGAATGAAATTCCGAATAGACCAAAACTAAATAACCAAGACTCACCACTACACCATCCCCTCGAAGAACAACACATCCATGATGCACTAAACCAATCAAAAGCCGGCAGCGCAGCGGGAATTGACGGAATCCCATATGAACTATGGAAAATCCTACACGAAAAGCACCTAGATGACCTAGAAAATGATAAACCGAGCTTTAACATAATCAAAACACTCACACTAGTAATCAATGACATCCAAAAAAAGGAATTAACCAAGATACAAACTTCACACTCGGCTGGATGTGCCCGATCTATAAAAAAAAAAGACCCCACTGAAATAGCAAACTATAGACCCATAATGCTACTCAACATGGACTATAAACTGCTAACAAAAGCATTAGCAATGCAACTAGCTAAAGAAGCCCCAACCTTGATACATCCAGATCAAAGCGGCTTCATTCCAAAAAGATCAATTTTTGACCCCATCTGCCTCGCAAAAATGATGATCGAATACGCCGACATAACAGAAGAAAACGGCGCTCTGATCGCACTCGACCAAGAAAAGGCCTATGACAGAATCAGCCATGACTACCTATTTGAAACTCTACACACCTTTAACCTCCCCCAGATCTTCATCAATACCGGAAAAGCCCTATACTCAAACACCTTCACCAAAGTAGCAATAAACGGAATGATGAGCAAACCTTTCAAAGTCACAAGAGGAGTGAGACAAGGAGACCCCCTATCATGCCTACTATTCGACCTGGCCATCAAACCACTCGCATGTACCCTTAGAAACTCTGAATCAGTAAGAGGATACAACATTCCAGGAATCATGGACCAAATAATAATAAACCTATACGCAGATGACACGACGATATACCTAAACAGTAATGATAAGTACGAAGACCTAGAAAAAATCTTAAATGAATGGTGCATGGCATCCGGTGCAAAGTTTAACATGGAAAAAACTGAGATGATCCCAATAGGTTCAAAAACTCACAGAACACAAGTGATCACCTCGAGGAAACTACACCCAAATGATATGCCCTTCGATGAATCAATCAGAATCGCCCCAGACAGACATCCCATAAGATCCCTTGGAGCCTGGATAGGAAACAAAATGAATGATGCTACACCCTGGGAACCAATACTAGACAAAATCAATAAAGCCCTGAAACACTGGAACAAAGGAAATCCAAGCCTGGATGGTAAACGCCTAATAACACAAATGGTAGCAGGAGGAATGACCCAGTTCCTCATGAAAGCACAAGGCATGCCGCTGAACATAGAATTGGCTCTAATCAAAATAATCAGGAACTTTATCTGGAACAACATTAAAACCCCCCCCCCCCCCCCCCCCCCCATAAGCCTGGAACAAATGTACAAACCAAGAAAAGAAGGAGGAATTAACCTCCTGGACATTAAAGCAAGAAATGAAGCCATCAAAATAACGTGGCTAAAATACTACCTTGACCTAACACTGCTACGCCCAACTTGGGCCTTCGTGACGGACATCTTAATAAACGACCTAAAACCGACAGGATTAAACAACTCAAACGTAAACATGTTCCTACAATCCTGGAACCCACCTATAAGAGGCCCCAAAGCAAGAGGACTACCACGAGAAATAACGAACATGTTAAAAATAGGAAGAAAATATAACACAACCTTCGCACCGATAAAACTATCCAAAAATCTGAAAAAACAGCTACCAGCCTGGTACCACCTGGGGGCGCCACCAAAGACATACCACAAAACAAAAGACAGCTGCCTCCAAATAATCCACAAAGCCCACACCATCAAAAATCTAATCAAAACAAGTAAGAGAACAAACCTCCCAGCCGGCTCAATAGAAATCAACGAATGACACTATGTCGGAGATTCTTTGCCGGCATTGTAATGGTCACGTGTTACGATGCCCCGCAAAGTCATTGTGATCTGAATTACGATGCTTTAGGCGGAGTCTCAATATCATCCTGATTCAGATTATGACTCGTACGATGACTTATGCCTAAGGCCTAATAGCCTGGACGTGCATCAACCCACCCAACAATTCTGGCTCTGTACATCGCTTCGTTTCCGATTCTTTCTGCTGTTTTCATCTATACTCTTTATTTTAAACGACATCCTTGATTCAATTGTCTTGTTTCATTCGGCTTGAATCTGAATCGCCTGTACACCAAATCGCATACCCACAACTTCCGTTCGTCTGAATCAATTCTCTCCTGCTATCTATCTGTGAGTCTATAGTCAGTCTGAACGAGACTCTTTCCCATCCAAAACTTATCGCATTTGCGCTCAACAGTTTTGCCAAGTATCTTATATTACACTCGAACGAAACATATCCTTGATCATCGTCTGTTTTGTCTTTAACAGTTGATTCTTGGTATGTACTCCATTACTAACAGCCTTTCACTTTAATAATCTACTGAACCATCAGCTTGTTCGTCGCTTGTTTGCTACTTGATATCAATGCCTAAGTCAAAGCAACGGGCATCAGAACTCGCGACATGTGATCGATGTGGGGCGAATGTTCGTGCGCGCGGGTTAGGATCGCATTCAAAGTCTTGTGCGAAGAAAGAAAAGGAACGGCTGGAGGACGAGGAGTTTGCTGACATAGTTCGGAAGGCCAAGAAGAAAGGTGAGTGCTCAAATCAGTCGTCTTTCAATCATGCGCTCAATAGATAGTTGATATCTGCCATACAGAACTTCGAAGGCAGCGACGCGAGATTCGCAATAATCTACAACGTTTGGAGGATGCGCAATCATCTATTGCAGGTGGGCCCTTATGTTTCAATGATAGTACTATGTTTCTAATTGTTCTCATCGCAATACAGTGAGCGCTACTGCGATCTGGGCAGATCCAGATCCAGATGTTGGTATGTTCAATTTAATTAGATTGATTATGTACTGAGACTGTCAATATCAGAGATGCAAGGGTCATCGCCTCGACAATACCCACCAGTGGACCATGACGCAGCCTTACCTGACTTTCACGAGGCCGATTTTGCTCCCAATGAGCCCGATCCTGGTTCCAATGAGCCTGATCCTGGTCCCAACGAGCCCAATCCTGAGCTCGATGATATTAAAGTCGAGTATCATCCTCACAGCCAAATCTCTTCCACTGTACATCACTTCTCTGAGTTCACCCGCAGCCGCATGACAGAACATACTGTGCCTCGTAACAATACACCTTGGGAACCCTTCCGCACGCGGCTAGACTTCGAAATAGCAGAGATTGCACTTGAAGCTGCGATGACGAAGGATCAAACCAATCGCCTTCTGGATCTCGTGCACCGATCTGCTAGCGGCAATGATAAGTTCACGCTGCAAAATCACGATGAGGTTCGCTCCCTATGGGACCTTGCTTCGCAACGTTATACCAGAGTGAGTATTGTCTCATGTACTAATACTAACATGATAATAAACTGATTATCAGTGCGCAGTTTCAGAATGATACAGTGTCTGTTCCATTTGACAGTGAGGTGCACGAATTCGAGATGCATTACCGCCCTCTCTGGGATTGGGGACTCGATTTATTGCGAGACAAATATCTCGCGCCTCATTTCGTATTCGATGCTCAACGTCTCTCGAAATTCGACGGAGAGAGGTTTGTACGTTTCATTGACGAACCATGGACTGCTGATGCATTTTGGAATGCACAAGTATGTTTCAAATCTTGTTTTATTGTTGTTTTAAATTAATAGTACAATGTCAAACCGTTGTAACTGTACTAGTCCCAGCTTCCCTCAGATGCGAAACCACTGGCATACATCCTTTATGCCGACAAGAGTAAACTATCGTCGTTCGGGACCCAAAAGGGCTACCCAATTATTGCGCGCATTGCCAACCTACCTGTTCACATTCGCAACAACAATACTGCCTTGGGAGGTGGTCGCGTCGTCGGTTGGCTGCCCATTGTCAGTTGCATTGACAAGCTTGTTGGGTTAGTATTAGTATTGCTAACTGCCGTATTGATTTAGATTGTCGAGAATCAGGAACATGCGAAAAAGAAGAACTACGTCGACTTCAAAAATGCCGTCTGGCACACGTCATTTTACCAGCTTCTTGCCTCAGTTGCGCAGCACTCGAATACGGGTTATTGGTTTGAGTGTGGAGATGGAATCAAACGTCGTCTCTGGCCTGTTATTTTGATCTTAAGCGCTGATTATGAAGAACAGTAAGTACCGCATGCATTTACTATTGTGAGGCTTATGTATAAATTGTAGATGTATCATGGCGTTGATCCGTGGACTTAAGGGAAAATTCCCGTGTCCAGTTTGCTTGGTTCCGCAAGACGAGCAGTCCGTTCTTGCTACCCACGAGTTTCGCACACGCCACCAATCTGAAGATGTACTTCGCACTGCAAGATTGAAGCCTTCTGAGAAGGAAAAAGAGGCTCATCTCAAGGCTTTCTCGCTCCGAAATGTTGAGGTATGCAGTTCCTGCTGTGATATCTATCAAATACTGATGTAATTCAATTGTTAGAATGTCTTTTCGAGAGTTCGTCACGTTGACGTTCATCGTGCACTTTCTTTCGACCGCCTTCACACAAATGAGGAAGGGTTATGGGGCGATCATTTGTGGAAGGAAGTTAAGTTTTGGATTTCAGACCTCGGGCGCGATGCAGCTGTCAAACTCGACAAAAAGTATGTATTGTGATTACCATAATACATTGTTGCTACTTCTGACTCAGCGTCCTACTACTAGTTTTGATGGACTTCCGCGATGGCCTGATTTAACACATTTTTCGTCTGTCATCGCAGTGGATTTCACTGATGGTACTGTTCTCGGGGATCTGTCAAAGGTTCATGTGCACATTATAAGCGGTTTTCGGCACTAACACAAACTTACTATTTAGATGATTGTCTTTGCCGCACAGGATATATTTACTTCGTCCCGCTGTAAACTGGGACACTTACTCCTTCGCTGCATTCGCCACTACATCGAGTTTGATATCTATGCCTCGTTAGAAGTGCATACAGAGCATACAATCGCAGCTGGGAGGTTGGCAGTGCAAAAGTTCTCAGAGATAATGGCCGTAAGTCACTGTATTGTTCTGGTTTTCGATGATGATCAGCTGACACGTCACTAGGAATATATTGCCCAATCACAGCCTGAAACCCTCAAAAATTGGAACTTTCCAAAGAAACATTTGGTCTCTCACATATTCAACGATATCATATCGAAAGGTGCAACACGTAACTACAGTACCAAACCAAATGAAAAAATGCACGGCTCGTTGCGAAAAATATATCTTCAACGTACAAATTTCAAGAACGTCGCTTCTCAGGTTTGTTACTTGTAACTATTTGTCATGCAGATTCAGACTTGTTTTATTGTTACAGATTCTGCACTATGATGAATGGCTTCTGACCTCAACATCTATGCGCACTGAACTCGACGAACTTGACGAGTACTACAAACGAAACACTTGCGACCCGGAGACTCATGAAGCGCTGGACTTGGATGACACTGGGGAACCCGAATCTACTACTATCCATGCTCATTTAGGTTCGAGGCAAGGCAACCACTCGTTTTCCGATATCATGCTCTCGCACGGAACTGACAGGGCCTTCACCAACTTTCGGATGAAGCTAAATGGCTTCTTAAATGGCTTTCTACCACAGCACAATATTCCATTGCCGGATGGAAAGTGTATTCACCTGCGCGCAGAAGATATGGTATGCTAATTTACTTCTCATTCAATTCATTATACTAATACACTACTATTAGATAACAGTGTTTCATTTCTTGCGTGTCAACTACGAATCAATAGTCGACTGGCGCCTGCACCGAGATTTACTTCGGTGCAACCCGAAGTTCTATGGATTGCCAAGGTACGACTGCGTCATCGTGAAGACTGCCGACAAACCATTTTTTGCTCGCCTCGTGTACATGTTCAGCTGCTTGATTGGCAACACTGATTTCCCTCTCGCGCTGATTCATCCTTATGATGTTGGTATCGCCAGTAGTCGTCGAAGGCGAGATAATGACATGGGACTGTGGCGTGTGCGAGCCAAACCTCGCATATCCTCTGAAATCATCTCTGTCCAATCGATCATTCGGGGTGCTGCTCTCGCAAATGATCCGGAAACAGACGGAGATTACTTTGTAATTCACACTGTAGATACTGACATGTTTCTTCGAGTCAAGGCTCTACAAGATCAACCAAGCACTTGATCCACTACCGCTTTAATACTGGCTCGAGAGCCGCAAATTTGCTCCTGTAAGTAAGCCAGGTCCTGCCACATCCCTTTGAGAGCGACACTTCACACTGTCCCATATGCCCAGGAACTGACGAGACCATTACCTATTTGACTGCCCACAGTACAGACGCAAACGTCACATATTCGCAAGCACCGTCCGACAAAATGCAACATCCATCACGCACATACTCACATCCAAGAAAGTCGCACCTCATCTTAACCACTTCGTAAATAGCACCGGCCGCTTCAAACCTACATTTGGTGAGCTGTAAACTTTGTATAAGAAAATATACTAACAAAACATATAGATATACCATACACCACTCCGTGACATAATCCCCATCATCATACTCTTCGTCGAAAGTGTTTTCTCTAGTCCGCTGTCGCATTATGGTGCGCGAGTCTTAGCGCCATGATGGAAAGCTCGGGCAACCGAACAACTACCATGTTGATGTCTAGGCGGTGTTAAGGGTATCTTGGAGCGCGCGCTCTTCAAAGGAACTTATTTCCCAACTTTGGTGGACCATCAACCGTGCTAACGTCTATGTCGGTTTCCAGGTCCAGCCTGCTCTGATGGGCCTTTCCATGCACGGCAATTACAAACAGCCTTTCGTCAAACATTCCTCATTTTACATATGTAAGTGACCTCATTATTTCTGAATCGTAAGACTTTATCCATCCACGTGTTGATGTGTAGATTTGAAACGTGTACTATCACACATCGACCTGCAACATGTTGCGATGATTATTATGTATGTCCTCATCGCGTGTAAATTACTGTTCAATTTAACTTTGTTGGTCGCAGCCTCATGGCCTCAACACGATTGCATAAAATGGCACCGACTGCGAGACGGACTTGACACCCTGCGACGACCCACCTCTCAACACCCTTCAATGTCTGACCCTGGTTCGAATTCGATATCCTTCAGTTCTGATTCAGGTTCAGACTCGGCAGATGAAGGCACCCAATGTCAGCCTGTGGCTCCACCGAGCAGTGGCGCCTCTATTGAACACTACCAACAGGTACGCTCGTGCTTTTGTTCGTATCACATATTCTAAATTCTAACATACTTGTTAATACATTAGTATATCAAATATCTCCAGCTTCAACAAGGGCAGCTCCAGCAGCGGAATGCATCTCTGAATGAGAGCAACGGCATTCTGGCTGCACAACAGCTGAAACGTTCTCGTAAACGCCCTCAAACATCGTCGTCTAGGGTATCGTCAATGTCGCAAACAGCATCTGCGATACTGTCCGCATCAGAATCTGCTGTCTCAGCTCCTGCCTCATCGACGACGAATGATGTTGACAAGCTCATTTTAAGCCTGGCGAAAAAATATGCATTAACTACCGAGATGTTTCTCCCTGACAAGGTTATTTTTCAAACAGACTGTCCTGATCCTGCAGTCGACTTCTCGAATCCAAATCGTTATGCGAAGAAGTCTACAGCAAAGGATGCACTCGTTGCTGAACTCTATGCGTCCATTGACCACACGTTGCACGCTCAGATGCGAACAAATGCATTCTTCAACCAGGTGCGCAGTTTTTCTCACTTCAAGGCTTTAATATTATAATAAATACTTCAATCAGTTCGGGAGCGGAATGCAGCAAGCTCGCTCATCATTTCTAAACAGCCTGCGTACTGTTGCAGGCGGCATCTTCAACATGCCCAATGAATTTTTCGTTTCGAAATACGACCGAACTTCCCTCTCACAGGTCACAGACTTGATCGGATGGGAAGCAGGCAAAGGCAAGGCCTACGATATCTTCAAGGCGCCCATACTTTACCCCGATCATATCGTGAATGAGAAGAAAATCTTCGGGAACTGGATAGTCATCGCAAAGGTAAGGTCAGTTTATACTAGTAACAGTGGATCTGGCTACTCATATGTTGCTTTGAAGGCTATGAAGGTTGCGGTATGCGGAAAGATGTCATTGTATTCCAAAGCACGTGGCGGACCACCTTCCTACGCTAAGATGTGGAAGCTCACAAGCTGCACTCCTGGCCTGATCGCATTTAGCGTCACATCGGTAGGGTCCCAGTTCGAATATACACTGAGCTGATACTCATCATGTCCTGTAGATCATATTCATCCTGTCCCCAGACCAGGAATTCTCGGGTGATGGAGTTGGTGCCATTTCCTCGATCGCGTATCACTCCCTCTTTCAGACAGTCAAGAAATTCTTCGTTGTTAAGTGGAACCACCAGCGCATCAAATCGGTCGTCGAGCAAATCAACGGATACGTCTTTGATGGTACCGTCAAGACGCAGCCATCCAATGACACTCAGTGCACCATGGAGCAAGTCACTGAATCACTTGATCGTGTTATGGCCGCGCTGGACGCCAGTGATTCAGACTCAAACGATGATTCAGACTCATTGGAATATGTTAACTTGCCGGTACAGGCAGCTAACATCCATCCGACTGTAACTGCAGCTGCAGCTGCAACCATTTCAACCTTGCAACCTAAGACAGCCGTTGACGCTCCCCAACTCGAAGCCACAGTCCCGCAACCCAAAGCCGCAGTCCCGCAGTCCGAAGCCGCAGCCCCGGGGCCTATCATTCAAGTTGATACTAGCCTACAACCTTCCATTTCAACTCCGTGTTTTTCAACTCCTATGGCACCATGTGTAGAGACTTTGGTGGATGCCCAGGGTCAGAGCGAGGACGTATCACCAGCTATTGGGCTTGTTACTATTGCCAAACCTCAGGCAAAGGCATCCAGGGGCAGGAGGAAGCCCAAGAGTCAGACGTTGGCCAGTGATTCTACCACTATTCGCCGCTCCTCACGTCACGCTGTAGCATGATACTTCTGTCTCCCTGGTATTGCTATTAAGATCTGATCACACAATCACTAGATTCTAGCTCTACTGTAATCCGAGTGTTTGGGTTACCTATGTGTTGCTCCTTCGTACAGCTTTTGCAATGTCACTGTGCCTTCATCCCAATGCCAACCCCAACGACGACCTGTTTGTGTACCGGATACAGGCAAAATTCTCTCTTCTTAGACTGGCGCCTCAAACCCATCACCAATTCTATCATGTCGTAGGAGCGCCTGTCTTCCAGCGCGAAAGGTCGAGTTCAAGCCTCGGACAGATCGTGAAGATTGCTAATAACAACTAGTCGTGAAGGGTATGGACTCTTGACAGGGCAGGGTGTAGTTGTCAGAGAAGCAGTGCAGTGCAGCGAGGTGCATAGTAAGACGATGTTTTTTACTATCTTTTGGTCAGCTAAGAAGTGCATCCCTCATAGCATATTGGAAGACTTTGCAGACGCCCTCACCTGCCCTGTTCTAGCAAAGCCCGCATTCTTCTTCTTCTGCGAGACCAGTCCGAGTCGTGGAGGTGGTGAGTCCTGGTTGCAACTCCTTTGTGGAGGAAGGACGATGAAGGCAAGACCATTTGCAACGCGTAAGTTCTCATTTGTTGTTCCTTCTATATTCGTACCTATCTCTTATATACATACAGATGCGGCCTCTACTATAAGCTTCACGGCTCTGCTCGTCCCATTAGTATGAAATCCGATATCATTCGGAAGCGCTCTCGACACGACGCTCGTGCGCAGCACTCCTCCCTCACCGAGCCCCCAAGCGCATCTAACACGCCTGGCACTCCTTCCGTTATGGAGGAGACAGTTTCAGAACGGGTTCTGGTGCGACAAGCGCAGGTACTTCTTCGTCTTCGCGGCGCAGCAGCATGGACTCGTCTGTCCACACAGTCGACGCGGGCACTGTTGTGCCACACCCGCCACTATACTACCCACCAACCCACCATGAGACCCGCACCCGCCATGGGGGTGTGGGTATACCTGCGGGTGCGGGTGCGGGTGATGCTTGCGACACCCACAGGTACACCCGAGTCATTCCCTAGTCGTTGGTAGCCGTTGGCTCTCTCGATCTTGTTCTCTCGCTAGATGGGGTTCATGCCGAGATTTTCACGGTGTTAGTAGTTGGCTCTCTCGATCTTGTTCTCTCACTAGAGGTCTCTGGTCCGTCATCTTGAGCTCGTCAATCACTCGTTGGTCATGTCTGAGTTCGTTCTTGCAGCCAGCAAGAATGATGGGAATGCCAGCACAGAAATGCATCACCTCAAAAATCTGCACATTGTCCAGAGTCGGTGAGTCAACAGCAAAGCAGATAAGAACGATATGTCTTGAACTAACTGATAAGATCTGAAGCGGTCATAGTCTTCTTGCCCTGCTGTATCCCATAATAGCACATTGACAAGCTCAATGTGCTTTCCGTCAAGCACCATCTGAATCACTGACGATAGCGAGCTTCCTCCTTATTTCAGCCATTATTCAAACATAGAAAGTAGGATTGCATGGATATTGCATTACAATGAGTTTGCGGCCATTCAGATGCCTATAGTAATACATGTTTGTCGCCAATTTAACCCTTTTGCTATGATTATTTCCTAACATGGTAATTTATTTTATGTCATTGAGTTTATCATTGATAGTGCTTAGGTTGACGATTCAAACTCACTTTTGTTCCTCAATGTCGACGTCCATGTTCCCATCTGGTCCTGGTGCCTTCAGCCTCCCCTTCATCACTCCAACGTAACCTTTGCTGCTCTCATTTTGCTCCAGCAACTCAAGGTACGCTTGATTTTAAATTGCCTGTTTCCCTTCTGAATCCATTTCATCTTTTTTAGACTGCATGTCCAGAATCCTGGTGCCTTCAACCTCCCCGTCATCACTCTGTGACTTTTGCTGCTCTCATTTTGCTCCAGCGACTCAAGGTGCACTCATCACTCTGTTACTTCTGCTGCTCTCATTTTGCTCCAGCGACTCAAGGCGCGCTCATCCGTCTGTTACTTTGCTGCTCTTGTTTTGCTCCAGCGACTCAAGGTGCGCTCATCACTCTATTACTTTTGCTGCTCTCGTTTTGCTCCAGCGACTCAAAGCGCGCTCATCACTCTGTTACCTTTGCTGCTCTCGTTTTGCTCCAGTGACTCAAGGTGTGCTTTGTTATATGTCGTCCGTTTCCCTCCCGTCTCATCTCTTTGCCTGTCCAGAGTCGGTTGCGCCCCCCCATCACACCAAGCATCATCACTTAGACCCTGTTACTCTTGCTGCTCTCGTTTTGCTCCAGCGACTCAAGGCGCGCTCGTCACTCTGTTACTCTTGCTGCTCTTGTTTTGCTCTAGTGACTCAAGGCACGCTCGTCACTCTGTTACTCTTGCTGCTCTCGTTTTGCTCCAGCAACTCAAGGTGCGCTTTATTTGTGTTACCTATCTCTTTTCGATCTCATTTTTTTGCGTGTCCAGAGCGCACTTATTCTATGTCGGTTGTTGGTCATGAGCAGGCTTTATGGTCCGGGCAAGTACGGAGGCGAGGGGAGTCATTTCTGTTTTCACCATGCATATCATAATGTAGATTAATATTTGTCTCACAATAACAATTGATATGCGTTGAACATTCATCACCACCTTGCTGGAATGATTATCACGACATTAAGACCTCAGTTGACAACCTTACAATGTGCATTCAGACCACAGGGCCGCCATTAAAATGCCCACTAATACTCGGTGGGTACCATTAAAATACCCATTGATATTAGGTTAATACTTATTAAAATACCCGTTATATCATCATGTTCACGTGCATTAAAATGGCGCGAGGTTCATTAAAATGCTGACTGTTTGATCATAATCTATGGTAATGGGTCCGCGTCGTTAGACCATTTTAATCGATTAAAATGCCGTAAAAAAAGTTCTGACATACCCCCGCAAAAACTGTAATTGTAAACACTGTGAATAAAGGATGCGAAAACCCACATAAGTGCACAATGACGGCAAAAGAAATACTGAACAAAATCGATCCCAAATACAACACGAAAGCAAAACCAAAGAAAGACAACCTCTCACTAACCCACCGGAGAAAAGAAAAAAATCAACAAGCTCACGAAAACCAAAGAGGGGAAATTGTCTTCGACTCAACTGTCACAGTCTGAACGGAACTAGTAGAATGTTTCAGAATATTCACTGACCCCCTAGAAAAATCTAGCAGCCCTGCTCACCAACTACAAACCCCTGCCAGAGGACTAAATCTCACTGACAAGAAAATCACCATATACACAGATGGCTCCTGCATAAACAACAGGAAAAACAATGCACGCTCTGGCAGTGGAATATGGATATCAGAAGAGAACCAAGGAAACAGAAAAATAAGAATACCTGGAGAACGACACTCAAACCAAATAGCCGAAATAGTAGCGATCCTAGTAAGATAGGTGTCACTCTTATCCAGCACCCCCTTACATAAGCATATGATGAGCCTCACCACTGTTCAAATTACGGGCACATATATTTGTTTCTGATGCAATTGAAAGCTAGCAACCATGTAGTAGTAGTATACCTTGAACTTCCAGGAAGCAGATATAAAAAAACTTCAAAACTGATGGAGATATTAGTTAAATAAAAAAACAATTCTCATTAAGTCTGAATATCATTTACAAGACCACCAGATGGCAAAAAGAAAGGTTTTGATTTTTCGATACCAAGACATTTGGCCGCTTATATAATACGCCATGCGCAGCTATTTGTGGGACATGTGACTTCAAGAAAAGTATTTGTTGTGTATTTTAATAGCCTTACTGTTTGATATTTTTCTACACAAGACTTTTTTCTTCTGTTACTAGCCCTATAGAGTCTACTATGATGCTTGAAGCTAATGACACAAATTACCAAATTACTATTTCAACATCTTTTCATGATTTGAAGAATTTTCAAAATTTTCACAAAATTTGTCATGAGATTTGGCCACTTTAGGGTTAGGGTTATGCTTATGTAAGGGGGTGCTGGATAAGAGTGACGCCTATCTTAGCACTACAACAAATGGACACTAACATACCTATAACAATCATCTCCGACTCGAGATATGCAATAGAGGGACTCACAAAAAACATCAGTCAATGGGAAGACAGAGGCTGGATTGACATCGCAAATAGTGAATATATAAGGGCGACGTTATACCACCTAAGGAAAAGATCAGCACAAACGTCCTTCATATGGACAAAAGGACATAACGGAGACCAAGGAAATGAACAGGCAGACTGACTTGCCTCAGAAGGAGTCAACAAGACCACCGAAGACCAAATCGACCTATCAATACCAAACGAATAGAACCTACAAGGAGCAAAACTCTCGTCAATAACACAAGCACTAGCATACAAAGGTATGAAAGCCGAAAACAAAACTAAAGAAAAACCAAGAAGAGCAACAATAATGAACCTAGACGTCACCAGATTTGCACCCAAGAGCTAACAGGAACCCTAGAAAATGACAGTGCAATATGGACCAGTTGCAGAAACAAAGACCTTAAAAAAACATTCCGTCAATTCTTATTTAAAGCAATGCATGGAGCATATAGAATAGGAGAATATTGGTCTAACATACCCAATTTTGAACACCGAGCAAACTGTGCTCAATGCCGAACAGAAACAGAAACCCTAGAACATATATTGTTAGAATGCCCCAATAACACCCAAGCTACCATATGGAAAATAGCGAAGGACCTCTGGCCAGAAAGATACGGAGCGTGGCCAAGAATCACTATAGGCACAATATTAGGATGCGGAAACATCCACCTCAAACTACCAAACCCCGACGAAACAGACGATGACACAAACCAAAAAGAGGACAAGATGAAAGGAGCATCAAGACTTCTAAGAATAATGATATCAGAATCAGCACATCTAATATGGGCCATAAGATGCGACAGCACAATAAATGGAACGACGTACACAACAATCAACATCACAAAATGCTGGACAAACACGATGAATAACAGACTCCAACTTGACAGAATATCGGCAAAAAAAATAATAAGAACTAAGAAATTCACTAACCTAGTAACACAGACACAGACAAACACTATCAGCGCCAACACACAAATCCCAGAAAACTGGGCAATCACCCTTGAAGTTTTAGTGGGTATTAAACCACCCAGGCCCTCTTTGACTGAGGCCCCCAGGTAGTAAAGAGTCCCACACACCCCACAAATGTGGGAGTGCATAAATGCATTTTCCCTCGGACTGGGTTCCTCCAAGAACCCGCTATAGTGCATATACGTAGAACTAGATTTAGTCAGTTGCTACCAATACACATCGCTTGTCTAAAAAAAAAATTCTCATGGCGAAGCCTTTGGAAACTAATGTCATGGCACGTGATTGTCAAATCTGGAGCAAGTCGGTGCATTCTGGCCAGCATTGGCCAATGCAAATTCACAATGGCCCTCCAGGCATACCTGTACCCTTCTACTTTCATTTTTATTGCTTCCTCGTCTTCTATCTTAATCTTCTCTTCAAACTCTCAGTTAAGTCCTGATACAATTGTCGCTGCAGTCTTACGTAGCTCTTTATCCTCCCACAGTAATGAAGGCTTCATTTGCTTCATTTCCACCTTCCTCGCATTCCTCTCCTCCGAGGCACCACATAACCACTGCCATATCATCGCATGCCACAGGGATGTTACCCACTGTGTTCACTGGCTTGAAGTTCCAGTGCAGCACATCTTCATCCATGGTGTTCCTGGTTGCGTGGGGACAGTACTGTTACAGTCAAGTACGCCCCTATTCTTTCTTTCTCTTACTCTTCACATGTATTACGTCACGAGCCGCATGATGCCGCCGCTAGACTTATCTTTCTTATCCCTTGTTTACTCATTGTATTACATCACGATTGCTATCAAGCCGTCGCTAGGTGATCTATTCCTGTTATCTCTGACTCGGTCTTATCCATGACTCATTCTGACTCGTATACGCTTGCCCTAAAGACATTCTCATTTGCTATATAAACTCATCTTTGTACTATGTAGTTCTTTACTTTAATCTTACTAGGTTCTACCTGGAACTTGCTTTCGCTTAAGACCCCCAATCTTAAGACGTCTGAACTTGATTCAAGTCGAGGACACTCTCCTTGTCTTGCCTTATTGAATCATTGAACTTCGGTATACGCCGAAACCTTGAACTGACCTTGGCCGATTACTCTTATCGAGTAGCCATACGTCAGACCCATCCTAGTTCGTCACAAAAGATTAAAGTCCTCCAGAACTACTTACCTTGCTATCACGCATCGTATTGAACCCCAGAAACGACAAATCCTGGTCATCACGACAGATAGAACTCCAGGTCCAAACTGACGACCGCATTGACCCCATTGATCAGCACACTAAACCTAGGCGCTTTACCACCCTTACTACCCTTGAATCCTACAATGTCTTCAAAGCCCATTGAAATCAAGATTGGGACTCCCCCCATCCTCGATGGCGATAGAGACAAGTCCAGAGGCTTCCTCATGTCGTGTAACTCTTACCTCGACATCAATGAGAAGATCTATATAGAAGATAAACAGAAAATCATT
This sequence comes from Suillus subluteus, assembly GCA_016647755.1. NCBI lineage: Eukaryota > Fungi > Basidiomycota > Agaricomycetes > Boletales > Suillaceae > Suillus > Suillus subluteus. Next base: position 46,542 of record JABBWI010000045.1, read on the forward strand.
TTCGTCACTTCCTTCATGAACGAAGGGAACACCCGCTACTGGAAAGAGGATTTCCTCTCCCATGCACAAGATCCACTCTACAAAAGAACAGATGGAACCATTAAAGGTTATGGAACTTGGGCGGAATTCCTTGCCGATTTTAACAAAGCGTTTAAACCACTTGATCCCGCAGGAACCGCCTTAGCCAAACTCCGAAACCTGAAGCAAGGGTCCGAGCTCCAGGACTACATTTCAGAATTCCTCATGCTTGCCCAATGTTCTGGAATCCACGACGACGTCTCAAAGAAGCAATTCTTCTTAGACGGATTACACCCGGGACTAACCGCCTGCCTTTTTGGCACGGGTGACGTCTCTGATGACTTTGAGGTGGTCCTATCCACCTGTATCCAACTCGACAACTCCCGCCTCCAGTTGAATGCTATTAGAGCACGTAACCAACCCCAGAAAAAGAAGAACTTCGGATCCAGTCGATACACACCTTCTAGAGACCCCAACACTATGGTGGTCGATCGACTCACTGAAGAAGAACGTACTGAACACTTCCGAACTGGAAAATGTTTTACCTGCCATATGGTAGGACATCTGTCCAAAGTGTGTCCCCAGAAGAAGAAGAACGGGAAAACCCCGGTCCGTCACAAAGAAGTCGAAAGTAGCGATGATGAAGAAGAAGAAGCGGAAGTCCGCCGCCTCAACGAGGATTTTTGATGTGGAAGACTGGATCAACATCAGTATCTTCCGATGTACCCATTAGACTTGTACGAAAAGTTGGTGAACGAAAGGAACTTCGAGTTCCACTTTCTCTTATTTCGAAAACTCGTCTGAAAACCGTTGAAACAACCGCAGTCGTCGACTCCGGAGCAGCCGGAACATTCATTTCCGAAGATTTCATGAAGAAGCACAAAATTCGAACCCACGCACTCAGCAAACCTTTCAAAGTTACTACCGCCGATGGAAGCTATTCCAAAAGCGGAGCTATTCGCCGTTACTGCGTCCTTACCATCAAAATTGATGAACGCACTATGATCGGGAAATTCAATGTCACTCGTTTAGGACGAAGAGATCAAATCCTTCTCGGCATTCCCTGGTTGAAAGCAATGAACCCAGTCATCGATTGGGCCGCTGAAACCCTTATCCTCTCACGAACAGCGAAGAGTAGTCAGGTCGAAAAAGAAGTTGACAACGAAAGGAAGAAAGGCACCCTTCCCCTCCTATTTCAACACGAACCTATTGATCGGACGTGGAAAAACTCCAAACTTCGTAAAGAAGAACCTACCACACCAACCCCCCCCCTTTGCTATCCAAAAGCATCTATTGAAGAAGTTATCGACGAAGAAACTCCCATCCCTATTCCCGACCTACTTCCCATCCCAGATGATGACGACGAAACCTTCGATACCAAGGAAGACGTATGGACGCAAGAGAACTTTGCTGCACCAGTGCGAGAAGTCTCTCTATACGACCTTGATGACGATGAATTCCTAATAGAATATTCTTCCGATGCATCTGAACTTCGGGTCATTACGAATGTTTCTATGGACACTCCCCTTACCTCCGACGGAACCAGTCGTCTGGAACAGCAACCCACGGTCATACCCATACCACGGCCTAGCGAATACACGAAAGTCAGTAACAAAGCCCAACAGTTCGCTCTAACTGCGGGGCTAGAACAAAAGAAGAAAACTTTCGAAGAACTCGTACCTTCCTATCTCCATGACTTCACCGATATCTTCACTAAAGACAGACTTAATAGTTTACCCCCCGAACGACCTGGTATTGACCATCGTATTGAAACGAAACCTGGATTCATTCCGAAAACGTCGAAAATCTATCCTCTCTCCATCACAGAACGAACTGCTGTTAAAGCGTTCCTTGACGAGAACATGCAGAAAGGCTTTATCTCGGAATCGAAATCGCCGCAAGCTAGTGGATTCTTCTTTGTCGGAAAGAAAAGCGGAGACCTAAGACCATGCCAAGACTACCGGTACATCAATGATTGGACGATAAAAAACGCTTATCCGTTACCGCTCCCATTATCCTTAGTCGCGTGGTTACATGGAGCCAAGTATTTCACCAAGATGGATGTCCGATCTGGTTATAACAATATCCGTATTCACCCCGACGATAGATGGAAAGCGTCATTCACCACCGAATTCGGACTCTACGAACCAAACATCATGTTCTTCGGTCTCTGTAATTCTCCAGCTACGTTCCAAGCCTACATGAACCGCACCTTCCAACAAGAGATCAACGAAGGATGGTTAGTGATACACATGGACGATATCCTTATCTTTTCGAACGACCTTGATGAACACCATGAACGAACTTGCCGCATTTTAACCAAGATACGAGCTGAAAAGCTCTTCTTGAAGCCAGAGAAGTGTACCTTCAATGCACAAGAAGTTGAGTACCTCGGAATGATAATCCGTCCCGGATGTGTTGCCATGGACACCGCTAAAACTGATGGAATCCGCGAATGGCCAATTCCTACCACCATCAAAGAAACACGATCATTCCTTGGATTCTGCAACTTCTATCGAAACTTCATCCCTCATTATTCTGATATTGCACGACCGCTCATTGATTTAACAAAGAAGAACACCACCTTTTTATGGTCAACACCGTGTCAAGACGCCTTCACTACACTGAAAGAATGTTTCTTGAAACAACCGGTTCTTCGTAACCCTGATCCATCGCGTCAATTTGCAGTCGCGACTGATGCATCCCTGGTTGCCACCGGAGCGGTCCTTCTTCAGACTGATGAAAATGGTGTTTACCACCCATGTGGATATCTTTCACAATCTTTGAACCCAGCAGAAAGAAATTACCAGATCTTCGATCGAGAACTCCTCACAGTAATCCGAGCATTGACGGAATGGCGTCACTACCTAGAAGGGAATCCTCATCCAGTCATAGTATTCACTGATCACATGAACCTTCTCTATTTCCGTACCACACAAAAACTTACCCATCGCCAAGCCAGATGGCAATTGATTCTCTCATGCTACGATCTAGAACTTCATCATGTCGCTGGAACCAAGCTTGTTGCCCCTGACGCCTTATCTCGCCACGCAGATCATACTCCTACTGAAAACGATAACAAAGACGTCACCCTTCTCCCCGACTCCCTCTTTATTCGCCTCCTCGACCAAGAGTTAATGACAACTCTTGTGAACCCTGACCCCGATGATATCGACCCCATCTTCCAAGCCGCCTCTGATGCTCTGAACGGCCTCTGTCTTCCCCCCATGAAATCAGCCCTCTCTGATTGGACGATTAAGGATGACATCTTATTCTATAAAAATCGTGCCTATGTCCGTCCTGCCGGACGACATGCTATTTTGGAACGAACCCATGATCACGCAACAGCAGGTCACCCCGGCCATTTCAAAACTGAAGAACTGGTGAAACACGACTTCTGGTGGCCTTCGATGGGCACCTACATCCGGAAATATGTCGAAGGATGCGCCCTCTGCCAACAAATGAAATCCAATACTCATCCTACAACCCCCCCACTCGTCCCCATCCCATCCTCAGTCTCTACTCCCTTTGCCCAAGTATCTGTCGACCTCATCACTGATCTACCACCTTGTAACAGTTTTGATTCTATCATGGTCGTGGTAGACCATGGGCTTACGAAGGGGGTAATTCTCATCCCTTGTATGAAAACCATCACCTCGGAAGGAGTAGCTAAGAAGTTTTTCAAATATGTTTACCGACGATTTGGACTCCACGAAAAAGTAATCTCAGATCGGGGTCCGCAGTTCGTATCCAAGTTCTCTAGAGCTCTCGCCAAGCTACTGAAATACGACATCGCTGCTTCTACCGCCTATCACCCGCAGACAGATGGACAGACGGAACATCTAAATCAAGAACTAGAAACTTATCTTTGCATCTACTGTCGTAACAACCCAGAAGATTGGGTCGAACACCTCCCTATGGCCGAATTTGTCCACAATCATAGAAAACATGACTCTCGAAATGCCTCCCCATTCCGCCTTATGATGGGATACGAGCCGCGAGCTCTCCCTCACATACTCCCCGAATCCACAGTCCCAGCAGCGGAAGAACGATTCCGCCTCCTTCAGAAAATGCGCGAAGAAGCTATCTCTTGCCACAATCTCGCAATGCAACAAATGGCCGAACGATCGCACGGAAAGAAGTACCAACCATGGAAGATCGGAGATAAGGTTTGGTTATCAGGAAAGAACCTCATCACGCAGCTGCCATCTCGGAAGCTCACTCCGAAACGATATGGACCCTTTACCATCACCGCAGTGCTGTCCCCGATCACGTTCACACTCCAGTTACCCGCGCAGTGGAAGGTTCACCCCACGTTCCACGCTTCTGAACTATCATCCTATCACGAGACAGAAGTCCACGGTCCTAATTTCCATGACCCTCCACCTGACATCATCGATAATGAAGAAGAATACGAAGTTGAAGCAATCTTATCACATAAGGGAACGGGTAAACGAAGATACTATCTCGTGTCCTGGAAAGGATATTCTTCCGCCAGTAACGAATGGATTCCCCAGGAAAATTTCGATAACGCCTCTTCGATCCTCACTGCTTATAAGAAAGCTCACGGATTATAAGAACCTCAGAAATCATTATGTCTACTCGTCCTCAACGTCTTCATACTCTCGAAATCTGCCCTGCACAACTCCGCGTCCTTATATCCCATATAGATACTATGACCGACACTCTTACCTCTCCTACCGTAACCTCGACCACCTTGACCAACGACTCTGATTCCTCATCTCACTATTTCGCTGTCCTTGACGACATTGAAACCAACACGATATTCGAATCCGCCCTCCTCTCTGAGCAATACGCTATAGAAATTGATAACCTTCTCGCTGAGCGAGGAGCTCTCTCTAGTACCCTTCTCATTAACATTATCCGAGCAGCTAAGCTCGTTGAACGTACCTCCGAACTCCTTAATGACGAACGTATCAAGACGATCTTTCGTCATCTCCACATTTGTATTCGCAACACGGCAGTTTGCCTTATGCCTCCCGCTACCAAAGAGATTGTTAGAGAGGCCATCCACATCGTCACAGAACGAATTGCAAACAACCCAGTTGCCCGACCACCATCACCCCACATCGCAATCCCTATCCCACCTCCGGTTGAGACAACTCCCATTGAGCACGCGCCTGATACTATCGTTCCTCCTCACGTACCTAGCATACCAGTTACTACTATGTCTAACAATGCGGCGGCGCAATCTACTCGTATTTATCCTACCCACCGACAATCCAAGCTCAAGAGAGAGCTCTCCATCTCCCCTGCTACTTGTAACCGCATCCTACGTTCCAAGACCCCATCTCCACCACCTCAGACGTCCACCGTCACCATCGTAAAGACTGAAAATTGCGACAATTTCATATGTCGCAACTGTAACCTTACTGGTCATTGCCACAAGAATTGCCCCACATACTACTGTCGTGTGTGTCGCAACTTGGCACCAGGGCATTTATCGGCCTTTTGTAAAGACCTTCACAGAGAAAAGGTTATCCCGTTGGTTTGGACGGACGATGGATTTTATGAAGCTCTCTCTAGATGGGAAGCTGATAAAGACGCAGCACTTGAACAGATCTTGCTCAAAGAAGACGAGAGGATGTTCTCTCAATGCGCAGGAGACCGCGATGATTACGAATACGACCATAACTTTGAATGTTGAAATCGGTGACTTCAACGATAATAATGGGGTAATGTTACAGTCAAGTACGCCCCTATTCTTTCTTTCTCTTACTCTTCATGTGTATTACGTCACGAGCCGCATGATGCCGCCGCTAGACTTATCTTTCTTATCTCTTGTTTACTCATTGTATTACATCACGATTGCTATCAAGCCGTCGCTAGGTGATCTATTCCTGTTATCTCTGACTCGGTCTTATCCATGACTCATTCTGACTCGTATACGCTTGCCCTAAAGACATTCTCATTTGCTATATAAACTCGTCTTTGTACTATGTAGTTCTTTACTTTAATCTTACTAGGTTCTACCTGGAACTTGCTTTCGCTTAAGACTCCCAATCTTAAGACGTCTGAACTTGATTCAAGTCGAGGACACTCTCCTTGTCTTGCCTTATTGAATCATTGAACTTCGGTATACGCCGAAACCTTGAACCGACCTTGGCCGATTACTCTTATCAAGTAGCCATATGTCAGACCCATCCTAGTTCGTAACAAGTACACGCTTCGCTGACAGTCATGGTTTCCCAATTCCAGCGGCTCAGCAGTCACGTGGAATCCACGACATGTGTACTTCATAAGCGCCAATACGGTGCATATGTTTGTGCAGTCATCAGTATACATGCAGGGGTTGACCAGACTCTTCTTCTCTTTCGTCCATTGAGGGTACAGTGACATGAGTGAACACGCTGTGATGTAATTCATGACAGCTGTTGAATGATATTGCAGGATGGGTACGATGGCGCTTGCATATTCTGTGAAGATGATATCGACTTTTTTGCCATTTTTCTCCAGCTTGTAAACTTTGGTTACCACCAATGAGTCGTATTCACTCTTCTGTCTGCTCTTGTTGGTGACCTTGTAGCCTTCCTCTTTTTTGAAGTATTCCATCACACTCTCTTCGAATTCCACTGTCACATACACATCCATGTCTCGCAAATGGACTGCCTCCGCCTTAGCTTGCACGAGATGCAGTGTGCTTGAGCCTGACATGACCAAACCTGTGCGCTCTAAGAGGTTGAGGAAATGGTTGACGTCTTTTACAAACATTTTCAATATGTCCTTGCGGCGTTTTAGCATGTAGTCCTTGACACCTTTGTCATTCTGGACCCTGGTTTTGGCAAGAGATGCTAGGTCTGGTATGCTCAGTTCATCCAGAACCATAGTCTGTAGTTCAGCACAAAGTAGGTCTAAGTCGCCGTTGAGTCTTTCCATGTCGCTGAACTGTGATGGGTTTTAGGATGTGTGAGGCAGTATTTTAGGAGATATGGAGGTCTTGCATCCTGTGCATATAATTCTCCCTATTATGTGGTCATCTTTTGGCCCTATGAGCTTTATTTGTCATTTGATTGTATGGACTAACTATGTCTGTTTGATCAGTCTCCTCTCTCAGTCATGTACCTCCTTTCATGCCTCATGTCCTTCGTCATTCAATTTCCATGCTCTGTGCTATCTCCTTTGTAGGTTGGCACCTTTTTAACCACTCTAGTACCATATAATCTTTATGTTCAAGGTCTACAGCTTGTCCTTTGTGGACCCCTTTCAATACCAAGTATGGGCATCGTGGTGTGCCATGTAATTTACTGTCATAGATGACGTGGATCACGTGAGGCCCATCATTCTCGTTGCCAGAGACAGAAATGTGGTATTGCTTCATGTCTGTTAATTCATTGAAGAACCGATGATGCCTTGTAAGTTTAAAGGTTCCTTTGGGTCCATCTTTGATGGTGACCTCTAAGAAACCGTTTGGATCTGTTGGTGCGAACAAGCATGCCATTACTAAGTGTTCTGTGGATGTATTGGTTTGACTGGACATGGTGTGCAGCGTGAATTGCATATTCTGTGATACGTCCCCTCTTTAAATACCTTTCTGTTAGACTCCTTTTTACCCAAATGGTACATTCAATTGGACGGTTCGGATGTCTTTCAATTCATTTGGGGTCGGGTTGTCTCCTTGTGAGTTAAAGTAATGTGACGTCATTATGCTTACATACCGAATTGCATAATCAGTCGCAGTCACGCATCACATCATGTGTTCGGTCAGATTATCTTTGTTGTTGGAGATTATCATGTATGCTCGTCCTTCGACTTCTGCTCTCGATGTTTATCATATAGAGAATCATATGTTCGCTCATCAACCAGTAATCTCTCCTCTTTTCACCATCCATATATGCTTACACTGAGTTTAGGTTGGCCGCACATTCCACAGAGTCATTCTGTATGGTACAGCGTGTGACGAGGCTATTCTGACTTATGTCCCCGAGGATGCGGATGGTATAGTCCGCGCTCATATGTGGATTGGAGGAGGATGTTATGCATCTAACGCAGAGCTAACACCACGCACCAAATTTGTTTCCGGCTTTCCAGGATCGCCTTTGTCCATTTTTCCTGACACCTATAGTATCATTTTCTTCAAGCGCCATGCAGTTCTGCCAATTAATCACGCGCTGGTCAGTTCTACTGTCGTGGGTCGTGGTCAGTGGTACGGAGATATTTTGGTTGTGAAGCATCTAGGCCACGATCCGCAGATGATACAGTCTATGTCTTTTGAAGAAAAAGCTCTCTCAGATGCTATTTTATCGAGGTTAGTCCATTCTACATCTTGTTCATCCAAACTCAGTTATTTCAATGTTATAGTCTCTCGCTTTCATTGTGGCATGTCGAATGAGATTAGTGATTTCCTCAGAACACAACAATGTTCGATGTTGTATTCGCTATTCACCGCCTCGTAGTTGTCCTTTTTTGTGGCTCGTCATTTCAATTGTACTTCCGTTGTCTATCTTTCATGCGTTCTCGAGTACATAATGCATTAACCGTCTCTTGTTTGATTCAGTGACTGGGTCTTTTCCACTTTTAACATACCACCATAGCGTCCTTCCCAATTTGTTGATGTCAATGTTGAACTGAGGAGTGTCTGGGATGAACCTGTGTCCATTCTTGATGATAATTATTCCTCCATGAGGACACCTCTTTCTTCCAAATATTTCCAGCAGGATGGGATGATATGGTCAGTCATCTTCTTGTTGTCCAGAGTAATAGATTTGATAATACCATTCAGTGATATGTTGTTCCCTTGGATATAACTCCAGTGGGGCCTGCAGAGTTCCCGGTGGCAGATTCTCCTCGATAAGTTGCAATGCTGCAATGTTGGAAGTGGGCCGTGGCTGTTGAATTGGTTGGAGGGTCGCGAGCAAAAGTAAGAGTCCTTCTGTGATACTTGTTGATAATGTGATATCGCTAGATATATTGACAGCGACACAAGGTTGACCTATGTTGGTCCTGTCTTTATGGATTTTCTGTATGCTCTGTGATCTTGTCAGTGTTTTTGTACGACTTGGTTGTCTTTCTCACTCACCTTGAGACTGATATACCATGATGGATTCCACATCTCTAGTTCCTGGCATATCTCCCAATGCGACAATTGCTCGTTATCTGTGATGTCTTTTATGCCATGTAGCAATGTCCCCAATGTTGGAGATTCCTTCATCTCACTTTCATGCGTGGTCTTGCAAGGTGTGGATCAGTGTTGACTTATCTTAATCTTTTCTTATGATGATGTCATAGGTGTATATGTAAGCTGATGTTCAGTGTCATCATCTCTTACCATCTACCGAGCCCTTGTCAGTGCTATGTCCTTTTTCTCACAGTTTCGATTGCATTGTCACCAGCAAATCAGAATTGACATTGTCGTACATATTTTCGCAGAACTACGTATGATTAGATCACTAATCCATCTATGTGATGCATGCCTTGATCGTCATCCTCCGGCATATCAGCTATGTGTAAGAGAGAGATTGCAATCATCTCATACTGCGCGCGTGAGTGCCATTTATTATCCTCTGTTTTCCTGGAATAACGAGTCATCTTCATCTCCAATAGAATAAGATTGCCTGCTTTTAAGTCGGTGAGGTTCCAGATTGGTCTGTGGCTGTATGTCTTTAAGGAGCCTTCTTCCCTCGCGTCATACACTGCATCAAAAAGGATAGGCTACGTCCCAATTTTGTCAGTGATTTTGCCGTCAGTGACATGACATGTAACTACTCACTTCAGAGACACCTTCAACTCCTTTGGCATTCTGCCATTTCATGGCGCGGATGATGTCTATCTTTTGCTGATTCAAGCCTAGGTATGTGTCAGAACTTGTTCATTCTGTCTTCAAAAGAGACTCACTTAAGATAGGGCTAGAGAACTTAGCGAGCAACTGTCCGCTTTGTTTTGCCAAAGCCTGCGAAAGCGGCAAAATGGTGATAGAGGCTTGGCTCTCCAGCTGTCCTTGCCTCATGAACCACATTCTAGCAATGTGTCCCACCGCCCAGATGGTAAGAGGTTCTCCCATTGTGGGATCACATAATACCTTACTCTGATCATTTACTGGTCTGTAGGGTCCCCAGGTCATGGTCGGAAGGAGTTTGCCGAGAGCGTATATGTTGGCTTTGGGGTTAGTGTATTCAGAAAGCTTGAGCACTCGTCTGCGAAAATATGTAAGTATGGTGTGAGGCACTGGGATGGGCTGACTTGCGACTTCAATGTGTCTTCATATTCTTCTACCTCGTGATCTTCAATTAACTGTTTTGTAGGATGAGGAATCACAGTCTTCACGGCCAGTGTCGGCTGACTAGCTCCTCCTCCACGTTTAGAAGTTGTTGGCAGGCCTTCAGTATGACTTGTCAAAGACTGGGAGGCCTCACTCCCTTGCTCTGTCGCCTGCTTGCTTGCTTCCTTGCTAGAACCAGCAGACCTGAAATTCACATCAGTGTGACATCCTGTACACACTGCGAAGAAACTCTCATTTAGACTTTAGATTAGCAGTAGACGCTGACTTGATAATATCATCATCAGCCGTCAGATTGTTGCCTGGTTCATCTCGTGCTTTTCAGGGGTAGTTTAGTTTCTCTCTCTATTAAGGTGAAGGAGACTCACTGTCTTCATCGATTCTAGCCTTTTTATTGGGGTGTGTCTCTGCAGGATTTTCTCTCTCTAACAGGGCATTGTTCTTAGTCTTTACCATGGTGGATAGAGTGGTTGTTGATCAAGAGGTATGCAGTCAATTTACCCCTTTCTGACGTATCCTAATGATTCAGCTAAATAAGTACAAATATTACCAGACACTGCGCCTCCTGCTTCCCTAATCTTCATCAAAATCTAATGTTGTGTGGAACATTTTCTTGGGCTGATCTACAGCAGCGGGACTTAACTTGTGTTTGCATGTAGGCCTCTTGATGTCCTAGGTGCTATCATTTCAGCTAGAGCATGGTTCATCTGTTTTACTACAAACCAGTTGTTTATTTTGCACGTGTATGGCTGGCATCAAGTGCACAATGTATGTGCATGTCAAGAAACACTTCACTGTCATCTTTGTGTTCCTGTTCTTGTTCACCATGAAATTGAGTTTGGCACCGACCTCGACAAAATCTCCTTCTGTCAACATAATGGAACTGATCAGATTTTTTTTGCCTTCCTCCGTCAATTCCGCTACACATAAAGGACACGTGACACTCCACCACTCTTGGATGTGGTAATATTTACCTTCTGGATCATCTTCATGTTTTAATCAAGGTTCTTTGATTCTCTTGCGGTGTCCCTCTGTCCAATTAGATGATGTGATCCCTGTCTAGTTTGGGATCACTTACCTTGTAAAATACCTGTCTTTGCAAGTAAATGTCGCGAGTTTTGGGCATCTCTTGCATCGGTACACTCAATTTCCTACTCATATAGTCGCAAGCGAGATTGAGCAACGAGATGGTCGCATTCCAAGGAGCATCATGTCCTCCCAAGGAAAGGTTTATATACTGAACCGCTCACTGGACATCCTCAGACTTCCTGTTTGTCATATTCAGTACCTCTCACACTTTTCGCTTAATCGTAGACATACCCTGTCCAATTTCTGAAATGTTCGACACAGAATTCCTCCAATATGCCATGCATCCATATGGCTACCGGATAGATGATGGCACTCTCTTTTTCAGAGACATTTTTGTAGATTAGGATTTGATTTCTAGACTTATCTCGTTTCTCCTCATCTTTGTAAATGTCTGCCCAATCTACCATTTGTTGCAAAGTGGATGGAAACAGTTCCCAAGAGGACAGGTCATTTGGGCCTTGCAATCTCCTAATTTCATTAGCCATTGGCTTCAGCCATAATTCATAGGCCATGAAAGACTCATGAGCTGCATTCACATGTTAATTAATCTCAATCCACCAGATAAAAAGACTCAATTGACCAGCTAGGAACGACATTGAAGGTGACTGACCAAATCTTACAGACATACATAGCAGACGTCCTTGCATTTCAATACATGATGTCAGGAATGAGCGCTGAGCACTTGAATCAGCGAAATAGGGTGATGATCTATATGGACATGATTAGTCAACAACCAAGCTTAGTAATCTGTGGACTCTTGTAGTAAGTCATGAAGGTTGGCTACCTTTATGTCATAGATGAAGCATCTCTCTTCATCTTGACTATGCTTGCTTACGCCAGTTTGGAAATACCATGTTGAATTCTGTCGGCTTGCGCAGGGTTCCTGGCATCCAAAAAGTCTTTTTGCAGCAGCATGATAAGGTGTATACTGACAAGACATGTGTCAGCCAAATCTGTCAGACACTACACAAACTCTGATATGCAGAAGTTGGCATTGTGACGGCTTACATTTAGCTGGTATGTTCTCATATATATCTTTCTTGAGTCATTCTGCCAACATGTTGTAAATGTTGCAGTTCATTTTGTGCACCTCCTTGTAAATCAGCATGCAAAGTTCGTGATGAAAACCAGTGCAATATCGCCACATTGGTCAACTTTGTAGCTCGCGAGAGCATGACATAAATGCTTTGGAGGGTTCTCACACCTGTTAAATCTACAATCACCTTTGATAATTCACTTCCTTGGACTTTAAAATCTGTGAATGCCCAGCCAGGTAAGATTGGTAATTGAGTGCGCCTGATATTCACCGTTTTCTCGCCTGTCTGAAAAGTGAAACTGGTACCTATCAGCATGATAGGAATTACGCCATCATCTAAGCCAGATGCCTGTAAAGTACTCTCCTTGATTTGGACAAGCGCGCAGACCGGAAAACGGTTCATGTTCTCATCTACCTTGTATGTGATAGATTTTAGTATCCCTTGACTTCCATTGACAATTTTGCAGCTTGTCGCTGCGTTTTCCGTGAGCATGATCGGCATACCAGGAATCAAAGGTATTACACCAGGAGCATCATTGGTATAGGTCGTTTGCATTCTCCACAATCGCTGTTGTTGATCGTCAGCTAACAGCTTCCCACCGATTTTATCTTTAGCGTGATATACATGATATTCTCGACCACTTTGAGCAGCGAAGGCATGCGCCTTTGCTTCATTGATAGCATCCCTCAGGTACTTTCGTGTCACTACAACGGGTGCATCCTTGAAGCTATCGAACTCATCAGAGGATCTTGCTTTGATCACATTGAGCAAACACATTTTAAGTAAGTCGTAGTCACTTGGATTATCTATGCCAAAGGTGGTTTTCTTAACTCTCCCTAATCAAATACGATTTAACATTTCGATGAATCTAGCGTCTTCTCTCGCTCGCCAATTTTGTTTTAATTCAACTACTACATCAACTTGCCGCCATAAAAAGGCGCCATGCAAAGCTGATTGACCTTTTACAGTTTGTGTTGTGCCCGGGCTCAATTGGTTTACAAGTTTAAAGCTATATAACACGTTTGACTTAGGCGGACGCAATTGCCCGAAATCTCCAGCGAATATAACATTCACCCCTCCAAACAGTTTGTCCTTTGCTGTCTCGTCCCAGGATTTGGCCTGACAAATTCGATGCGAGACTTGGCTTAACAACTCTGCTGATAGCAATGACACTTCATCCAGGATCAGGTACTCCATGGTTCTCCAAATATATTCCAGGTCATGTTGCTTGATAGGTGCGTCATGTTTAGGCAAGAACATTAATGTATGGATGGTATATCCATCAATCAAAACAGCAGCACTTCCTGTAGGTGCACTCAGCGTCAACTTCTCTGGTGCCCCACAGCATCTGAACATTTCAACAGTTGCCTGGATAACGTGACTCTTGCTGGAACCCCCGATACCAGTGATGAACATAAGTAATTGCTTCACTTCTCCATGGATGAAATGCTCTCTGATAATCCTTAGGCACATCTCTTGCTCAGGATTATCTGACAGCTTAAACTCATCAATGATGTCTGTCAGAATTTGCTCTCGTTGACGATCCGATATTTCCGGCTTGTGATATACTGATGTAATTTCTGCCTCTTCCTCCATTTGTTCAAAGCTAATAGCAGGTGGATGTTCTTCACCGCGATCAACTCAGATGTGCTTAGCTTCTGTGTCTGTTGAACCTACATCAATGGGCCTTTTGCGTTTTCTTGCTGCTTTCATAATAGACACAAACTCTTTGACACAGTCACGATTGTTATCTGTCAGCAACTCTGTCATTGTGTCTGCATGTGCTGAACAATCTGTCGCCAACGCGCTCATGGCTCTAAACAATCCACCATCAGTAGCTGCCCTGAGGCATGTTTCAATATCACCCACGTTTTTCTCGATCTCACTAGAAACTTGTGGGTTTGTTTCACCTGCAACAACCTCAGGTACATCTTGATCAGGATCAAGAGAAGAATCTGCAAATAATGCTTCTTCAAAGGCCGACATATCAATTTGCCCATCGTCATATTCAGTACTGCTATGCCCGAATACATGAGGCTTAGCATATTGTTGTCTGACTAACAAAGCATGTGCGTCTCGTGCATCTTTACATTCTTTCTCGATGTTCATATTCCGAATAACAGCCTCCCTGGTAGGTGGAAAGGTCTCATTTTCAAACGCCTCAATCCACGTGTGGTATTCACCCTTCAACGACCCCAAGTCTCACCACGGTGTCATGCATGGTATGGAACTCATACCATGACATTGATAGACAGGAAGTAGCCACAGAGAGTACACTAAGGTGTACCTCATTGTATTATTATGATTGGTTCCATTTTGACAGATTTACTTGTATTTATATTTCCAGTATGATAGTTTTCACCTTTCCCCTTTTCTTTTCATTTCTTTTGTGTGGTTTATTCAGCCACCAGTGAGCCACCAAGATGTGTTAGTAAGCATGTCATGTGATAGGCAATATTCTGCTTTATAAGGATCCTGCATGATTTGTCATGTGGCTTCCAGTTGTTTCAGGCTCATTCAGCCACAGAATCCTTCAGTGAGCCACCAGATGTGTTTGTAAGCATGTCATGTGATAGGCAATAATCTGATTTGTAAGGATTTGTCATGATTTGTCATGCTTTGTAATATTATGAACTTTATTTGTAAACTACTTTGTCAGCAGCTGATTCAGCACTGCCAAATGGCATGGTTAGTAAGCCAGTGACTTACTAATGCTGTGATGAGTTATGCTTAGTAAAATGGCCTCCCAAAAGGTATAAAAGGAGCCCATTCTACACTGAGTAATAATAGCTTCCCACTTTTCACTCTTCTCTCAAACTGTGAGAGTCCGTAAGATTTAAAGTGCAGGCCATGAGTGCCTTGAAGTAAGATAAACATTGTATCAGAGATTAGTTGTATACTACCTTACAGGGGTCGCTTATATAACAATCTATTTATAAACTACTTGTTGTGTGCTACCTTTCAGGGGCTGAGTATACAACACCAGAACAGCTTTCATACTAGGCTTTACGTATTTAAGACAGACTTCATTACTTGTTGTGTACTACCTTACAGGGGTTGAGTATACAACACCAGAACAGCTTTCTAACTAGGCTTCACATATTTTAAGACAGACTCTCTCTTTTTCAGGAAGGGAGACATGAGAACACGACACAGTTGAGACAGACTTTCACAGGTTGAGACACGACCTACGAGATTGAAACAGATCTTACTATCAGAATGTTAGGGAATCTTCGAGTATTCCACCAGGGAAACAACAAGAAGAGGACACATCAGTAAACCCTCCCAAGAACTCACACATTATCTACCACGAAAACTAGAAAAGTCGTAGACCATGTACTTAAGGACTAGCAAGAAGTCTTATCCTGTATAGTTGTGTTGTCACTATACACGCGTTGTACATAAGACCCTTAAGTAGTAAGACAACAGTTTGAACAATATCAGCATGCATCAGCAGTATTTTTCGCGCTCTTTCTCACTACCATCTGGTCGCGGAATTGCATCCCCTAGCAGTATGGGAATCACTGGTTTGTTTTGCATACGCAATCTATGCGATTTATACTGACTATGTTGATCAGTAAACCTCACCCGTAATAGCTTCTTTCTACTACATTTTTTTGTCTGAATGGGATAATGCTCTTGTATGCTGCTATCTTCGCTCGCTGATCCTTGGAGCCCATTCAGTAACATTTCCCGACTTAGTCGGACAGCTAAAGGTTGAGAATCTGCCCAGTTGGACGGGCCATCTGAGGCAGGCCCATACTCTGGTGACCATGGGTGGGCCCACAGTACGGAATTGCACCCCATGCTGGCGGATGGGCCAAGGTGTGAGGTAGTGTGAAACAGTTCTGGGCCAGATGGATCGTGATGAATGGGCCGGTCATCTCGGAAATGGTGATGGGCCCAACTAATGATTGAACCCAATACACATATTTTGTCTCATCGGATGGGCCCACCGTCCAATGATGTTAAGCCCAATGCACAAATTTCATCTCGGAAAGGGAGCCGGATGGGCCCACTGTCCAACGATTTTGGGCCCGATCCCTGTATTCCATATAGCAAAGGGAGTCGGATGGGCCCACTGTCAGCGATTTGGGCCCTGCTTTCCATCTCGGAAAGGGAGTCGGATGGGCCCACCGTCCAATGATTTTGGACCTGATCCACACGTTCCATATAGGAAATGGACTCGGATGGGCCCACTGTCAATGATTTGGGCCTGCTTTCCATCTCGGAAAGGAGTCGGATGGGCCCACCGTCCAATGATTTTGGACCCGATCCACGCGTTCCATATAGGAAATGGACTCAGATGGGCCCACTGTCCAACGATTTGGGACCCGATCCCTGCATTTCATGTAGGAAATGGACTTGGATGGGCCCATGATCCAAACGATTTTGGTTCCGATCCCTGCATTCCATATAGGAGATGGACTCAGATGGGCCCACCATCCAACAATTTGGGGCCTAATACACAGTTCACCATCACCGGGGCCAGTAACGTGGACCCATATTTCGTCTCAGATGGGGTGTCGGACGGGCCCACTGTCCACCTATTTTCCACCCGATGTTTGTATTGCATCTCAGAAGGGGGTCAGATGGGCCCATTGTCCAATAATTCTGTGTCCGATGCCCATATTTCGTCTGATGGATGAGGCCAATATTCTCAGAAGGGATGGATGGATGGGACCAATGAATCAGGATGATGGATGGGCTGAATGAATCATTGTGAGCCCAATGCATTTCATGGTGGAGATGGTGACCCAGTACGTGTATTTCAACCGGTAAGGGACATGGATGGACCTAGAGATTTATTTTGTGTGAAATGCACATGAATAAGCAGAAGCTGTGAAATGCCTTGCTATAACCACAATGCAACTTTGACACCATTGGCTTCTGCTGCCATCTCAGGCATCAACTGATACTTCATGGAAGTTATGCACCAAAAGTGATGGAAGCAATGTTACCGCCGCCTCAGGCAATCCAAAACTGTTGGTCGAAGCAGGAGGTATATGTCCGGATACTCGGATGTCCCATTCGCCAAGAAATTGTATCTCCACCATACTGCGATGTTCTCACATTGTGCTGAGTGTGTTTGGATGCCCAAGACAGGCCCCCTAAGAATGCATGCCTCATTCCTGTACATCGGCACCCGAGATGCCATAACATCCGGATAGTTCAGTTCGCACTAGAATGAAGTTCCTCCCCAGCCATGATAAATTTGCATGCTTATCAAGGAAAGCAATAACGGCAAGTCTGTCTGCTCTGATGCCGAGAACCGTGTGATTTGGAGCTTCACCACTTGGCAGATCTGGGAAAAGATCAATGAGACTCAACAAGCTTAGTCGGGTGTTCAGAGCATATCCAGGAGAAGATCAACAAGACTCGACAAGCTTGGCCAGGTGTTCATAGCATATCCGGGAGAAGATCAACGAGACTCAACAAGCGTAGTTGCATGTTCAGAGCATATCCGGGAGAAGATCAATGAGACTCAACAAGCTTGGTCAGGTGTTCATGGCATATCCGGGAGAAGATCAACGAGACTCAACAAGCTTAATTGCATGTTCAGAGCATATCTGGAAGAGGATCAATGAGACTCAACAAGCTTAGTCAGGTGTTCAGAGCATATCCGGGGGAGGATCAATGAGACTCGACAAGCTTAGTCAGGTGTCCAGTCAATCACCATGGACCAGCCTGCAAACTCGCATTGAACTGGTAATGGAAGCAGGAAAGTTCTCCCTACACACCAAAATCGGATGCATGTCACTTTCAGTAACCTCTGACAATGTTGCAAATGGCAACAGCAGCAAATATAAGTTGTGACCCAATGTGATGTTAGTTAGCCATCAGAAGGCATGCCGCATAGAACGTCCCCCCTGCGGATCAGCCATTCTCCAATCACGACAATGTCCTTTGACTGACATGTCAGTATCCATTGAGTTGTCCGATCCAAAGTCATAAGCATCATCCGTCAGTTCATCGGTAGATGGAAAGGCTGGTTGTATCCTGCGATCAGAGCAGTCATCCCACCTGCAGTCATCAGAATCCTTCCCCTCTGCATCCGAAGGGAGTATCTGAGGCAACTGCATCCATGATAAGAGTTTCAGCTGTCAGATGACAGGGATGTATTGGGACATCTCATGAATTGAGAAACATGCCTTCCCACACAGACGGGGGCAACAATTCAATACTGCATATATAGGAAAGCATACTAGTAACTTACATCAAAGTCACCAGCTAATATTGTGATTGCATTTGAACCTCTGGTACCGACAAGACCCTTGAGTCCCGATGCCCTTTGAGAATTTCGGAGCGGTCTATCACTCTCATGGAACTACAGTACTCCACCGATCGATGTGATCCGCCCCAGTGCACAGCATGTCACTGCTGGCGATTCACTGGAGACCGGATAGACCAGGGGCTGTGGCGGCTGAATGCTTGGGACAATGGTAGATAGAGGAAGTTGTGGTATTGAATTGGCGACGGGTGGGTTCAAACTCGTTAGCCGGGGCCATCCGTCGCCATATTCCGTCTTGATGAGCCCAACCAAAGACTTTGGGCCCACCTGTCGCTAAGGTCAAGACTAAATTGGTCGGGCCACCCAAGATAAAATATAGCAACAGATGGACCCAACTAATAATGCTAAGCCCATCTGTCGCAAATTCCGGGACAAAATTAGCTGGGCCCATCCGAGACAGCATACTGGGACCAATGGGTCCAACTCGTTGTCGACAATCCAGATGGATGGGCCCAGCTAATGATTCTGAGCCCATCTGAGACAGCATATGGGGACCAATGGGTCCAACTTGTTGTCGACCATCCAGACGGATGGGCCCAGCTAATGATTCTGAGCCCATCCGATGCCGATTCTGAGAAAAATTAGCTGGGCCCATCCGAGATGAGACATAGCGATGGATGGACCTGAGTAATAATATTAAGACCTTCCGTGGCAAATCCCGAGTCTGGACTAGCTAGGCCCATGCGAGATGAAATATGGCAATGCATAGACATAGTTAATGATTTTGAGCTTTCTTGGATGGGCCTTGGCTCTGCTTGCCTTCACCATGCCTTGGCCCACCCATATCCAATTTAATTTAGGAACGGGTGATGAGTGGACAGCCTCTCCGAGACTCCCTTGCCTGGGCCCACCAGATGGCCCGAATGATGATTGTTTTAGGCAAAGCAATGTGATTGCCTACTGCATTCCTAAACCCTGTGTGCGAGTAGCTGCCCAGATGTCCCACATATTGTACATATTACATATTATCCACATGAATGCGGCAAATGAGGATGCAGTCCAGAATTCTGTGTCCGTTCCGAGTATCAAAAACATATTACCGTGTTGACTCTAGGATGGAGTGCCTTGCAGGACACTTTCCCACTGAGACACAGTCAGCATCCCCACCACCAGTTTGTTGCAAGTTTGAATGCAGTAGGTATTCCATCTTCCTGTGTGTGCCACTCATACCTTCCGAGAACATTGATTGATTCAAAGCATTCATATCACTACCGAGAACATATCTGTGCATTTGTTGCTATACAAAATTCAACTAGGGTAATGAAAATCAAGTAAAATCCAATGGGACCACAGAACACAAAGTACAGAAACGAACATGAACACAATGAACTTGTTCTAGAGTGGGGGGCTTGAAACTCGGGAAGACGCGATTGAATCCTCTCGCACACCAGGAGGATCCAGACCACAAGTGGGCTGTATAATTGATGCTGAGGTCCCGACATCGCCTTGCATACCAGTCACAACAGATTGATCCCATACATGGGTGTACTCTCTGCCCATGGTTGAGATGCCCAGTTGTTCATCATTTGGAGCATTATTCAGCCATGATGTAATGGCTGCATCCGGGCGCTGCTGCACTGTGTATGTGATGGCATTGGCTCGAGGACAGTGTGCAGCTGAATCATCCACATGTGCCCACAAGGACATTGACAGATTTCCAACTGACGATGATACTGACCTCCAATGCGCATCCGAGGTTGTGAATTGTTCCTCCAGTGCCGTCAGCCTCCAGCTAAACTTCTCCTCCACTGCCTCTACCTTTGTGTCCAATGCATCCACCCGTTCATTGGTAGCAAGTAGATCGAATCTCTTGCTGAGGTCCAGGATGCTTCGCAAGATATCTCTTGGTGTGGGTTCAGGCTCTGGAGGGTTGGTGGGTGCAGATGACAGGGCCGGCACCAGTATGCAAACCGGTGCGGGGATAACTACTTCCGGGGTCTTCAAAGACTCGCTCAACGGCATGGTCAGGGGTGCCTGCACATCTGCACCATCCGGCATCAAGTCCATTGGTTGTTGCCCAGCATCTAAGTCCGGTACAAAAGCTTAGTTTGCTCAAATGATACAACGGAAAGACACACCAGTGAGTGAGTCGTCCGTTGCATCCTTTTGGTCGGCACGAGAGGACGAACGGGTCGATGGTTTTGTTGTGTTCGGCGGAGCAGGTGTTGCCGGTGTTTTCGCGCGTGACTTGGGTGTGCACCTCCTGGAATGTTTGGCATTGGGTTCAACCTCAGCCTTCACCTTGTCTTGCATCCTCTGCCAGACGCCTGCACCATCGATTGCGCAGGTGATCTTCATCTCGTCACAGTTTGCGCAGGTGAGTCTTGTCCACCCGAACTTCTTGTCTGGAAGAACGATGCATGGCACATTCAATTTCACACATTTGTCACATTTCCGGGGGTGGTAGCGAATGGAATGCTTCAACCTGCATTAGCCAATATTGACCTGGATATGCTTGCTTGCCTACCTCTACTGCCGTCGCAATGGTCGAATCATCTCCCCATCTGGCAGGCTGGAAGGATGCAAGTGAGAAAGGGACCACCGAGACCGTGACAACTTACCTTTGTGTCTGCATCCCAAAAACCTCTATCATCCACCAAATCTGTTGTGGACTTCTCTGCAGACGTGTCTGCCGGAGCTGCATCATCTGTGGCCTTCACTGACAATGCCCTCTGCTGTATCAATTTGCGTTAACAACAAACAGACAAGCACCAATCTGAGTCACCTTCACATGGATGGTCCTGGTGGGCATTTTCTCATCTTCATCCGACATAAACTTCTTCTTCCATTTGGGAATGGGCTTCCTGGATATGGGAGGTTGTGTGGGTGTGTCCACTTCGTTGTTGTCTTCTGCTTTCCATTTGTTTGTCTTGCTGGGCACTGTGGTTGTCGTTGCTTCCATCTTCATATTCCCTGCCACAAAAATGCTGTGTCTGACCATCACGGGAGCGACTGAAGGTGGAAGCGGGGTCAGCGGTTCTGGTATCATTGCAAGCTTCGGATGTCAGACATGACAGGTTCCGTTACCGGTATAGCCGGAGATCGTGACACCGGTGTGCTTGGTTGCACATCCGAGACAGCCAATGGTGACTTGGCGTCTGGTGTGTTGAAGGCAAGCTGTTTGGTCAGTTGCACCTCCACTGGGACAGCAGATGCCAACACTGTTGGTTGAGGTTCAGCGTTGTTGGAGGTGGTGGAAGGGCGGTAGCTCATGGTCTTGTGGAACCGCGGGTGACTCTTGATGCGCGGGTTGTTGTCCATGATGCAACTCCAGTTGGGCAGTGATACAAAAGCGCCTGCCTTTGAGTGCTCCCATACCACGGCCACACAGGATAGCAGCTGAGGGGAGAATGATGTGGCACTCCCCCCATAAAGCTTCAAATCTTTCGCCTGCACTGAATTGAGTTAGTTATCCAAAAATAAAGTAAAGATCAGGGGCAGCGACACTCACCAGTCATCTGGCGATCTCATCCGATAACATCATTGCTATTGGGTCACTTTCCTTCAATTTCATACAATGCTTCATGAGCAATTGTAGAGCCTCGAGTGTAACGTTGAGTGAGTCGTTTGCAATTTCCGAAGATGTCATAATGGCAACTTCAGTGAGTAACGGGTGATGGTATACACAAAGAAAGATGACTTGAACAATTTTAATAAGTCTCAGGATTTATACCAATACATCGGTTGTGGGTGTTTCCGAGAACGCGTGGCCATTGTAGAAGCATGGGGTGTGGACCAGTTAATACAAATATGACGTAATATCATTGCTTCGGTGATCATTGTACCACGCACTCAGTTGCCACAGCCGGTGGTCCACAGATTGATCTATATCTTGGCCCCATTGCAATCCTTGCCAGACTTCTTGATTTCACACAAACAATCATGGTTGGCAAACATGTTCGTTTTGCTACACCTGGGTCATCGGATTTTGGTGACATAGTCACCAGCTCTCCTTCTTGCAGTAGCCTTAATAGCCGTAATAGCTACAACAATCCATCGGATTCTCACATTTCTATGTACGGCGACCCTCTGGAGGCAGTACACCACAAATTGCGCGATGCCTGGTGGAATGGATACGCCCCATTAGAAGCCTGGATTCTACTGAAGCGATCACAGATGCGGAAGTTTAAGGGCCTGATCGGAGTGGAACCTTATCTGAAGTTCAAACGTAATTGAGACCATGAGAGTTCTGATCTGGGAGCTAAAATCTTTCACATTCCAGCATATAACATGGCACATGAGATGCCGAGCTATGAGTGGACAAATGACCACTTGGCAAACATGGATATACGTCAGTAACCACTAAGTGAATTTGTATTCCTGTGCTAACCTTGTAACGTAGGATATGAGATGTGCTTCATCGAAGAATTTGATGAAGTCACAAGCATGCTAGCGAGTGCGTCTTAATGCCATCCTGCTGGATATATTCTAACCATTCATGAAAGATCTCCAAGTCCTTGAGATGACACATGCAACAAAGAGTTCACAATCACCGGGAGGCAGTAACTTGCACCAATTGCCTCCTGATCATATATCGGAAACAGGTAGGGTCACGGATGTTGGATTGCCTGGCCCCATGCATCAAATTGCAAAGCCAGATAAATGTGAGTACATGGTATGCAAGTCAGATAGAGCTAACCAGCAAGGTAGCAATGCATAGCACCGCCAGATCATCGTCAGCGGATCCTTATGACTGTGGGTGGGAGGATGCCCTGCATGCCAAAGATGTGGGCACGTCTTCGGGAGAAACTCAAGATCCATATGACTGTGGATGGGAGGATAGCATGGACATCCAAACTCCAGGACCGGAAGAAGATGCATACGACTGTGGATGGAACGATCCCATGGATGCACAAACTCAAGGACAGGAAGAAGATGCATATGACTGCGGATGGGACGATCCCATGGATGCACAAACTCGAGGACCGGAAGAAGATCCATATGACTGTGGATGGGAAGATGCAACGTGGACTCAAGCTCTGGTACCAGGTAGTGCACCAGGTGAGGAACAAGATCCATACGACTGTGGATGGGATTCTATGGAGACCCACTGCAAAGCCTTATTTTCTACAGTAGACGTGGCCAATCCATACAACTGCGGGTGGGAGGATCAGACGGATGGCAATTCGTTCACCATCTCTTCCGGCGCCCCACGGGAAGACAGCTGGGATATTGGATCGGACGACTCAATGGATGCCAAGATTGAATCCCAACTCATGGATTCAGAGGGCCCTTATGGCTGGGGATTTGACGGTATTTTGTGCAAACAGAATCCTTCTGATGACGAACAGGATATCATCGACTTGACATCATGTAAGTTGTTCCACACATGCTGCAACTCTCGCTAAGCATATTACAGCTCCACTCAGACACCCTTGGATTGTCATGGACCTGACATCACCGTCATCGTGTGGGGCTTCTCCACAAAATGCATTCATGGAGGCAGGGCAGTCGATGCACTGTGCCATCCAGCAGTTGAACAGCATCGGAAATGAACACTGTAGGGGTGTTTGATTCATGCAGGAATCACAACTGACATGTCATTGCTGCAGGTAATGAATATATTCGCAACATGGTCATGCCGGATGCAGCTGCCATGCCGAACCCATCAATGGTGGCAACCTTCATGGCGAACTGGAGGCTCTTTGGCGCATATGCAGAAACACAGGACAGGGTAACAGAACTCGGTGAAGATCTTATTACCATTCACCGATTGCTACACATCCACCGTCGCATCATGGATCCATTGGATGCCATGATAACAACCCTTCAGCAGGATCATCAGGAAGACCAGTAGACTTAATGGCCGGAAGAATGCAGGAGTAGATAATTGATCCATGTGAAGAATGGCCTAGTAGTAGCCCTATGTATTACCCTACACATAATTTGCACAATGTCCAGGTTTCCATGCCGGATACAAGCGCTGGAAGTGAGAGATGGAACAATGAAAACATGACATCATTGTTTCCTCAAGTCTTCACATAGTCATCAGCATATCGGGAATTTGGTTTCCGGGAACGTTTCCCAAGAAGGCGGTTTGAGGCTTGGCTCTGGGTTCATTTTGAGGGAGAGCCTTCAGATGATTCCTCTGCGACCTGTTTCTTCAGCCTCTTATCCCCAGGCCCTTTAACATTCCCTTTGGTTGGTTTCGCATTCACTTGGCTTCTTGTCCGCTTCGCAGGCGACCCATCTAAAGTGTCTTCGGCAGCGCGTTTCTTTCCAGCTTTTCTCCCATGCCCTTGACTAGTCAAATGCCTTGCTGTAGGCTTCGAAGGCGACCCGGCATCTACTGATGCGGAATCATCAACCATATTTCTGGACTGTCCGCCGCTGGCCCAAGAAGCTGGCCCGACCCGGCAGGCGGGGGGGTTTGCAGTTTGTGGCATGCCGGACATACATCTCTCAGGTGCAGCAGGCTTTGCCTGCCTGTTTGCATCATCCTCGGCCCGTATCAGTGCCCTTTTCTCTGTTGACCACATGTCAGGTATCCGAGGTTTAGGATGATTGGCAGTGGTGTCATTCCTGACAAGTTTGTTAACACGGATGGTTGTCTTCTGTGTGATATCCTCTTCGACCTCACTGTCAGACTCATTACTACATGCCCGGGAGCGATGCCTATGCAAGCCTGCGCGCAGGTTCCCCCGACCTGATGTTATTCCTTTCCGGCCACGCAGTCCATCATCTTCAGAGTCTGACTTGGATCTGTTCTGATTCCCTTTACCGCTCTTGTGGACAGTGGAGGCTGATCGAAACCTCATTCCTTTGGTCTTGCCCTTGCCACCGGATAATACATTTTCAGCTGTAGAGCTCCAGCAATGAACCAGTTTGTTGGACTTGGGACCAGATTTCTGCTTTGTGTGAGCAGTTGGCAGTGCCTGGCATGTGACACGTTCATCTTTGTCTCTTGCAAGTACAATGTCCTCGGTATCGTTGTCCCACCATCCTATGAATTTGAACACGTGCTCTTCACCTTCCTCCTGCCTCTTATACCAGAATTGTAGCAACTGTGTGGCATGGACCTGTCTTAACTTTGAAGGTTCAGCGAGATTGTGACCTTCCAGAAGATACTTTGCTGGAATGATCTTGCTGCACCTCGGGATCACATACTTCCATGGTACGGAGACTTTCAGGTCCCCACAGCACTTCCCTTCAAATTGTTTAGACCACAAAAGGTATCGAAAGACGGACGGGCTCACTGTAGTGCCAAGTCAAAATTGCTCGGATGACTGCCTTCTTGGTGTCTAAATCCATGGACTCGCATGCAGGTATGACAGGATATCCATCATCTCCGATGTCAAGGGTATACGTGTTGTCCTGTCTGCCTTTTTTGCGAGCAACCATATTGTCATCAACATCGCCGTCTGATTGAGGTTAGTTTCCACTGGAGGCAAAAACGAATGGCTTACCGAGTACACTAGCAGCATATGTGTCCCATTCTGGCTGGATAACATTCCACTGGTGAGTCTTCATGAATGACTCAGCGCCTCCAAACTCTTGGTTATAGTTGTGTCTGTTAATGGGGTGAGAATTTGCCGGATCCCAATCGTTGGACAACTGACCTGGCCACCTGAACCTTGCTATCCTTGTCTTTCCAAGCTGATAAAACAAACACCCTCATCCCTGTGCGGTTCCACATCTCGCATGCAAAATGCTGGATCATATCGTCCCCCTTCTTTCTGGCAATGTCAACCTTCACCTCTGCTGGCATACCTTGACAATTCCACTCATTAGCTGTCTCTTTGGCTTCTTCAAGCTCTTCCGGTGAGAGCGATACCATTAGCTTGTTTAGCTGGACAGTGTAATGGTTCATCATTTCTTTCGTCCCAGGTTTGGCGCCAGTCTTCTCCTGAATTTGTTTCAATAGCTCCTTTTTCCAGATCGTGTCTATGACACTTCTCTCAGTCCATTTCTGCCCCATCTTGATAGGAGCTTTCCCCGGTTTCTTCGGCTTCACATGGTTGTGGAACCATTTCTCATATGTCTGAAAAATGGTGAAGAACCAATCATGTGCTGAAAATTGAATTGAAACTGACGACTTTTCGAGCCTTGGACAGCACGATGGACATCACTGGTGCCTTTGTCCAGGCTTCAGTTGTAGCTGCTTTTAAGATATTCTTTTGCTCCGGTACGGCAGCTGCGCGCCATTGCTCAAGGTAAGACAGCAGCACAGCAACCTCTTCTTCATTGGCTGGAGGTTGTGTGTTGGACTCTGAGTCGGAGGCAGAATGTTGGTTGGACATTATGGAAGGACAATGTAACAGATGGATTGAGGTCGTGTTTTAATTATTCGCAACCTTTAGTTAATTTGGTATTCACTTCGGCTATTAAGCGAACCATCACTTAGAATAGCCATTCTACTTTCCATAATTTCACACAAGTTCTTAGCAATGCCATGGGCAAGTCTAGGGTAAGGATATTGGCTCCCCAGGGAACAGTACACTGGGTGACATGGAAAACGAAGGAGACCACTCGCAGCATGAAGGGGAAGTGGCACCCAGTCAAACACAGTCAGCCAAGCCCATCAGCACAATCATCTCCCACCAAGTCTCCCGCGAAACACTATTCGGATCGTGCATGGCATCAATTGTCACCAGACTTCAATGCTCATAATGACGACTTCGGAAATTATGAACCCATTGGTGCACTCAACATACAGCCAGGGAGAAAGAAGACGAAGGTGCATGACATTTTTAATACCATGTGTTTCTCGCTGACTGATATCCCAGAGCCCAAATGATTATCTCCGGGAATGGACATATCGGACCGATGATTACCTATGGATGTTCCTTGAACAAGAGGCTCCACCCGCAGACAAATCATGCTGCTTGTGCAGCGCTGAGTCAACTGTGTATAAGTGCCATGACTGCCTTGGCAACCCATTATTTTGTGCGAAGTGCTGCAGAGATGAGCACCGGAGACTACCTTTCCATAAGATAGGCAAATGGAATGGTGGATTCTTTGCAGAAACGTCTTTGACTAAGATTGGTATGGAAGTCTATTTAGTGCATCAAGGGATGCCGTGTCCGGTTCTTGGGGATATCCATGAGTGGGAGGACACCGACGAGCCAATACATGAACCGCCCAAGGACTTCCCTACCATACTCAAGCTTCCCTTTTTGAACGGCAGGCAATGCACCACCGTTGTTGACAAGTCCAGAGTGCACTCCCTCATAATACAGTTTTGTCAATGTCCAGATGCTCGCACCCCTGACAAACAACTATTCCAGATGGGCATGTTTCCGGCATCCTTCACCCGACCTAAAACTGCATTTACCTTTCATGTGTTAGATGATTTCACGTTGGACAACTTGGAGTGCGGGACATCGGCAATGAATTACTACAACAAGCTGAGGAGAATGACGTTGAGTATATTTCCCCAGCTAGTCCCAGTATGTGTTGTGCATAGAATGCCGAGGTCGTAGAATCTCAATTCCGGACAGGATCGATACAGGGAATTAATGAGGGTCGGGCGGCAATGGCAACAGCTAAAGCTCCTGAAATGGAATGGGTTTGCTCATGAGAGACAACAGCCGAAATCTGGTGAACTCGCGCTCTTTTGCCCGGCGTGCCCTCAGCCAGGGAAAAATGCCCCACTGCCAGCCGAAAGGAATGACAATTGTCCCAGTTGGGTATATGCACGAGCACTGGTCATTAAGGCTCCAACTGTTTAGTTTATGTCTACGATTTTCTAGTAAATAGACATAAACAGTAGGTAAATGTATACTAAACAGTTTAAACAGTTTATAGACAGTTGAAAATTTGATGGTCTACTTATCGAAATCAAAGAGTCCTATAGCTTTGTGCACATTAACTGCGCCATGGTGGCTGCAGCAAGGGAAGACTGCTGGTCAGTACATAGGTGCCATGACTTTGAAATGAGCCATTCAACAGGAGAAATAGTGCCTGGACTAAACCTCAGCAAGACTCCTAAACCTCATCATTTCTAACCCTCAGCAGACTCAACCCTTATCTCAACCTCATTAAGTAGCAATGTATAATCAATTGATTCCATTTTTGAGTGAGAGATGATCAGATTATATTCATGAACACACTACATATGATATACTCTGTGGAAAAGGTCAGGAAAAGGGTCAGGAATGCTAAGGGTTAGGAACGTGAGTGACAAGCCTCAGCGGGTTTAATTGTGCTACAGAGCACTACAGAGCGCTCTGTAGCACTCTGTAATGGATTATGTTTTCCTGATGAGGTTTAGTGAAGTTTGGGACATGCTTTAAGGCTGCTTGTAGATAATTTGCTGCACCAAGTGTTGGCGCTGTGCGCCATAAGGTTTAGGTACAAGTCCCATTTAGGAAAGGGCTGGTGATGCTTAGCGGCGCTCGGTTCCCTGGTGAACTCGAACTTTTAGAATTAAGCAGCCCTCACTCAACTTGTCACAAGAGTGTTGAATGGTTGTGTCGAGTCAAATATCTTTCCATACACACACTATATACTATTTTCAACAGTTGACATTTCGGGTCTATATCATTGGATGGCAACCCCAATCATCAATGTATCTCTGTTGGGGACTCATTAGATATTAGATAGTCATCAACACAGCATCCGAGTCGTGTCATGAGGGGTACCCAAGTAAACAGTTTATATACAACATACTTACTGTCTACACAGGCAGGAGTAAATAGACATAAACCCTATACAGTTTATACAGTTTATACAGTTTATACAGTTTAAAACAGTAAATAGACCGAAACAGTTGGAGCCTTACTGGTCATGGATGGCAACTTTAAAGCAGAGCACCTTCATGGTTGCCAGGGACTGATATAAGGCTCATCTTGGTGTTGCCAACGACGTCGTTCAACTGTCCAAATGTAACAATCACTGAGCCGTGAACCAGGCCAATGCATCCCAACACAAACTAGAGGCTACCGGGATAGGCGGGTGTGCATGTGCCTGCCACGTCTGTTTTGTACCTCATTCCATTGTGGATTTTCAAAAGGGTGAACAGTATGTTTCAGCATCCTATAAAACGATTCCCGGTGACATCCATGATTAGACAAATGAATATGGACTACGCCTTATGTCACGCGTTGGGCCACAACACCGATGGACTCAGTCAAGCATTCACATTTTATGACATTAATTGCCAGTACAACAAGTATTTCCAGTGTCGGGTGAACAAGAGCCTGTATTTGAGCATCCCTTCCGGGATGGAGATAATACTGGGAATCGGACTCTGGCATGTCCATGGACATCAAGACAAGTGTTATGTTCGCTACACATCAACTTTCATTACCGGGGCAGCTTGGATCAACGGAGAAATTATGGAGACATTGTGGGCACCTTTGAACATCATTTCTCCCTCTGCTAGAGGAATGTCCACCCCCCATCGGCAGGAGTGTCTTGATTACCAGATGAATGACTCCAATTTTATGAAGATGATTCACATGAGTTGAGTTGCAAATCTGATGTGCGGATACATACTAATGATATCGTTTAGGTGGGTTTCTCTGTCAGAAGTATAAAGAAGCCATCAAAGGAGTTGCAGAAAGCATCGATGCTTTTGACAAGCTGAATGAGGCCACCGATCCCGACATGGTGGCGCAGTGGGAAGAACAGGACCAACATGCCCATTCACGTCGAGTTGCCGATCCATCTGCCATGGATATATTGGAGGTTCAGTTACGGAAGGGTGAGTCTCTGCGATATGGCCATCTGCCGCATGAGACCTATTTTATACTGCAGCACCATCATGGAAGCAACAGGAGCTAGCTTTATTGTCGTCCCAGGCTACCCGCGTGAGTGGGCATGTCCAGCGAGGTGCTGCTACATGGATGGCATCCAGCATTACTATAGAAGAGATGCAGATAGCGCTTGCTATGGACGTTCGAAAACTGGGCAGACATCCGACGGAAACCCAACATTTGGACATCGGCAGATGCCGCACAAAATTACAAAGTCGGATAGATGAATTTACCACCATGGCTGCAACTCATCTTGGCGAGGGCTTTGACATTGATGACGACATCAGGGATATGGACATGGACTTCACTGAGGACGATTCAGAGGATGAAACGGTTGATGGTGACATAACAGATTCTGATCCTGAATCACAGGGCAATCAGGCATGGGATCTCTTCTGTCCCGAGAAGGTCATGATCCCTCTGCCATCTAATATTGGCATAGCACGCTGTACCGAACTAGGGGTTGAACACCTCATCATTCAGGAAATCGCACTTCAGGAAGGTCAAGCCAATGACACCCTTCAAGCTATCCGGATGCTTCTAGCTGACAAAGCAGTGCTTTTCCAAACCACGGTCTGTCCAGCGAGATCACAGGCCAAGTCGACCCAGGCATGGACGCAGGTCCATTCTGTTGAAAGGGTCATCCGACTGAATACCATGATTTACATGAAGTGTCGGACACAACTAGGACATCTGGAAGCTCATGGCCTACTAGGAAAGTATCTCCGGCTGGAGAAGAGCCATCTCAAGGCAACCGCCGCCATGGCTGACCCCAATGCCCGGGGGCAACAAAATGCAATGCTCCCGTGGTTCTGGTCACTCAATGTGCAAGGCGATTCTGTCAGGAGTGATTGGATGAACAAATGTACGCTTCAATCCAGTGATCTCGAGCTAGCACTGAAGAACTAGCAGTTTATAGGGTTCATTGGCTTCGCACGAAAGCATTACGTGACCAATGGGTGGAAGAACTCATACTTGTTGAACATGAAATGGGGTGGACACTGGAGTTTTTCCTCTTCAAGGCAAGTGCATAGTTAACAAGGATCACAATGAACGGTGATGCACTCCCGGCAGGGCACAAGTGTTATGCAATTCGGCAGGCACACATGTACCAAGAACTTGCTAAACATGCCCAGGCCAGCTTTGTGAAGGCAAATCCTACATTCCGGCCAATTTCTTGATACCCGAGGCAATTAGGTCGTTCATAGATTAGAAATATCATAGAGTTCATTTTACGCACAATCCAACAGGTGTGATCCACAATGCACACAATCAATCTGGTAACATAATGTGAATATTTGGCGTCGAGAATTGATTGACAGCTTGTGATTACCGGTGGCTACATTACCAGATTGAGCTTCTTATCCTTAATGACCACAATAACACTTTTGAAGCTCCGACGATATAAACCCAACAGTCCAAGCTCACTTCATGACAACCTTACTGCAACCCATCATGACCGATGATCACCGAATACTACATCAATCTGCTGCCGACGCATTTTCTATATGGGATGCAGCAAATATATTCGAATACGCCACGTCCAGATTCACCGCCATCCATATCGCCCTACTTGAAGATGACATCAATCACTCTAACTCCTATCAGCACTCATTCGTGAAATACATGGTCTGGGAAGCGGAGGTAGGTGTACGTATTCGTTTTATGAGAGATTTACTAATAGGGACTGGAAGCACTTTGTAATACCATTTGTCAACATGGCTGTGGCCATGAATCTCAACACCACCATGCCGCCGTATCTGTGCAAGGTGCTCCTTCTCATTACATCTTTCCAGACCGAGCCATACAATCACGGCAAATTCTTTGCCGGATTTGAGGCATGCCCACATCAGTCTGTGACTCATCCGGTTGACATCAATCGCGTGGTCCCCAACTACAAGCATCCTTGGTGGACGTACCGGTTCGATCTTTTGCCCTTCAACATGCCTATTTGGATATCAGTTGCTAAGGTGAAGGAGCTGGTGGCCGGCCACTTTGCTCAGCGGGTGAGTCATTGTTTTCAGTGCATGACATCATTAATATTCATACTAAATACATTCATCAGCCCAGAATGGCCTTGATGGTACCAAGACCAATTACGCACACTCACGGCAGTGATGACCCGCTCCTGCATCAGTTGCAAGTCCTCTGGACCGAAGTCGCCCGTCTTGGCATGGAACTCAGCCGCGTCCTTGTTGCTAAGCTGGATGCCACAAGTGAGGCAGTGGCTGCATTGAATCATCTAGAGGACCCTCTGGAGGAGGTTTCCGAGGCAATGGCTGCCTCCCACGCAGCAGTTGCAGTTTTGCGAGGCGATTACGACAATGACCGGCTAGGAGCATCTCCATCCATCAAACCGTTTCCCCATCTAGAACCACTTCCGCGTTGATGTTATGCACGTGCAGTAGGCTCATGTAGTATTATGTTTTGTGTAGTGACCCCTTGTAGATGTAAACCACACATGTGTGAAATGTTACATACAGCATCATATCTCGGCTCGGTTTGTTACATCATGAAGACAGTAGCCAGGATGGCCAATAGTATTTAAGATCCCGGCTGTCTTTGAACTGACCTGAGTCGTTTTTGCCCATCATGGTATCGCATGAGGATTGGGAATCCTACCACGCACAACTGGGTGCCACTGACTGCATCTCTCATCCAACATCATATATCCCGTGGGATTGGGCACTCAATGTCGCTGATATAGCCAGTGAATGGGTGGAGCAACAATTTGCAGCTCATATCGCTGGTAAACCTCTGGTGCCTGCAGTGCTGGGACTTGACCCGGAAACTGTGGTTGTGTGTGGACAGTTGGCCTTCGTGCTTGCAGAGGCGTATCAACACCCCAGTACATTCAACTGCCTATATTTATCAGCTTATTGTAATGTTTGTAGTCAAACTAGATATTGATATTATCCGGTACAATGAGGCATTGGCTAAATGGGAGTCGGGACTGAACAATGCTCATGAAGGAGCCTTATTTGCAAAGTTCCCCCCCACTGAGCGTATGGTGTTGGATCGCCCATCAGTTGTGATCAATTCTGGCTACCAGATAATTCTGTGGTACCTCCCGGGTGTGCTCAACTGGTCAGTGCAGGATTGTGTTGGAACTGTGCAATGCTGATCAGATGGAGCCAGCGTGATATGTACATTGCCACCACCGGAATGGGCGACCTATTGAAGAATAGCATTACCAATGGGAGGACGTCCATGGGCATGGCAAGTAAATGGAGGACACACACTGCCAACTTTTATGCCGCCCAAGAGCCCCAGTTGGATCCAGGGTGCATCAACATATCGCCTTGCTGGTTTCAACAGGGGCGTGAGGTGGGTTTGTATTTTAGGTACCCAGGACATGTCTGACACAAAACAGTGTCATGGTCCACCACCCACACACCCGGAAGATGGCTTCATGCCAGAAGTTTCCGCCACCTTGAAGGGTGATGAGGGCCTGTCCATAATCACGGACATGCAGCATCCGGGCCTCGTGTCATCAGCCACCCTTCATGTGATGCATCCGCGGTTATACCTGGCATCAATATCCACTCAGGTAGAGCTGGGGCATTGGGTGGCCAAGCAAGGACTGGGCGACATGTACAGGTTTCTTCAGCATTGGACATCCGTCTATACTGGCGTGGCAGTAATGTGTAACAGACATTCACCGAGCCATCGAGATCCAAAATGCCCCCTGGAAGGCTTTGATATCCTGACGTGCATAGGAGGTTATGGCCATGGTGTCATGCACTTGGACAACTTGGGAATCGACTTGGCCTATGATCCAGGAGTAATGGTCAGTTATTCTGGCTGCCTCGTGAGACATGGTGTTTGGGTTGCCGAGGGTGACCGAATCGTTTGGTCTTGGTTCATGCATGATAGCATGCATAACTATGCTCGGACACCACGTACAGAGTATGCAAAATATAGTCTCAGCCATTTTGCGATATACGAACTAGCCAAGTACAATCAGGTGGATTTCGTTCTGTTCCGCACTTTGTAGTTCATTGTCAGTAGATACGGCTTAGAAATGAAAAAAAAAAAACAATGTTCAATTCATGAGGCCTGTCACTTTAATCAGGCTACCAGACTCGTGAAGGTAATCTAGTTGGGCTGACCCAGAATTGCATGTCAGAGCTGGCATCATGCATCCACTCAATGCAGGGTCTCGGAAGGAATGCCAGATGGGGCAATACATTGGTGAATAATTGAGATTAGCAACCATCAACAATCTCTTACATGAACTCATGTGCGAAGCCAGCATCAGCAGAAACAGCGGCCACTGTCCGTGCATACTCACCGTGCATGGTTGTGCTGTCCAATACCATCATGCAGGACATCCGGTCTGCTATCATTCTGTCACACATCCCATGTCAACACAGTTGTAGGGGCATAGCCTGGGTGAGGAAGAATGGGAATCGGTCCGGAACGATGCAGGAAACTCTGGTCCATTTGCTGGCTTTACATAATCTGCCTGATGACATCCTTCCGCCCCATGTCCAGGCAATCCGGTTAGCTATAACCTACCAAGACCAGCACAGGTAGGTGCTGTAACTGTTGTAATGTACAGCAGCAGAGTGGATCGGTGATTGTATGGCTTCCTATCTGTATAAGTTGATTCAATCGTCATCATCCTGTCAACCGAAAATTAGATATCCGTACAGTACATTGTTATGCTTGCATCTGAGTAAATCCTGACCACGTATTGCTTGTAGTAGGACTATGTACTTTGGGTCACAAGATGAAGAGTCGCGTAGATCTTCCAAATCTAGATCGTTGTCACTGGGTTCATCCCATCTGGTCATCAAGCACCCGACCAACATCTCTTAGCATGGGCACGACATTATCCATTGGATTATCATACCATCGCAATGACAGTCTCAACCGCAGTCATTGCAATCACTGACACCACATCCTAATTGAGTATCAGGTGCCACCAAGTTTGCAAATGTGAGACTGTCCAATTGACAGGGTTGAAATAGTGAGGGAAGTTGTTCTAAGGGATCAGTCTTCCACTTCGAATTGGATGGATGCCAAGTCGGCAAACTTATTCTCTGTGTTGCAACTGTTGTCAGCACTCCTGGATTAGATTCGCAGTGATTGCTTTTGAACTTCTGAAACCATTCTACACATCCTTACAAGCTTCAGAGGAGTCCATCACCCTTGTGACTAAATTGTCCAACCAGTCAATGAGACCCTTGCCATGCGGATGGTATTCCCCTGGTGGAGGTTTCCCACAGATCTTGTGGTTATTGGCACAAGAGGTGGTGACAATGCCACCAGCATCAGATTGATCGGGACTTGCACAAAGAAGTTCTCTGGTGATGATGCTTTAGTTTGAAATAGATTGCAGGAAAGTAGACCACAGGCTGTGGCCACTGAATTCTTGGAACAATGCTAGACGAAGCTGTGGTATTACGGCATATCTTAATCACACCGAGTCCACACTACCGTGCAGCCACAAAGGATGCTTTCTCGGAAACATCCACAACCGACAACTTGATATAAATTGCGGGACTTGAGCTATTCTTCAAGTTATCTTTCCATCTCTTCCATATACATATTACGTCCAACACATTAGCTTTTGCCTTCAATACTGCTATGACACCTTCCGAAATTGCAAATGATGCTCTCAACACCACCTTGATTACTGTACAATCACTCATCAAGCGTTTCACCAAGTTGAAGCATGGCAATCGCCAAGCCCTAAGCTTATCGGATGAGATTGCCAGACGCGTTGTGAGGCTGTTTTCTCTGGCTTAGTATTTTCTTCTCCAGGAATACTAACATATTCGGTACAGGCAAGAGACTTGAAGCTCTATGCGGGGGATGCAACATCATTCTCCCCCAAGCTGCTCTCCTGTGCTGCCGTTGTGCGGCAGTACTCCAAGGGTGGCATTGTTGAGACTTTGCCCACTTCAGTCAACCACTTGAAAAGACCTCTTAGGTCTAAGATATTGTGGCTAGCAAAGGACCTAGTGGGTGTGCTTTAGGATGGTATTCCCAATAATTTACCCTATATGCTGGGATGTCCCAGACCACACTGGACCAAGTATCTGGGCTATCCCTAGTGCCTATTTGTGATCTTTCCCAATCCCATCTGGGATCAATTTTGCATTTCTCCAGGACATCCCTGTGCATCTATTGTGTGGGCTTTCCCATCACAAATAAGAGTGACAGGGGTCCATTTTGAAACATTTTGGGACATTGAGATATGCAATTTGTACATTGATTGGAGCAAGAAGTAGTAGGTATATGTGTGTGTGCATGTATAACAATTGAACAATAGGATGCCACAATAGCAAAGAGAAGACACCTATATTTTCTTAACACAATCACATTGAAGGATTGACATGATGAGATTATACAAAAGTCTATATAGAATTATGGGACATTTTTTAAGCACCCCATAAGGCAAACTAAGGGAGGAGAATTCCCTCAAAATAATAGTGTTGAAAATTGCAAAAACATCTTTATTTTTTTAACCCTGTAGTTAAGATAATTTGCAGCACAAAATTTCCCAAACTGTTTAAAATTATATAAAGAGCTGACTCACTTAATTGAAACTTAGATAATTAGGATTCTATTTTTTTAGTTTAAAATAAAAACAATAATTAATTAATTAATGAAATAAGAAGTAGAAATCAATCCTTATCATTTAGTATTGCCTTTGAAATAATAAATAATAATATAATGGGCTAAATTATTTACATAGGTGCAATATCAATTTATCTGATTTATCTGATTCTAATAATATTTAAAGATATTTTACATTTTTAAAATGAAAGTTATAAAATTATTCCTAGTTGGCACAAATATTTGGACTGTCCTACCGACCCTCTCTACATCAGCTACTGTACCAATGCAATCAATTTGATGGCCTAGTGTGATTATGACCTTGTACACTGATTTGGCAATACCATATTTTTCAACATTTTATCACAGCTATATGAAATGAAATAGAGCTCCAAAAGACTACAGAAAAATATTGTGCATTAAAAATACTGAAAGTTTAAATTCAGAGACATTTTTTTACATCTGTTCAGTAGTGACACTGTTTCAATGTCATCACCATCCAGGCTCTCCCACCTACCATGTTGTCACCATCTGGGCTCTCCCACTTTGTCTTCCATGAGTATCTGGGCTCTCCTGCCTGGCCTTCCATGAGTCCACTTAGCTTTCTAGCAGTATTTGGGCTCTCCTGCCTGGCCTTCCATGAGTATCTGGGCTTTCCCACCTATGATCACCTTACCATCTGGGCTGTCCCACCTGACCTTCCATCAGTATCTAGGCTTTCCCACCTATGATCCCCTTACTATCTGGGCTCTCCCGCCTGGCATTCCATGAGTATCTGGGCTTTCCCACCTATGATTACCTTACCATCTGGGCTCTCCCACCTGGCATTTCATGAGTATCTGGGCTTTCCCACCTATGATCCCCTTGCTATCTGGGCTTTCCCACCTATGATCCACTTACTATCTGGGCTCTCCTACCTGGCATTCCATGAGTATCTGGGCTTTCCCACCTATGATTATCTTACCATCTGGGCTTTCCCACCAATCATTGCCTTACCATCTGGGCTCTCCCATCTGGCATTCCATGAGTATCTGGGCTCTCCCATCTGGCATTCCATGAGTATCTGGGCTTTCCCACCTATGATCTCTAAAAGACAAGCCTGATAACGAATTTTTGTATTGGTTATAACTTGCTGAAACCATATGCAATCACTTAGATAATACAACATACATTCCCGCCCCAAGTAGTACCACATATTTTATCAAAACATCGGACCGTGGGAAATTTACCAAAAGACAAGCCTGATAACAAATTTTTGTATAGCTTATAACTTGCTGAAATCACATGCAATCACTTAGATAATACAACATATATTCCCACCCCAAGCAGTACCACATATTTTATCAAAACATCGGACCGTGGGAAAATTACAAAAAGATGAGCCTGATAACGAATTTTTGTATTGCTTATAACTTGCTGAGATCACATGCATTTGCTTAGATAATACAACATACATTCCCACCCCAAGTAGCACCACATATTTTATCAAACATCGGACCATGGGAAAATTATAATGTTATGAACACAGTCTATTTTTGTCATTCTTATGAGTCACCTCATAGTCAGGGGCATTACCACACAGCAGATTTCGAAATTTCAGGCACCTGTGGGAATTTCTCCTTAATTTGTC
The DNA here is from genome assembly GCA_016647755.1 of Suillus subluteus. Classification (NCBI taxonomy): domain Eukaryota; kingdom Fungi; phylum Basidiomycota; class Agaricomycetes; order Boletales; family Suillaceae; genus Suillus; species Suillus subluteus. The sequence continues at coordinate 85,111 of JABBWI010000045.1, forward strand.
ATTCCCCATAGTTTCATAAGTCACCCCACAGTCAGGGACATTACCACACATCATTTATGGTGGACTATGTGTATCAGGTTAGTTTTCCAAATGCGATAATTATTTGTTGTATTACATTGTTTGTGTATTAGTAAATACGGTGGCTGTGGTTTCATTTCCCCACATCATCATCATCATCATCATCATCAACGCTCGTCGTCGCCATCAGCGTGCTCGTCGTCGTGGCATCAGCGTATTTGCCGCCATACTCGTCATTACCTGTCGCTGTCATGGCCTACCTTCCGCTCCGCATACTCCGAGGGATCATCGAGCTCGTCTAACTTGAAGTAAGTAGATAGTCTTTTGCCTTCATCGTTGACACTCATCAGCGGTTGTCGTTGCCATCAGTGTGCTCGTCACGGCACCAGCGCATTTGCATTCTCCACCACTGTACTCATCCTTCTGTTGTTTCCGCTAAACTTCTATGTTCTGCACACCCACCTATCCATCTGTGTACTTCTACTGGTCTCCCAGATCAGGCGCGAGGCCAGCAGACTCAAGAGAATTCTATCATGGCATATCACAGTATGTATCCCCACCTATCTCCTGTTCCAGCCATCCACACACTCTCCAGGCATTTGGACAAGACCATGATCCACCAAGCTACAACATCCATAGGCGAGGCTACTGTCTCTGTGTCAATGGTACCAGCGAGATCCTAACAAAGCTATATAGTGAACGAGTGTTGAGCATCAGAATGTTACAATGAACAGTTATTTTCTGCGCCAATCAGATGCTGCGTGCATCATATTGTGCTACAACTGATTGTGATGGGCCTGCTCTAAAGAAATCACGGTTGTGTAAGTGAATAGGTCCTAGGCTACGAGTTCGTATTGAGGTCTGTGCCAGAGCCACATCCAAGTCGCCGCTATATTGAATCGCTTCATGTGGAATTGATGGTGTTTTGAGGCAAGTTTCTTCACAGATATCACACAGTCTAATGCGGTGCAGCAAATTGATCCGTCAGACTCCGTCTTCAGACCATAATACTGCTTCATCGTGGCCCATGGTTCAGTGCGCAGGATGTTCGCTCACGTTTCCTTGAATGGACGAGTCAACGTGTGCGAAGTGCTCAAAGCTCGAAGCTGTAATGTCAAACTTAGCCCTGAATGAATCATCTGAGTCAGGCAGTAATGTCACTGCGAGTGGCATTGCCCAGTCTATTTTGCATCGCCAGACTGTGCATACCTGTGAAGCTAGTCAACATTGACTAAACTAACCATGGTCACAAAGCTCTTCAATGCTGAATGCGAGCGATGTGAAGCGCAGGGTGTCGCTTCTTATGGCTAACACTCGGGCAGCAAAAGTTGATGTTGACTTTACCATTCAGCAATATCCCTATGGGAGCTCGAAACCCTCTAAACTCGCTATCCCGTCATCGCGAGTGACTTTCACTACCATGGACCTAGCTACCAGCGCCTTTGAACAGTTGGCGTTGAAAGCAAGAGGCCTGTATGATAACATGCTGACCCTTTCAGGGCTTTCCGATACTGCTCTGGATGTTATGTTCGATTGATAATGTTGCTGCGGAGTGGTCAGTGGATGGATGCTGACAAACCCTGTCATGCAGGCATACCTCGCCTATGGATGTTGTAGCTTGGTGGATCATGGTCTTGTCCAAATGCCTGGAGAGTGTGTGGATGGCTGGAACAGGAGATAGGTGGGGATACATACTGTGATATGCCATGATAGAATTCTCTTGAGTCTGCTGGCCTCGCGCCTGATCTGGGAGACCAGTAGAAGTACACAGATGGATAGGTGGGTGTGCAGAACATAGAAGTTTAGCGGAAACAACAGAAGGATGAGTACAGTGGTGGAGAATGCAAATGCGCTGGTGCCGTGACGAGCACACTGATGGCAACGACAACCGCTGATGAGTGTCAACGATGAAGGCAAAAGACTATCTACTTACTTCAAGTTAGACGAGCTCGATGATCCCTCGGAGTATGCGGAGCGGAAGGTAGGCCATGACAGCGACAGGTAATGACGAGTATGGCGGCAAATACGCTGATGCCACGACGACGAGCACGCTGATGGCGACGACGAGCGTTGATGATGATGATGATGATGATGATGTGGGGAAATGAAACCACAGCCACCGTATTTACTAATACACAAACAATGTAATACAACAAATAATTATCGCATTTGGAAAACTAACCTGATACACATAGTCCACCATAAATGATGTGTGGTAATGTCCCTGACTGTGGGGTGACTTATGAAACTATGGGGAATGACAAATTAAGGAGAAATTCCCACAGGTGCCTGAAATTTCGAAATCTGCTGTGTGGTAATGCCCCTGACTATGAGGTGACTCATAAGAATGACAAAAATAGACTGTGTTCATAACATTATAATTTTCCCATGGTCCGATGTTTGATAAAATATGTGGTGCTACTTGGGGTGGGAATGTATGTTGTATTATCTAAGCAAATGCATGTGATCTCAGCAAGTTATAAGCAATACAAAAATTCGTTATCAGGCTCATCTTTTTGTAATTTTCCCACGGTCCGATGTTTTGATAAAATATGTGGTACTGCTTGGGGTGGGAATATATGTTGTATTATCTAAGTGATTGCATGTGATTTCAGCAAGTTATAAGCTATACAAAAATTTGTTATCAGGCTTGTCTTTTGGTAAATTTCCCACGGTCCGATGTTTTGATAAAATATGTGGTACTACTTGGGGCGGGAATGTATGTTGTATTATCTAAGTGATTGCATATGGTTTCAGCAAGTTATAACCAATACAAAAATTCGTTATCAGGCTTGTCTTTTAGAGATCATAGGTGGGAAAGCCCAGATACTCATGGAATGCCAGATGGGAGAGCCCAGATACTCATGGAATGCCAGATGGGAGAGCCCAGATGGTAAGGCAATGATTGGTGGGAAAGCCCAGATGGTAAGATAATCATAGGTGGGAAAGCCCAGATACTCATGGAATGCCAGGTAGGAGAGCCCAGATAGTAAGTGGATCATAGGTGGGAAAGCCCAGATAGCAAGGGGATCATAGGTGGGAAAGCCCAGATACTCATGAAATGCCAGGTGGGAGAGCCCAGATGGTAAGGTAATCATAGGTGGGAAAGCCCAGATACTCATGGAATGCCAGGCAGGAGAGCCCAGATAGTAAGGGGATCATAGGTGGGAAAGCCTAGATACTGATGGAAGGTCAGGTGGGACAGCCCAGATGGTAAGGTGATCATAGGTGGGAAAGCCCAGATACTCATGGAAGGCCAGGCAGGAGAGCCCAAATACTGCTAGAAAGCTAAGTGGACTCATGGAAGGCCAGGCAGGAGAGCCCAGATACTCATGGAAGACAAAGTGGGAGAGCCCAGATGGTGACAACATGGTAGGTGGGAGAGCCTGGATGGTGATGACATTGAAACAGTGTCACTACTGAACAGATGTAAAAAAATGTCTCTGAATTTAAACTTTCAGTATTTTTAATGCACAATATTTTTCTGTAGTCTTTTGGAGCTCTATTTCATTTCATATAGCTGTGATAAAATGTTGAAAAATATGGTATTGCCAAATCAGTGTACAAGGTCATAATCACACTAGGCCATCAAATTGATTGCATTGGTACAGTAGCTGATGTAGAGAGGGTCGGTAGGACAGTCCAAATATTTGTGCCAACTAGGAATAATTTTATAACTTTCATTTTAAAAATGTAAAATATCTTTAAATATTATTAGAATCAGATAAATCAGATAAATTGATATTGCACCTATGTAAATAATTTAGCCCATTATATTATTATTTATTATTTCAAAGGCAATACTAAATGATAAGGATTGATTTCTACTTCTTATTTCATTAATTAATTAATTATTGTTTTTATTTTAAACTAAAAAAATAGAATCCTAATTATCTAAGTTTCAATTAAGTGAGTCAGCTCTTTATATAATTTTAAACAGTTTGGGAAATTTTGTGCTGCAAATTATCTTAACTACAGGGTTAAAAAAATAAAGATGTTTTTGCAATTTTCAACACTATTATTTTGAGGGAATTCTCCTCCCTTAGTTTGCCTTATGGGGTGCTTAAAAAATGTCCCATAATTCTATATAGACTTTTGTATAATCTCATCATGTCAATCCTTCAATGTGATTGTGTTAAGAAAATATAGGTGTCTTCTCTTTGCTATTGTGGCATCCTATTGTTCAATTGTTATACATGCACACACACATATACCTACTACTTCTTGCTCCAATCAATGTACAAATTGCATATCTCAATGTCCCAAAATGTTTCAAAATGGACCCCTGTCACTCTTATTTGTGATGGGAAAACTCTCCTGGATATGCTCTGAACACCCAACTAAGCTTGTTGAGCCTCGTTGATCCTCTCCCGGATATCCTCAGAACACCCGACTAAGCTTGTTGAGTCTCATTGATCTTCTCCCAGATATCCTCAGAATACCCGACTAAGCTTGTTGAGTCTCGTTGATCTTTTCCTGGATCTGCCAGACGTCAGGCGCAGATGCAATCTCGAGAATTTATGCATCAATACCAGTTTCGGTGCTCTGGCCAGCAGAACGTCCCTTTGTATTGAACCTGCAAACAAAGTCTACATACTGGATATGTAATCAAAGTAACATGGAAGTGGCATGTAACCGAAACACTAAGAAAGGAAACGAAAATCAACATGATATAAAATTACATGAAAATGCGGCATTCTGTCCATCCGGATATCCAGAGGATCTACTTCTCGGATACAACCAATGGTGCGCTTGAAAGTCTAGATGATGCAATTGAATCGGTCTCAAGAACACCAGTGTCCGGAGTGTCGGTCATCTGCGCCGCCAATGCAGATGTGCCTATAGTCACAGCAGACGGATCCCATGCATGCGTCCATTGTCTACCAATGGTCGAGATGCCTGCGTCGTGATCACCGCTGGCACTGTGGAGCCATCCGGGCAGCTGGGCGTTCAAGTTCTGTGGCGGGGCATATAACGTGGTGTTCAGGCGAGGGCGGTGTACAGTCGCATCATTTTGGTGTTCCTGGAATGAATTCACCAGATGTCTGACGGACAACGACATCGATTTCCATTGGATGTCCGACGCGTTGAAGCATTGCTCCAGGATCCTCAACCGCTGGTCGAGTATCTCCTCTACCAAACTTACTCTTGCATCCAACACGTCCACCCGCTTGTTGGTAGCGAGCATGTCAAACTTCCTGCCGAGGTCCTGGATACCCTGCAAGATATCTCTTGCGGTTGGCTCAGGCGCCGTGAGGTGGTTGGCTGCGGGGATTTGGACTTCTTCCAGCTGCTGAGCAGGCCCGGCATGGTGCGTCCCTCCAAGCAATTGTGAGTCCAGAGAAGCTGGAGCTATGTCCAGAGGTGCCATTTCCACAGGAGCAATGTCCTTAGGGGCTGGCACTATGTCCAGAGGTGCTACATCTATAGGTTGCTTTGCACCCAGGTCTGATGACAGTTAGTTCAAGTGAAATTGATTCCAAAGATGCACTCACCGTCTTCTATCTTCGGTTCAACATTGGAAGTTTCTCCAACACATATTTTCGCCGGAGGCTTGCTGATCGCACGAGACTTGGCACGCGACTTCAAACATTTGGGAGGGTTGGCAGCTGCCACTGCCACCTTGCTTTTGGCTTTGGCCTGCATCCTCTCCCGGATGCCAACACCGTCGATTGCGCACGTGATCTTCATCTTGTCACAATTCGCGCATGCGAGTCGTGTACATCCAAACTTCTTGTCTTGGAGGACAAGGCACGGTACATTCAATTTAGTGCACTTGTCACACTTTCTGGGGTGGTGCCGGATGGAATGCTAACAAATTGTGAGCATTTCCTGCCTTCGACACACTGATGGACTCACCTCCACCGCTGTGGCAATGGCAGAATCATTGCCCCAACCGTCGGGCTGAAAGTTTGTAAGTCGGAAGCGATGCTACATGGAGTCACAAAACATACCCTGGTTTCTGCGTCCCAGAAACCTCTGTCGTCTGCCATGTCAACAGCATCTAGGCCTTCCGATTCTGGAACCTTGTCTGGGATGATGGGCAACAAGCCCTCCTGGGGCTTTATAAGTGAATGGGTTGGCAAGGCGCCAGAAAAGATTGTCAGACTTACCTTGAGCATTATAAGACGACTCCCAGATTTCCCAACCCTTGTATTATCTGTCCGGATCTTCTTTCTTTTTGTAACAGGCTTCTGGGGCGGGGAAGAGGGCTTTGGTGTGTCCATTGCATCTGCGTCATCATCTTCTGCCTTTCTCTTCCTGCTGGCGCATGGCTGAGAGGTCGCCTTGTCTGTGTTCTTGAGGTTGCCTGCCACGAAGATGTTGTATTTCACCGAGGCAGGAGCAGTGGGAGCAACCGAAGAGGTAGGACGAATCAGAGGTTCCAGCACCATGCAGGTTGGAGACGGTGACAAAGGTGTTGGTTCTGCTGCCGGTGCAATCAGAACTCAATCGTTGCTAGGAGTGGTGGGTCCGGTTGGTGGAAGAGCCGATGATGATGTGACAACTTGACTGGCAGTAACCTCAACAGCGGGAGGGCTGTAGTTGACGGTCTTGTGGAACTGTGGGTGACTCTTGATGTGTGGGTCATTGTTGACGACAGAGTTCCAGTCGGGCAAAGTCTGAAAGACGCCACCCTTGTTTCATGTATGAAATGAGCTAGGTGATCCGGCAATAGTGCTGGAAGGTCAGAGTTCTTGAATCTTTATTGTTCAGTTCCATATGGCCGTTGCTTTGGATTGATTACAGGCGCGGTAGCTGGCCCTATGTTGCTTCAAAATCGGAATCATGTAAGCACTAAAGAGTGGGATGCGTATCATCTTCTCGACAAATACGTGTGGGCGTGAGTGCAGAAAGGATTAATATGTTCTGATGAAACAGCAATGTGATGGAAAATGAAGATCCAACAGAGGCTATGGGAGCTGAGAACCAAGGTGGAAAGCTGACTGGAGGTACCTAATCCTTATTCTCCACATGGGGCTTCACTGAGCTGCTTTCCGAGGAGGCATTCTCAGCATGCTGCTCCTTCTACAGGTTTTGGAAGCCACCAAGCGAAGCTTGTTGAGTCTTGTTGAACTTCTTCTGGATCATTTCAGCGCTGCCACCGCCAGCATGGCCCTTCACAGCAATCTAGTGGAGCTCAGTAACAAGACTGGTTGTTTTCTCCTTTTCAGTAGTGTCAAGCTGGTCCTTCAACTCATTGCTGGGAGCCAGAGCAGACAGCCTTCCGTGGTCGCTTTCCTCCAGAAGCCTCAAGTACACTGGATCCCTCCCAGTGACTGGTCGGACAACCAGTATGACATATGAAAGGATGAACATCCATTCAGATACCTTCCAAAAACTGTCCGCAGGGACAGATGCGATCCCACTATTTGGCACAGAACCCGCACCTTCCAAACTGAGACATCAATTCAAGGCACACCAGCCAGCAGAACATCTCTTTGTATTGAACCAGCATACAAAGTTGGTAGGGTGACTACTGAATATGACACCAAAGTACAAGTGAGAACATAAAGTAAAAGTACATGAAGCATCATTATGTCCATCCGGATATCTGAGGATCTACTTCTCAGATATGACCGATGGTGCCCTGGAAACTTGGGAAGGTGCAGTTGAATTGGTGGGAGGAACTGAAGCCTCTGGAGCTTCTGGAATTGGTCCGGCTGATGCGGATGCCCCAACATCATTCACTTCTTCATCACCAATGGAATTCTGGAGCCGTCCTGGGAGTTCAGCACTCAGGTGCTGAGGAGGGGCGTCCGCAGGAGGATTCAGGCGAAGACCATGGGATTCCGCATCGTCTTTGTGTTCGCGGAGTGAATCCGCCAGATGTCCGACTGAGGACGACATTGATTTCCACTGAGCATCCGAGGCGTTGAGGCATTGCTCCAGGATCCTCAGCCGCTCACCTAACATCTCCTCCACCGAACTTACTCTTGCTTCCAACCCATCTAGTCGCTCATTGGTGGCGAGCGTATCAAACTTCTTGCTGAGGTCCTGTATGCCCTTCAAGATGTCTCTTGCCGTTGGCTCAGCATCCGGGTTGCCATCGGATGCGGGCTGTTGGCCTTGGCTGAACAGTTGGACCAGCTTGGATGTGTTCGACATTTGGGTCGGTTGCTTGGCATCTGAGTCTGGTAATAATGAGCTCAATGGACATATTCTGAGCGCCGGACTTACCTTCATGTTTAAGAGTTTGCTTGTTGGCTATTTTCGCCAGATGCCTGCTCACAGCTCGGGACTTTGAGCATTTCACTGGGTTGGCAGCTGCTTCCGCTGCCTTGGTTTTCGCCTGGGCTTGCGACCTCTCCCTGACTCCAACACCATCAATCACACACGTGGTCTTCTTGCTATCGCAATTGGCACAGGCAAGTCGCGTGCATCCGAACTTTTTGTCTGGGAGGACAAGGCACGGTATGTTCAACTTAGTGCATTTGTCACACTTCCGTGGGTGGTGGCGAATGGAATGCTATAAATCTATTAATATTTTCTGGCATCAGCAAGCTGATGGACTTGCCTCTACCGCAGTGGCAATGGTGGAATCCAGGCCCCAATCAGCAGGTTGTAAGAACGTAAGTCCAAAAGCTGCATTACACCAGAGCGAAAAATTACTCACCCGACTCTCTGCATCCCAGAAACCCCTGTCTTCAGCCATGTCCAATGTGCCCTGTGCTTCTGATGCCATCATGTTGTCTGTGGCGACCGGCAAGAATGCCTCCATGGGCTGTGTGAGTGAATGGATCAGTTAGTGTTGTGCTGGAACAGATGGTCAATCTTACCTTGGTGGCACCATCCTTCTTTCGCTTGGGCATCAACTTCTGTGTCTCCATGTCATCCGTACCATCGTCAGCTGCATTTCACTTTTTACCGGTGTTACCTGGAACAAATATTTTGAATTTGGCTGGCTGAGCAGCAGGGGGAGGCGACGGAGGAGGAGGGGTGAGAGCTTCCAGCGAAGCACATCTTGGAGACGGCGACCGCAGAACATGTTCAGCCTCTGGTGTGGCTGTCTTCACGATTACAGCTTCACTAAGAGGTGTCAGTCCGGTGGGAGGAACATCAACAGTGGAAGGAGTGTAGTTGACTGTCTTCTGGAAGCGGGGGTGACCCTTGATTCTGGGGTCGTTGGGAACAACAGAGCTCCAGTCGGGCAAAGTTTGAAAGACGCCACCCTTTGCATGCTGCCATACAATGGCTGCGCAGGACAGTAGCTTCGGGGAGAATGATGTCGCATCATCCCCATAGAGCTTTAAATCTCTTGCCTGCACCAAGTATGTTAGTATTCATGAAATCAAATGGTTCTGGAGATCAGTGTTACTCACCACGCATCTGGCTATCTCATCTGATAACTTTAGGGCCTCTGGATTGCTGTGCTTGAACTCTGTGAAATGCTGGATGAGCGATTCCACAGCCATCAAGGTGGTGTTCAGAGCATTGTTTGCGGTTTCGGAAGGTGTCATAGTTGTATTTGGAAAAGCTGATGTGTCATAGGTAATATACAGCAAGGAAAGAGAGGTAACTTGACAGATCTGTATTCAAGTCCAGCCATTTATATCACAATGTCGGTTGTGGATGTTTTCGAGAAAGTGTCATTGTGGAAGCACGGTAGTGTGGCATGGGTGTGGTCAATGATGCAATAATGCCACAGCTTCCACCAGCATTGTCTCAAGAATTGCCACAGACTGTGGTCCACATCTCCGATCACATGGTGATCAATTATAACCATTTCCCAGCATTCATTTCAAACCAAAGCATCATGGCTGGACAAGTTCTTTTTGTGACTCCTGATTGTTCAGATGTCGGTGGCATCACCACCGGGTCTTGTGCTACTGAGTATAATACATCAATAAAATGTCCAGCTGGAGAATCTCGTGTACAGGGAAAAGGTCCCCTTTGCCATTCAGGCGATTTTGTCCCAGTAGAGTTATGCACGCTGGAGTGGTAGCTCCAGCCAATGCTGATGATCAATGATGCAAGATGATCTGATTTGATGTGTCTCCGGCTGTGCCTCTAATGTCTCCTCGACGATGACTAAGCTCTCGAACCTCCGCAAAACCTCTGCTCCTACGACCTCCCTGCTAGGGGTGCCCCACTCCAAGTGCCCCCCTAAAAAAACCCAGTGGTGTCCTCGTCGCTGTGTGCTGGTCTCCTCCTTGTACCTTCTCGTTGTCTACTCTTCGCCTCTCTGCTGCTCTTCGTTCTCTTCCTCTCCGCTCTCTACTGGGTTTTCTTCCTCTTGTTCTGATTCTTCTTCGTTGTTGTGGTTCTCTGTTACTTTGGTGCATTCTTCTTTGTCTCGTTCTTCATATTCCTTCTGTTTCGTTGGTCGTTCCTCAAACTCCTTCTGTTCTTCTGCCAATTTGGTTCCTTCTCGTGGTGCGAATGACCTTAGTTGTCTTGCGTGAAATTCTCCCGCTATCTCATCTGCTTTTAATGTTTCCAATTTATATGAGTTGCAAAGTTGCCGAGTGATTTGATGTGGTGGTGACCATTTGGGTAATAGCTTGCGTGTTGTGTTGAATGTGTAGTCGAGACTGCTATGATAGAACTGAACTAATTCTCCTTGATAGAAGACTACCTCACCTGGTTTTCGTTCGAGAACCCTCTTATCAAAAGCAGCTTTACGTTTCATTGCGTGCCGAGCTGCAGCATCGTAACCGTCGAGCTGTTGTTGCGCCACATAGGCCATCTGTGTGCTAGTGTCTGATGTGCATATTGCCGATGTGCTGTTGCTAAGATCTGTGTGAGGTGTCTTGACAGCCTGCCCAAGTAACAGTTCTTTTGGTGAAAACTCTAAGGCTGGGAGTATACGATGGTTGAGGGCTGCTATAGCGTCGTCTAGGTGGTCCGGCCAATTAAGAGGAAGTTTGTCCCATGACAATCCTTTGTAATCATCCTCTCCTAGATTTGGAGCACATAACCTCTTCAGCACGTGCAATAAGATTTTGTTTGTGCCCTCGACTAATCCGTTGATCCATGGTGAGTACGCGGCCACTACGTGAGTATTACAATTCCACTTAGCGCAAAAGTTCCTAATGATCTTGTTGTTGAAGTGTTTCCCGCTGTCTGACATGAAGGTTTCTGAGGCTGTGAAATTCTGAAAGATGTGCGTCAGCCCTTGGACTGTGGTTACCGCTGTCCCTGATTTGCACTTGAATGCCCAAATGTGTTGAGAGAATGTATCTAGGTACACCCCTAGGGTGTTGTATCCTTTGGCCTTCGGTAATGTGAGATAGTCTCCTACTGGAAGTTCGAATGGGTGCCGCCGCGTTATCAGTTCTAATAATGAATGAAGGTGAGGCATACCAAAGTTCTTGCATCTGCTACAATCACTTATTGCCATCATGATGGATGCGTCCAATCTTGGGCTATATATGCGGTCTGTTAGCACGATCTTGACTGCATCTCATCCCCAGTGTCCGCCTTCTTCATGTTCTTTCCTGGCCAGTACTTGAGCCTCTTCTCGCATGAGACATTCAACTCTGCTGCATGCTCTTGCCATGGTACCTCCTTGTAGCCGCCATAATTTCCCATCATCGATCATATATTGGGATGCCCTGTGCCTAGCTCATTTCCATTCCTGGACTTCCTTTCCTTGGTCGATCTGCAGCATGGCCTTGATGACCTCCAGGAACACTGGTTCTTCAGTGAAGTGTTGCACAAGTTGTGATGCTACAGAATCGTCAACGTTAGTGGTGATTTGTAGAAGATCGTTGACCAAACCAGAATTGGACTCCCAGTCTTCACTGACAGTCCATTCACTTCCATCCAACAGTCCAATGTCTCATTGGTGGCCAGTATACCGTCTCTCCATCATGTGTGAGCTGCATTTAGGTGGTTGCTGATAAGTACGTCTTTGAGTGCTTGACAGTCCATTTCAATCTCGACTGGGAATCCCCATATGGTATCTGAGAATTTATCTAGTCCAAATTTCAGTGCGGCAAATTCTAAGAGAAATGGTTTATAGTTTTGTTCAGTTGAGGATGTGCGTTTTGAGGTAAATCCTATTGGGTGCAGTCTTTCAGTCCATTTTCCTGATGGACTTTGAGTACGAGTCCATTGGGATAACACTGCTGCGAAGCCCTCTGCGCATCCATCCGATGTGATCACGAAGTTCGAGCCATCATACTTTTGGGCTTGTAAGATCGGCTTCGATACGAGAGCTGCCTTGAGATCAAGAAGGGCCTTCGTGTGCTTTTCCTCCCATATACCTTGCAATTTGAAGCCGTGTAGAATGCGTCTATACGAGTTCTTTGTGTATGGTGTTGTCAAAGGTGCTGCCTTGACGAGGTCACGCAGTGGGCCTTCGCATAACAAATAACTTTGTATGAGGTCCCTAAAATGACTAGTTAGCCCCAAGAAGGATTCAAGATTCAATGCATCCGGAGGCTGTTCCCAGTTGACAACTGCTGTCAGTTTGGTAAGATCTGGTTGTACGCCTTGTGGCCCTACAGTCGCGCCCACAAATGTTGTCTCTGTCATGAATAAACAGCATTTTGTAGGAGATAATGAGATTGAACATTCATGACACCTTTGAAATATATGTTCTAACTTGTCCATCATTTCATCGAAGCTATCTGCTGTGCATCCACCATCATCAACAAACAGTTCCATGGTATCATCCGCTAGCATGTCGTGGAGGTTGCTTGCTGTCATTTCCGAGAATGTTGAAGGGGCACCAGTGAGTCCCATGGGCATTCTCTTGTACCAGAAATAACCACGGCCCTCGACGTAAAATGCTGTATATGGTCGTGATTCCTGTGGGACTTCAACAGCATAGAAACTGGATGCAAAGTCAAACACTGATACGTACTTATGTCCGCTGAGGTGCAGCTGTTTTGCTCGAATATCTCCTTGGGGCATTGGAGCAATGTTAGTGACACAATTTACCTTGTTAAAATTTTGACAGATCCTCCATTTTTGCGGTTTTGCTTCGGACTTTACCTTCTTGGGGCCTTCTTGTACTTCGCATTCCGGTACAGTGAATGCCGGAGGTTGGCCGTGTTGGAGGCATTGTTCATTTACTGCGCATTGTAGTTCCTCGAGCATCATGCCCTCTTGCTCGTGTGCTTTTTTGGCGAGGACTGTGCTTGTGCAACATTTGACGGCTTCTGGAGGTGCGTGTTCTATGATTCCAGCCTCTAGCATCTCATCTACTTTCCCGTGTAGAAATTGCAGCTGTGGGGGTGTTAGTGGGCGTTGGTGGACTCGCAAATTGAAGGTTGTTCCGTCTGGTATATCCAGGCGATGAACCACACCTGGTACCGGTAAGACTTCTCCTAGTGAACATGTGAATATATCAGCATATTTCGAGACTAAAGCTTTTACCTTTTCTTGTTCTTCTGCAGTGAGGTCTTGTCTGTATTGAACTCGCTTGACGATCCATATCGTTTGAAGTGGATTATGCGGTTGTGTGAGTCTAGTGAAGATTGCCTTATCATCCATAAGAAAGTCGGTAGGGATGTCCCTAAGGACAGAGTCAAGTTCCTCTTCTGGTATTGGACCGTCATTCATGCTGATGCATATAGGTACTGTATATTCGATGGGTTTTGGTGTTGATGACTCTTCTGGTGGGTGATTAGCTTGTTCTCTTGTCTTGTTTGACGATAGGTCATTGACTCACCTCGAGAGGGGTTCTATCCCCCCCATTTCCGATTCCTGCTTTTCCACTGTTCGAACTTCCTGTTCTTCGACTCTGATGGCGCTGTTGTTCGGAGTTTGGTTGTAAAGGGTCATTGTACCACCAATGCCTGAGACCTGGACTTCGTCGACCTTATAATCATGCACGGCCTTGAACGCATGCAGTAACGGCTTTCCAAATAGGAACTTCCACCCTCCTCCGCTTTGCAGTACCTCAAACTCTCCATGTGCCTTAATTCCTCCGATGATTACTTCGCCTCTCCACACTGCCTCTGATTGGACAACCATTCCATTCGCCATTCGGAGTCGTTTTATTGATGGGCCCCAATTCCCTAATCGATGCTTGACTCGCTTAAAGACTGATGCGCACATGATGCTTGTCATTGCGCCTTCATCAAATAATGCTTGAACTCTGATTATTTCTCCATGTGGTCCAACGAATGATGTGAACTGTAAGAATGGTGTGCAGTGTTGGTCTTTGCACTTGTTGCTCTTAGCGTCTTCTGTCGAATACAGGTCAACAACATCACATTGCTCAACCGATGCTGGTACAATGGTAGATTCTATGTCTATGCATGTTTCGACGGCGCTGGTGGGGTGGTCCTCATATGTTGCCTCTTCACATACGAGGACAGGTTGTCCGGCTGATTGAGGTGTCATCCTGGTGTGAGTCGTCTGGTGTTCCTCTACACTGATGACCCTTGGCCTTTTCCCTGATCCCACTGCTGCACATATTCATCTTCGAATGCTACGTCAATTTGAACTGCATTGCCATGGTTGAAGTTCCCTAATGTCTTTGCTGCAATGCTACGCCAAATCTTCTCCTGTATGGTGAGTTGTGATGCTTCTGGGACGCGACAGTCTGCTGCCATGTGTCCATGAGCTCCGCATTTGAAACATTCTCCCAAGCAAATCATGGTGCTTCCCGGATGAAGGGGGAATGGGGTACTTTCTGTGACTCTGCCATCCGGACCATGCTTCGAGAACCACTGTTTGACCTGCTCTTCATGCACTGTTCTGCCGTTATCCGTGTCTGCTTGGTGCGTCAACTCCTCAGTGCGACCACACATTAATTCACGTTCTTCTGGTGTGAGAGGTTGGCGTTGGCAAAAGGATGGACATATATTGGGTGATGAACCTCTAGGTGCGTAGTGAATGTGAGGTGACTGATTGAATGATCGGTATGCGGCGTTTGGCATTGTCTGTCCTGTTTGGCTAGGCTCGATGCTCATGTGTTGAAGCTGTAGCCTCATTGCTTCCACTGTGTCTGTCTGGATGCTTTCGAGTCTGGCTAGCCGGGCATTCTGTGCCTTCTCGATCTCTCTCTTCTTCTTCACCCCTTCTGCCTTCTCTCGCAACTTGCTTGTATCAATGTTCTTGATTTCGTCCAGAAGCTTCTGCCATTCTGCTAGACCGGGTGTGGTGAGTTCCTTCATGACGGTTGGTAAGTTTTCTCGAACTTGGTACACAAGTCCCGTCGTTGTGGCTACTCCTGCCTCATTGACGAGTTGTTGAAGATTGTTGTGGAACTTCAGATGCGCCCAGGTGGCTACTCCTGCCACTGTTATCTGCGTTCCGACCTCCTCATCTGTTAGGCGCAATGCTAAGGTCTCGCGTTGGTAGTCTAGTCCCATCTTTTCGGCGACTGGGATTGTGGGCCAGCGTTCCATAAACGTTGTCTTCACATCTACCCAGGTAGTCTTCTTCGAACTGTCTAGTTTGATCCACCATGTATCTGCCATCGATCCCACAGATAACAGAGTGCTGAACACCATGACTTTCCCTGGTTCCATCTTTAGATCATTCAGCACGATGTACCTCTCCACGTCCTGGAGGAAGTTCTGGGCATTTTCATCTGCCTTTCCATGGAACCAGTTAGGTGTGTTGCCTGCCATCCTTTTCTTTGCTGAGAGTGACATTGACGGTTTTACTGGTGCTTTAGCTATGAACTGTGGCTTGACTGGGGTATTTGTGGTTGACGGTTTGGTGGATGTGATAGGTGGGACTGGCCATGATAAGGGTTGGAATGGGAGTGTTAAGATCGGCTCAGGAGCTGTCATGTGATTAGCAACACAAGCGGCATGTACGGAACATACTCACACGGAGAAGATGATGTAAGGTCGATGACACTAGTTCCATGCAAGGTATACCATAAGTCGCCCCATCCGCAATCATAATGGTCTTCCGATGCGGTGCTTGAGTCATCTGTGGTCACCACTGAACCGTCATCTGCTGTCACCACTGAACCGTCATCTGTGGTCACCACCAAACTGTCATCTCGCCAATCCTCCCATCCACAATCATAAGGGTCCACCTCATCTGCCCCATTGGGCACAGCTTTGATATTTGTCGGTTCATCCCATCCGCAATCATAAGGGTCTTCCTGTGTGGCGCTGGATGTGACAATGATAGGCGGCGAACAATCTTCTGACAGATCCTGCCATCTGCAGTTATGTGTATCTTGTTGGTCAATAGGAGTTGGCATTGGGGCTAATCCATGGGCCTCAGTAGAATCGCCCGATGCACAGTTATATCTGTTGTTTTCCTCTCCTGGAGCTATTTCCGGTGACAGAGGCGTTGTATCCATTGAATCACCCCATCCACAGTCGTACGGATCATCTTCCGCACCTGGAGTCTCGGCATACCCATCCCATCCGCAGTTGTAAAGTTGCTCTCTTTCGGTTGAAGACGTGCCCAAGCCCGGATGTTCAGCATCCAAAGGATCATCCCACCCACAGTCATTGTCATATACCATATATCCGGTTACAGATCCGAAGATCCGGATCTCAGATCCGATCCAGATCCGTTGGACACATCCGTCGTCCGGTCCACAGATCCGATCCGATTCTCATTTCATTTCCTGTTCATATAACTCTAACTACCTTTCATCTCCTTTCGGTATTCCTGTACACCGGTAATCCGGTTATCCTTACTTCCGCTGTTCTTACTGATCCGCTTTAACTTGTACTTCATTTCCGGTTCATGATTAACCCGTTCCGACTTACCAATACACTTTATGTATACTTTGCTTATACTTCGTACATAGCCTCACACCTTTGCTTATTGATCATTCCGTTAGTTATCCGTAGTATATAAACCCTTGTACTTGCGCTGTAGAAGATCAGTTCGAATATCATCTTAGATTGCACTCATCCTGCCTGGACTCTAAGTCCTTCCGTTATCCGTCCGGACTTGAGTACAATACTCTTGTCTACTCCGAGACTTAGGATTGAATCCGATAGTCTATACATCCGCCTCTGTCTTCGGACAGTCTTACTCGTTAGTTTCTAGTTCGGATCCAATCCGGATTAGCCGTTACCCTATCCGTCTGATATCCGGAAGTCTTACCGGATCCGTTACGATACTTATCCGTCCCTCCAGACGCGATATCTTGGTGCTCTGAAATAAGGGGCAATACTCGGGAAAGGGGCACAGCGCACGAGCTGAGGCCAAAGCCCTTCGGATCCGATACCCCTTGAGTACGGTCTTAACAGTATATTCGAACTCATACCTTTCCGAGTATACTTACACCTATCATGCCTTCTACTAAGACACAAGCAACTCTACACGCGGTCGGACTTACATCCCTCCGTCGTGATCCAACACCCATAGTCAACACCTTCACCAGTTTCTCTCAGCGGCGCGTTAGTAACCGCGGACCCGCTCAAACCATATCCGAACTCCTTAATCGTCGACACCCGGAAACTCCTACGCGCACTCCTGCCGGAGGACCTCCGGACGACGAAGATCCTGATGATGGTGATGATGATGACTTTCCCGGTGGAAACCCGCCGGATGACTTCGGTGGTGAACCGGACGATGATCCGGATGATGATGACGATGAAAACGACGGCCTGAACCCACAGGACCGCGTTATGCTCCGACTCTCAGAAGCCATCGATAACCTTGCTCGCAATAATCGTCGCGTACCCACATCCGAAGATTCCAAGGTCAAGGTCCGAGAACCGGATACCTTTGACGGATCCGAGCCACGAAAGCTCCGTGCGTTCTTCGTCCAGTGTGAGCTGAACTTCCAAAGCAAGCCAAAGGCTTTCCGTACCGGATGGGCTAAAGTCAACTTCGCCCAATCCTACCTTAAGGGTATGGCCCTCGAATGGTTTGAACCGGATCTCCTGTCCGACGATCCAGATGATCGTCCGGACTGGGTAGATGACTATTCCGCGTTCATGCTTGAACTCCAAACCAATTTCGGACCTCACGACCCATCCGGTGATGCAGAAATGCAACTCGAGCAGCTCCACATGCGTGACGGACAGCGCATTAACAAGTATATTGTGGAATTCCAGCGTCTCGCTTCGCAAGTCCGTAGTTGGGGCGACGGAGCCTTACGACGCCAATTCTACAACGGACTTCCGGCTCGCATCAAGGATGAAATCAGTCGCATGGGTAAACCCTCCACCCTTTCCGAATACAAAACCCTCGCTCAGATTATCGACGCCTGATACTGGGAACGGAAGGGAGAGATCTCCCGAGAGACTAAACCCGCTTCATCCACTACCCCTAAGCAACCCGCTTCTGACCGGACGAACTCCAATACGTCCGGATCCGGAAATCACAAATCCGGAAACAATAACTCCAGTAACCAGAAATCTGCCAAGCCATCCGTGTCCTCGAGCTCGTCCGCTCCTAAGGCTCCGGACCTTACTTCCAAGTTGGGTAAGGACGGTAAACTCACGTCCGAAGAGAGGCAGAGAAGATTGGATAAGAAGCTTTGCTTATTCTGCGGTGGACCCGGACATACTGCTCAGGAATGCACCAAGTCTACTTCGCGTGCTGCCAAGGGCCGCGCTGCAGTAGTTGCTCCGGAAGCCAAACCGGATGTCTCGGTCGAGACAAAAAAATAGTCCGCGACCCTCCTAGCTCCGTGCAGGAAGAGGGTCGCGTTGACTCTGCCTGCACAAAGGAGTTAAGACTCAACGCTGTCGCGCTTTCGGATCCGACTTCTCTCTGTCCATATGTTTCACTTCCGTTACTTCCATCCGTATCCGAATTTCCAGCTCTTGTAGATTGTGGTTCTTCTCATTGTTTCATAGACACTGCGTTCATCCGAAAACATAAAATCCCTACATATCCGATACCTCCGATTCCGCTCCACTTGTTTGATGGTACTTGTAATAACACTATTTCCGAAGCCATAGATTTGTCCGTCCGTTTTCCGTCCGGTGTAGTTACCTCTGATACGTTTTACGTTACTCCTTTGGATTCATCTTGTTTTATCGTTCTTGGATATAGCTGGCTCACCCGACACAATCCGTTGATTGACTGGGTTTTGGGCAGCATCGAATTCCGGACGACTTCTCATGGAATGCCATCGACACCTCCGACGTCACTTCCGTCTTCGGATCCCCTTCCTCCTCCAACTACATCTGGACCATCCGCTGATAATACCGTTCCTAACATATCCTTAATCAATGCAGTTGCCTTTTGCCGAGCCTGCAAGCTGGAAGGTTCGGTCCAGTTCAGTATTTACCTTCGTCCATCCGGTGTCGACCTCCGGTCCGCATCTCTCTCGTCCGATCCTCCGGATCTATCCGATATTCCTTCGGACTATCACGAGTTTGCGGATGTCTTCGACAAGGGAAAGGCTAGCCAACTTCCTCCCCATCGTCCTTATGATCTGAATATAGATCTGGAAGAAGGAACTAGTCCTCCCCTCGGAACTATCTATTCTCTATCCCCGGTTGAGCTTGCAGCCCTCCGGAAGTTTCTTGATGAAAATATTGCCTCTGGACTCCTCCGCTCCTCTTCCTCTCCTCACGGAGCTCCGGTCCTATTTGTCAAGAAAAAGGACGGATCCCTCCGCCTTTGTGTGGATTTCCGTGGACTCAACCAGATCACTAAGAAAGACCGATATCCGTTACCCCTCATTGCCGACCTCCTAGACTCTCCGAGCCGCGCTAAAGTCTATACCAAGATCGATCTCCGATCCGCTTATCATCTCGTCCGGATAGCGGAAGGAGACGAATGGAAGACTGCCTTCCGAACGCGCTATGGCTCCTATGAATGGTTGGTGATGCCGGAAGGTCTCACTAATGCCCCAGCAGCATTCCAGCGCTTTGTCAATAGCGTGTTTGCGGATATGCTGGATGTATGCGTTATTGTATATCTGGACGACATCCTCATCTATTCCCATGACCTCGCGTCCCATAAGCAACACGTCCGAGAAGTACTCCGTCGACTCCGTAAACATCGTCTCTATGCCAAACCCGAAAAATGCGAATTCCACTCCACTTCCGTTGAATATCTCGGATATCTCCTATCTCCGGACGGATTGACCATGTCGTCCGAGAAGATCCAAGCTATTACTGACTGGCCGGAACCCCGGAAAGTCAAGGATATCCAGTCCTTCCTCGGATTCGCAAATTTCTATAGACGGTTTATCTTCAACTACTCGGATATCGTGGTGCCGTTAACACGGCTTACACGCAAGGACACTCCGTGGAACTTTTCCGAGGATTGTCGGAAATCTTTCGAAGAACTCAAGAAAGCCTTCACTACGGCTCCGGTGCTTACGCACTGGATGCCGGATGTTCCTATAGTTGTGGAAACCGATGCCTCTGACTATGCTATAGCTGGAATACTATCCATTGTATGTCCGGACTCAGAGCTTCGTCCGGTAGCGTTTTATTCCCGTACGCTAACCGCTCCGGAACTCAACTATGACACCCACGACAAGGAACTCCTAGCTATATACGAAGCTTTCCGGACCTGGCGACATTATCTAGAAGGCTCGGCCGAGCCTGTAGATGTTGTCACGGACCACAAGAACCTTGAGTACTTCGCCACTACCAAACTCCTCTCTCGCCGTCAGGCTCGCTGGTCCGAATTCCTTCACCAGTTCAACCTCATCATCCGTTTCCGTCCCGGAAAGCTCGGAGTCAAACCGGATTCCCTTACTAGACGCTGGGACGTCTATCCCAAAGAGGGGGATAAGGACTACGCCCGAGCTAACCCTCATAACTTCCGTCCGGTATTCACGTCCGAACAGTTAGCTTCGTCCCTACGAGCCTCCACCTTAGCAACTCCGGTGCTTAGAGCAGCTGTTCTAATGGATATTGATAACCTTCGGAAAGACATCCTGACCGCACTCCCTAATGACCCTATTGCAACCAACCATCTTCCGGTACCTTCGGATCCGAGATGGACAGTGGACGATAGTGGTTTCCTCCGTTGCGACAATCGTATATATGTTCCGGAATCCAATGACCTCCGACTTCGCGTCCTCCGTAATACTCATGATCATCCTCTATCCGGTCACTTTGGTCAAAACCGAACCTTAGACCTCATCCGACGCGAGTATACATGGCCAGGTATACGCACCTATGTTAAGGACTACGTCCGATCCTGCACTACCTGCGCCCGGGCCAAGGTTCCGAGACACAAGCCTTATGGATTGCTCAAGCAACTACCCATACCGGAAAAGCCTTGGAATTCCATCTCTATGGATTTCATAGAGCAACTTCCGGACTCCTCCGGCTTTACAGCCATCCTCGTTATCATAGATCGACTATCCAAGCAAGCAATATTTGTTCCGACTCACGATACCATTACCTCTCCTGACCTCGCTCGCCTGTTCCTACTTCACGTGTTTTCCAAGCACGGAGTTCCGTCCCATGTCACCTCGGACCGCGGTACAGAATTCGTATCACACTTCTTCCGGTCCTTAGGAAAAGCATTGGATATGGTCCTCCACTTCACATCCGGATATCATCCGGAAGGGGACGGACAAACCGAGCATGCCAACCAAACCCTAGAACAATACCTTCGGATATATTGCAATTATCAGCAGGACAACTGGTCGGAATTACTCCCCTTAGCAGAGTTTGCATACAACAACGCTCCAAGTGCTACTACCGGAGTATCACCCTTCTTTGCTAATAAGGGTTATCATCCGAACATATCCGTCCATCCGGAACGCGATCTATCCTCCATCCGTGCCCGAGACTATGCTATAGATCTCGACGACCTTCATCAATTCCTCCGAGAAGAAATGGCTCACGCCCAAGAAAGATATCAAGGACCTGCGGACGCTAAACGCAAACCCGCTCCGGATCTCAATATCGGAGACCAAGTCTTTGTCAAGGCTAAATACTTCCGTTCCACTCGTCCGTCCAAGAAACTCTCGGAAAAGAACCTAGGTCCGTTCGAAGTCATATCCCGTCCAGGTACACATTCCTTCACAATCCGACTTCCCGAATCCATGAAATCCGTCCACCCCGTTTTCCACGTCTCGCAATTAGAACCATCCGTTCCGAACACCATTCCTAATCGTATCCAGCCTCCTCCACCTCCGGTCAAAGTCGACGGAGAACCAGAGTATGAGATATCCGAAATCCTAGACTCTAAGCTAGACCGTCGTAGACGCCAGTGCCAACTCTTATACCTCGTCCGATGGTCCGGATATGAGGGAACGGACGAGGAGACCTCGTGGTTATTAGCCACGGAACTCGGAAACGCGTCTGATCTAGTCTCGGATTTCCACACTGCATATCCAGACAAACCCGGTCCTATTGCTATACATTGAGTACAAAATCGGATATACAAGTACATTAGTAGCAGAAGAGACAGATCCGAAATCCTTTAGCCATCCGTCTCCATGTCACCTCCGGATCCGGACTCTTCAGCTCCCTTCTCAGAACCCTCAGAATGGGCCACCTCAGTAACTCGGATTCCGTTCCGGATCCCCTCCAGAAGGATGATCTGGAACTCCCTCTGCTGCTGCATAAACGCCTCCAAGTTAGTATTCATCCGATCCAGGGCAGTCCTACTCCCTTCCGCCGCTCCGATGCTCTGTTGGAGCAATCCGTTGGTCCGAGCCAATTCCGCTACAATGCTATTAGCAGCAGCAACCCAAGCCTGATCATCATATTCCACTTCCGCGTCATCCGCTCCGACGACCTCCATATCCGGATCCGGAGTCGGACTCTGCTGGCGCTTCTTACCCTTGCCTTTCGGAGATGGAGTCCCAGCAGCGCGCTGCCTCTTCTTAGACTTGCGCTCTTGGACAACTCCAGGCCTTCCAGGACACGTGACCTTGTCCTTCCGGCATCCGTTGCAAGCCTTGATCTATCCGAACGTTAGGAGTCACGGATCCGAGGAAATCAGGACGACTCACCAAGGAATTGCTCTCAGCATCGGTCCATAGACAAGCCCGACCCTTCTTGGTGCAACGAGAACAAGCTCCCTCCTTATCCGTGGAAATCGCGCGAGTCTATGGGTCCGATATGAGACGGATCCGATGGTACAAACACAAACTCACCATCTCCGCTACAATCGCCCTGCGCCTAGTCTCCTCCGCTTCCCTTCGGATCTCAGCCTGCTCAATCTTCCTAATCCCATCCAGACGTTTCCGTTCCGCTTCCTCCTCCTGGCGCTTCAGCTTTTCAGCCTCTTCTTCCTTCCGAGCCGCGGCCTGGGCTGCCAGCAGTGCTGCCTCTGCTTCCGCTAGTTGTTGTTTAGCGGTCTTC
Source organism: Suillus subluteus (assembly GCA_016647755.1). NCBI lineage: Eukaryota > Fungi > Basidiomycota > Agaricomycetes > Boletales > Suillaceae > Suillus > Suillus subluteus. The sequence continues at coordinate 108,258 of JABBWI010000045.1, forward strand.
TTGGAACCGGATCCGTTATCAGCCATGTTTGAGTAAAGCTAGTGGTAGTGAAGAAGTGGGGAAAGGAAGGAACACCTGCGACGCTTTGACATCCGTATATCTGTCGAAATCCGAACTCAGACACTTCTCCCATCAACTTCTCCATCGTCTCGCACTCATATCTTCCGGTCCGGATCGCTGATTCTCGTGCCTCTAGGGATCGGCCCTAAGGGGGGGATACTGTCATATACCATATATCCGGTTACAGATCCGAAGATCCGGATCTCAGATCCGATCCAGATCCGTTGGACACATCCGTCGTCCGGTCCACAGATCCGATCCGATTCTCATTTCATTTCCTGTTCATATAACTCTAACTACCTTTCATCTCCTTTCGGTATTCCTGTACACCGGTAATCCGGTTATCCTTACTTCCGCTGTTCTTACTGATCCGCTTTAACTTGTACTTCATTTCCGGTTCATGATTAACCCGTTCCGACTTACCAATACACTTTATGTATACTTTGCTTATACTTCGTACATAGCCTCACACCTTTGCTTATTGATCATTCCGTTAGTTATCCGTAGTATATAAACCCTTGTACTTGCGCTGTAGAAGATCAGTTCGAATATCATCTTAGATTGCACTCATCCTGCCTGGACTCTAAGTCCTTCCGTTATCCGTCCGGACTTGAGTACAATACTCTTGTCTACTCCGAGACTTAGGATTGAATCCGATAGTCTATACATCCGCCTCTGTCTTCGGACAGTCTTACTCGTTAGTTTCTAGTTCGGATCCAATCCGGATTAGCCGTTACCCTATCCGTCTGATATCCGGAAGTCTTACCGGATCCGTTACGATACTTATCCGTCCCTCCAGACGCGATATCTTGGTGCTCTGAAATAAGGGGCAATACTCGGGAAAGGGGCACAGCGCACGAGCTGAGGCCAAAGCCCTTCGGATCCGATACCCCTTGAGTACGGTCTTAACAGTCATAAGCATCCGTTATCGATGGCCTGGCGTTATCATGCATGGCTATAGCGGTAGTTAGCTCCATCCGAGTGTCTTGCAAGGTACTCACATCCATCCAGCTGTACAACTTCATGAAACATGATCCCGCCAAGCTCTGTGATATCAGTGTCATGCAACACTCCCGGGTTCGCATCTCCTGGTGCTGATGAAGCTGGCCTAGCTGCAATGCCATGTCCGTGAAACATGTCCAGCACCTGGATATCTTGAATGATCGATAATAATATATCCGGCATAGGATGGGATGAGACAGAGATCGTTAGTCCACTCTTGCCTCCGTCGCACCTCCTTGGCCAATTTATATTCTGCGTGGGATTTCTTGGCACACCTGGATCAGAAGCGACGTGGTGGGCGGACTTAATTTTGAACCTCAGATAAGGTTTCACTCTGATCGAGCCATTAAATCTCGGCATCTGTGCTGGCTTCGGTGGAATCCATGATTCTAACGGCACCTATCCACGCCATGATGCAAGGGGACTATACAATGCACGGCGTGCTGTATCCGAAGACTCGGCGTATGTAGAACAGTTGGAGTCAGAAAAATTGTCATGGTGACTGTAAGAAGTGGCACTGGTCACCGAGTTACTGGAATCCGAAGACGCGGGCGTAGTAAAATGAACACATTTCCCAACCATGATTGTTTTGTGTGAAATAAGGAAGTCGGGGAAGGATTAAGATGTACTTCCATTTGTGGACCACCTGGTCGTGGAAACCAAATGCGTGGGACAATGATCGCCGAAGAAGTCATATTACGGCATAGTTGTATTGACTGGTTCACAACCCCCCTGCTTCTACAATGGCCACACATTCTCGGAAACACCCACAACCCACATCTTGGTATAAATCCCGAGACTTATTATAAATTGTCCCAGTCATCTTTCTTTCCATGAACCATCGCCTGTTACTTACTATTAGTTTTTATATACTGATAATGACACCTTTGGAAATTGCAAATGACGCCCTCAATGCTACCCTTGAGGCTGTACAATCGATGATGAAGCGTTGCATGAAATTGAAGGAAGATGACCCAGTCACACTGACGTTATCAGATGAGATCGCTAGACAGGTGGTAAGCCTCGCTGCCTCAGATCTTTACTAATTTTTGGATAACTTAACTCAATTTGGTGCAGGCAAAGGATTTAAAGCTTCATGGGGGGAGCACCACATCGTTCTCCCCTCGGCTGCTGTCTTGTGCAGCCACAGTACGGCAGTGCTCAAAGGCTGGCGCATTTGTGTCATTGCCCAACTGGAACGCCGTGGTCGACAATGACCCACACATTAACACACCCACGGTTCCACAAGACTGTGGACTATCGTTCTTCCATAGCCTCTGCCAACGCAGAACCAGAACCCACCATGTCGTCATCTGTTGTACTGGCGAATCAGCCATCAGTGACACCGACACTCACAAATATGATCCCGGCAGTAAGACCTGAACTGCTCACCTCAACGGAGGCGCCCCATCCAGTTCAGTAACCAAATGCCATCCTGGAGGTGCAACCAAGTGCACCTGCTGTTCCGGTTACAGAACCTCTCATATCGGATATCCAAAGCACTGTAACAGCCGCAGAGGTCCAGGAACCACCGGCACCACTTCCCCCTTCAATAGCTTCCGTGACTGTCAGACACAACATCTTTGTGGCCAGAAATATCAAGATGGAAGCGAAAGCAACAATGCCGCCGCCAACCAAGACAAAGAAAAGGAAAGCGGAAGCGGATAACAGCGAACCTGTGCCGCCACCTGTGTCCCGGAAGTGAATTGAAAAACGGAAGAAGAAGTTTATGTCGGATGAAGATGAGAAAGGGGCCACCGGTACCATCCATGTTAAGGTGACTTAGAGAATATTTCTCAGCGCATTGCTAACCAAAATTAATAGAGCACAGGGCATTGTCAGTGAAGGCATGCAATGCCGTGGCTCCAGCAGACATGTCTGCATCAGACTTTGTGGATGAGAGAGGTTTTTGGGATGCAGAAACCAGGGTAAGTTGTTTCTGCCTCGGTGATCCTATTCTTACTCGCTGTCTTCCAGCCGACTGGATGGGGTGACGATTGCAACATTGCCACCGCGGTGGAGGTGCGTACGCAAGTAAATGTATGTTGGTCACATTGACTTATGTGTGTTGCAGCATTCCGTTCGCTACCACCCCCAGAAATGTGACAAATGCATCAAATTGGATGTGCCATGCATTGTTCTCCCCAACAAGAAGTTCAGGTGCATAAGACTTGCCTGCTCAGAATGTGATGAGATGAAGATCACCTGCGCGATCGACAGTGCTGGCATCCGGCAGAGGCTCCAAGCGAAGGCAAAGGAAGCTGTCATCAAACCCAGAGCCAACCCACTGCCAAAATGTTCCAGGACGCGTGCACCCAAGTCAGGCGAAGTCGCCAAAACACCACTGACATCAGCTCCGCCAAAGACAACCAAACCGGCCACTCATTCTTACTCTCATGCTGAGAAGAAGGTTGTCTTGGACAACTCACCGATTGGTATGTCCATCCATTGTACCCTTCGGACATGCTCACTAAATCTGTTGACACTGTACATACTCAGAGGCCAGGCAACTCCCCATGGACTTGATGCCGGATCACATGAACGTGCAGGCACCATCAAACATGCAGTCATTTGGGTCTTTCGACCTCCCGGAAGTCCAACCACCCGCCCCCGTCAACATGGCTGCAACAGTCCCGTGATCTACGCTATGCCACCCTCCAGAGCCTGAACCCACAGTAAGAGATGTATTGCATGGAATCCACGAGCTCGGCAGGAAATTCGATCTCCTTGCCACCAATGATCGGATGGATGCTTTGGACGCAAGGGTGGATTCTGTGGAGCAGAGGATTAGCTTGAGGTTGATGGTTCTGGAGGAACGGTTCGCTACCTCGGATGCACATATGGGGTCAGCATCACCGTTTATAGGAAACCTGTCCAGGTCCTTGCAGGCGGACAGGAATGATCGACCTGCACACAGTCTTCGCGCCAGCGGGACCACACATGCACTCCAGCATTGCCCAGAACCACCCATCGCATCATGGCTGACACGTAATCCTGCCAGTGATAGGCATCCGGGCGTCTCCACCATGGGCAGAGAGCACACCAATGTCCGGGGTCAGTCTGTTGTGATGGGTATGCAAGGTGACACTGGGACCTCGACATCCATTTGGCAGCCAACACACACAGTGAATCCTCCTTATGTGCGAGCGGATTCGATTGAATCCTCCCGACTTTCTAGCTCACCGACTGTCACATGCGAGGAGTAGATCTTGACCACGCAATGAGTTGGTGTTGCTTCCTTAAAGTGTATTGTGCTGTGGCATTGGATTTTATCTCACTTTGATTACAACTCTAGTAAACCAGCCCAGTCGAATTTTGTATAGTAACACATGCAAAGATGCAATCTCGGTAAGTGTCGGAAAACTCGGATGGCATCCACAGGAAGGTGGACCATCGTGGAGTTGCATCTCAAGGGAATAATCCCGGAAGATTATGGCAAATCAACAAGGGTGGGAATTCTGCCAATTGGTTGTTAGTTGAATCCAATTGGCTCGGATGTCACATTCGTGTAAAACTGTTGTGCACAAACTGGCTGATTGGTATACTCATCGTGGTGTGGATGCAACTGCACACTTGTTTGTCATATGAACTGGGACACTACCCTGAACTTGTGTTCGGTCGGATGTTGGCATCCATATCCCATCTAGGGTATATACTGTTTACCATATCATCTTTTTTACTATCCCATTTGTATCATGTGTGGACATCCGGAAAGCTACATTCCTGCCATTGTCTTAACATATGATTTAGGATGAGTTATTGCGCATCAGGAAAGCTGGTGTCTGACCCAGATATGGAAGCTCGCAGTGCAGTTGCGTGGAATTTTTTTTTGTGATTTTCAAGGTGTTTTGTAGCATCTGTCATTAATGGCAAGGCTCATTCACCGTGAGCTGTATTGCAACTGACTCACTGAGATTCTGATGACTTGTATCAGGTTATCATAGCCCAGCCGTCCATCGTCGAATTGCGGGTCCAGCTGCCACTGGGCAAGGCATCATCATAAGGGCGCATGGGATATCAATCATCGATGCAGGATCTGGGGGGATCGTCCAAAACCACTTGGATATATGGTGTCTGATGATTTGGACGCAAGGGAACCTCCCGGTAATCGGGATGCATTCCCGCCGGCGTCGCCGGCATTCCCCATTAATTCAATGTTGCACTTATCTCAAATGATGCATCAGAAACCAAACCTGTAAATATGACGGTTGTCAGACCCACATGAATGTGACATCATCAAACCAACTTTAAAACAAAGCTCATATCCTGCGGTACCAGGTTTGACACTTAATGCGTTTGGTTCCGGATATTATGTACATCTGGTCTTGGCTGCCGCCTGATCATTAGTTCACTCCGAGATGCCTGCAGGCTCATTTGCCAACTTATATACTGGTATGACATTCTTCTTAGCACTCTCTGATGCATTTCGCACACTTACATTTTAACTCTGGATAAGGTTTCAATGAGACAACACCTTGGAGCTTGGCGTCTTTCCCAGCATCGGAGGAGTTCGCAACGATATTAAGACAAATGGACGACACCACTCAATAGGATTATTTGTTCTGTGAATGGCATGCCACTGCCTCGGATTCACTGATGGTATTGACACCATCGGCAGTGGAACTGATGGCAGTATTGTCCACACCCGCATCCAGGGGAGTTACAAAACATGCCTGTTTGGTCATGCGATGAGAGTGGTTGATGTACGGTCAACATATAGTATGAACGGCTGGACCACAAGCATGGCAACCAAAATCCATGGGACAGTGGTAGTGAAATCCATGGTATTACATCATAATGCAATGACACCGAGTCAACACTACCGTGCTTCCACAAATCACTCTTTCTCGGAAACATCCACAACCGACGATCTTGATATAAATTCCGACAATTGTGATTCTTGGAGTCATCTTTCTTTCTCTCCCGTGTAGTTACTTGCATCAAACTTGTTTTTTTTTACACCGCTATGATGCCCGAAGTAGCAAATGACACCTTGAACGCCACACTGGTGACTTTGCAATCACTCATTAAGTGTTGCATCCAGTTGAAGGAGGGTAATCCAGAAGCCCTGAAGTTATCGGATGAAATCGCCAGAGGCGTGGTAAGTCTACTTTCAGTGATTCTCGTTAATTGTTGAAATGTGGCACAGGCAAAAGACTTGAAACTTTATGGGGGCCATGCTACATCATTCTCCCCCCAGCTCTTGTCCTGTGCAGCCATTGTTCGGCAGTACTCCAAGGGTGGTGCCTTTCAGACTATACCCGACTGGAAATCTGTTGTCGACAATGATCCATGCATCAAGAGCCACCCTCGGTTCCACAAGACCGTGGACTACTGCCCTCTTGCTGCGAATGCGACTCATGCCATAATGGACATTGAAGCCACCGGGTTATCATCGAATATCCAGCCTCCAACTGTTCTGGCAGCTAACAATGCTTACACCGAACAAGCTCCCGCAGTGTCGGCAGACGCCATCCCACCGTCCCCTTTGCCGGCTTCTCTGGCGCTGGAACCTCTGACTCCACTTCCTCCTTCAGTCGCTCCTACTGCACCTGTCACCACCAAGTACACCCTTTTCGTGCCTGGCAATCTGAACAAGGCGCAGTCGGTGGCACGCCCCAGCAAGAAGAGGAAAGCGGAACCAGATGTCACAGATTTGGAGGACGCTCCGTGGTCTCCATCTAGATCCTGGAAACCCGTTCTAAAAAAAAAACAAGAAGCTCCTGGATGTGAAGGACAGCACTGTTGAAGGAACTCCAAAGGCAAGTCCATCAAATATTGCTTGTGCATCCCCCATACACCCGGTCACTTACAAAGCCCAAGGCATTGGACCCGACAGGCCCAGATACACCTGATGCGGCTGCCGACAATGGTTTTTGGGACACTGACACCAAGGTGAATGGTTTCTGGCTCTGGGGCTATGCTCTGTGTAACTTGACATGCATATTAGCCCAGCGGTTGGGGCGAAGATGAAATTATTGCCACCGCAGTGGAGGTATGGCTTATTGTTTGGCTCATGAACAGCAGCACATACTCACCTATTTCAGCATTCGATTCATTACCATCCCCGGAGGTGCAACAAATGTGCCAAACTAGGGATACCTTGTATTGTCCTGCTGGACAAGAAGTTTGGACGCACGCGACTCGTTTGTGCAAATTGTGACAAGACCAAGGTTTCATGTGCAATCAACGGGGTGGGTGTCCAGGACAGGTTGAAGGCTGAGGCTACAGCAAAGGTGGCGGCACGAGCTGCCAATCCTCCTAAGCACTCCTGGTCGCGTGTCACCAAGGCCTGAGCTGCCAGCAAGACACCGGTCAAGCCCCCTCCCATCCAATCAACCATACCAGCCATTCCTGCAGTCACCTTTGTTAAGCAAGAGACCGCCGAACATGAGGGTGAGTGCAGCAGGAGCAGAATATCAGATTGACTAATCTTCAATGGACTTAGCTGCAGAAGAACAACCAATGGAACTGGCATTGGCTCCCATGGACGCGATGCCTATCACAACGATGCCCCCGTCAGGGCCCATCAACGATCTGGAACAAGGCCGCCGCCCCACATCCAACCCGCCGGTTGAGCCAGAGCCAACCGCCAGAGATATTCTACAGGCCATCCAGGACCTTGGGGGTAAGTTTGACCTCCTCGCCACCAATGAGCGGGTGGACACACTAGATGCTAAGGTCGATTTGGTGGAGGAAGTCCACGGCCACCAGTTGGCATCATTGGAACAACACATCAATGCCTCGGATGCACAATGGAAGGTGATGTCATCTTCGCTCGGACATCTGACAAATTGTCTCTGGGACCACAAAGACGATATGGGAGCACACCAGCCACGTGTCAACACAACTAATTATGCCCCTCCCCGGCACTCGAGTGAGAAGCTGCCGGTGTGGCTCAATGGTGCCAGCAGTGTTGAAGACATAGGTATCTCCACCATTGGCAAACAGTGGACACATGCCTGGGACCCATCTGTAGTGACTGGTGTACAAGATGAAGTGGAGACCTCCGCATCGGCTACACGGAATGGTGATGCACCGGATAGCCCTGTTCTGCGGGCAGATTCAATCACTTCTTCTCGACTGTCCAGCACACCGTCTGCAATATCCGACAAGTAGATCTTTGTCATATCTGGATGGACACAAAATTGTTTGACCGGTGTTTCACACTTTGACATGTTCCTTTCACTATTTTGTTTTAATTGTTCCATATGCTTTCACTTTGCTTAGGATACTAGTGCGGTAGTTGACTACTGTACTTCATTTGCACTACAAGTTTGATAGTCATATCTACAATGTCAATGGAAAGGGATGTCCTGCCGGCAGGACTACCAAAACTTGAATTGACAGGGATGCTCCACTGACAGCAGCGCCAACAAAGTAAGGTGGAACTTATTATCTTCATCCCAATGCACATGTGAATCAGAAAGGCAGATCCGAACCACACGGACAGCGCAACTAACATACTGTCTGGCCCATTTCATCATATGCGACCTAGTCCAACATATTCGGCTGTTCTGCATTGTCGGTAGATATGGGCCCAATTTTGGTGGTCCCCTGACACTGTATTTGTTTCCGGATGGTTATTACTTTGTTAGCGATGTAGACTCCGACCTGAGAAGTTTCATTTGACCAACGGACTGCTGCACGGAAGTCACCTGACGGAAAAGGGCGCAACAATCCAATCATCAATGAAGCAGCAAACAATGGAGAATCTGATTTCTGGTGTTGGATGGACTGCCAGAAATGACAATTTGTCCAATTCGGGGACACAGATGGGCCAAACACATGATTTTGAGCTCGGGACCCATATTTTTCATGTTTGATTGACCCATTTCAGTGGATACGGGTCATGGGCTCAGCACATTCAAACTGGTACAATGACATGGACGAGCCCAAATGTAGATTTTGAGCCCAGGACCTATATTTTATCATCCTCAATGGGCCCAGATGAGCTGAGCCAATCAGAGATGAATATGCATCATGGGCTCAGCGAATTTAACCTGGGACGGGGAGACAGACGGGCCCAGGGCGAGAACATTGATTGGACCCATCCGTCTACCTTAACGAGTTCAAATTCGCTTGGCCCATAGCCCATATTGATCTCACATGGGCCCAGCCAATTCATCCTCAGACAAGGAAGACGGATGGGCACATGGGAGATAAATGACAGTCATTGCAAGCAAACCAACTGTATCGCCGGAAATGCCGGTGGATATGACAATCTGCGAGGTTCCCCCATGGTGCATCCGGAAGATTCTAGTAACACTGGAATGGCGTATCCCTTGCACACACCAAATTGGATTGAGATGTTGCCCCAGTGTGATACAGGTCCCACGTCATACATACTGAATTTGTATCCGAAAACATCCGACAAGCCGCCTCACCACCAGTGAGTCTTGAGACCAAAGCAACAATCGGGTGATGTGAAAATTTCCGGATACATTCCCGTCGGGTGTGAATATGATTGGGGATTCATCTGATAATCTATCTTCCTGTACTTTGCACCTTCCTACCTTATTTGTCGATTTGAGTTTTCATATCTTGACCGAGCAGATATTTTGCATTTATTGCTATACACAATTCAACTAGGCTGGTCTACGAAAATTGTAATGAAATTCAGTTCAATCCATATATATAAGTATAGTATGGGCAATCAATCGCACTCCTCAAGATCTACCCCTCTGATGTCACAGGTGGTGTGGAGAGTCAGGAAGATGCAATAGAATCCTCTGTCACATAAGGAGAATCCGGGCTGCAGGTGGTGTTCTCATTGAATGTCGATGTCCCGACATCACCGTGCGCAGCCGTCATGACAGACTGATCCCATACAAGGTTATACCGTCTACCAATGGTGGAGATTTCCTGGTGTTCATCACCGGCAGCATGCTGGGTCAGTGATGATGCTGTATCCGGGTGCTGCGGAGGCCCATGAGTGGTACCGTTGGTGCGAGGTTGGTGCGCAGCCGCATTGTTCTTGTGTGCTCGTAAGGCCATCGACCGACTTCCTATGGATGATGTCACTGATTCCACATGTGCGTCCAAGGCAGTGACCCGTTGTTCCAGCTGCATCAGCCGCCATCCAAACCTCTCCACCACCGAATCTACCCTTGCATCCAAAGCATCCACCCGCTCATTTGTTGCAAGGAGGTTGAATCTCATGCCGAGATCCTGGATGCTCCGCATGATGTCTCTACCAGTGGGTTCCAGGAGGCCCACGGATGATGATGACCGGTGTCATGCATGGTATGCAGCTCATACCATGACAGATACACAAGAGGTGTGATAAGGAAGGTATAATAGACCCTACTGTATCCTATCACCAAGTTACCCCATCATTTCCCCCCTAGTTATCAGCCAGTATTTTCACTTTCAATCCTCACTTCCATTTTTCCATGTATTTCTATTTTGTTCTATGACATTCCATCTCTTTCTATTTTCCTCAGGCATATTCAGCCAACAGACTTTCTTTTCAGCCACCAAGCATGTTTGTAAGCATGTCATGTGATTGGTAAATATCATGATTTGTAAAGATTGAGCTTGACTCATCATGTTTTGTCATGATTTGTCATGCTTTGTAAGATTTCTAACTGTATTTATAAGCTGCTTAGTAAGAAGGCTGATTCAGCACACCAAATGGCATTGTTAGTAAGCACATCCTTATCAATCCATGTGATGACTCATGCCATGATTCGTCATGCTTTGTAAACTACACTGTATTTATAATGTAAATTAGTAAACAGGCTGACTCAACACACCAAATGGCATTGTTAGTAAGCACATTCTTACCAATCCATGTGATGATTCATGCTTTGTAATCAGGGCCTCCAAAAGGTATATAAGGAGCCCAATTTTGCCATGTAATAAATGGAGCACTTCCCACCTTCACTCATCTCAAACAGTGTGAGATTAAGTAAGAACCTAAGTACAGGCAAATCATTAGCCTCAAAGTAAGACTAAGAAACATTTATTCAAGTTATATACTACCTTACAGGGGTTGATTATATAATCTATCAGCTAATCTAACTAAGTTTAACCCATACTATTTTCCTCTCTCTTTTACAGGAAGAGAGACACGATTCACACTACACGACTAACGAACACGCTAATCTCTCAGATTTCATACCGTAGAGTCAGTATACAGAATTCAATTGTTTTAAACTAACCAAGGAACAAGAAAGAAGGTATATCGAAGTAAATCCTCCCAAGAACTCACACGTTATCTACCACGAAAACTAGAAAAGTCGTAGACCGTGTACTTAAGGACTGGCAATAAGTTTTATCCTGTATAGTTGTGTTGTCACTATACAAGCGGCGTACATAAAACCCTTAAGTAAGAGGACACCGGACTGGGACCGGTACAGAAATAGGAGTAGCGAGTCCTACTTCCGGTGGTTGTAAAGGCACACACAACTGCATTTTTTGGGCAGCCTCTGTATCCGCAAGATCCGGCAGCACCTTCGTTACTTGTTGCCTGGCCTCTACGTCTGGGATAAAATGTTTAGTGAATTTGAATTATGCAACGGATGGCCGTACCATTCAGTGGGTCGTCTGTCTGCTTTGTACGGGTGGACGAGCGAGTTGACGGTTTGATCACCTTGGCCAGAGCAGATTCTGCCAGTGTTTTGGTGGTGGGGCGTCACTTGTTTGCATGCGTCCTGGAGCGTTTGGCAGGAGGATTGATAATCGGTTCCACTGCACCTGACTTCGCCTTGGCTTGCAACCTCTGCTGGACACTGGCGCTGTCGATCGCACAGGTGATCTTCATCTCATCGCAGTTTGCACAAGTAAGTCTTGTATGCCTGAACTTTTTGTCAGGGAGAACAATGCAAGGCACCTCCAACTTAATGCATGTCACACTTCCAGGGGTTATAGCGAACAGAATACTGCAACTTAAATCAGTCAATGTTGACCTATTTGCATTTCCTTGTGTGCATACCTCCACCGTGGTGGCAATGTTGCAATCTTCACCCCATCTGACCGGCTGGAAGACATCAAGTAAGACTAGAATCACCGAAGCAGAGACAACTTACCTTCGTTTCTGCATCCCAGAAACCTTTGTCTTCCATGCATCTTGTGCATTCGAGGTAAGTTGTTTGGTTCTAATTACCGGCCTGGTATGCTCGGACGGCGGTTGACGATGTGGTGGGTTCAGGTTTGGGTTCGGCATAGGTAGGGGAGGACCAGTAGCCCACTGTCTTGTGGAACTGCGGGTGACTCTTAATGCACGGGTCATTGTCGTTTACGGAGTTCCAATCAGGTAATGTTACAAAGGCTCCAGCATTTGAGTGCTGCCATACTACGGCTGCACAGGATAGCAGCTGGAATGAGAATGATGTGGCGCTCCCGCCATAAAGCTTCAAATCTTTTGCCTGCACAACATTGAGTTAGTCAGCCACAATACAATGCAAATCTGGGGCAGCGACGGTCACCAGCCGTCTGGCAATCTCATCCGATAACGTAAGTGTGGCTGGATCACCTTCCTTCAATTTCATACACCGCTTCATCATCAATTGTACAGCCTCGAGGGTATTATTGAGAGCATTGTCTGCAATTTCGGAAGGTGTTCTAATGGTATATAAAACTATAGTGAGTAACAGGTGATGGTATATGCAAAGAAAGAAGACTTCGACGATTTTGCAGAAGTCTCGGGATTTATACCAATACGTCGGTTATGGGCGTTTCCGAGGATGCGTGGTCATTGTGGAAGCATGGTGCTGTGGAAGGGTCAATACAATTATGACGTAATACAACTTCCTCGGTGATCATTGTCCCACGCATTCAGTTGCCACAGCCGGGTTGTCCACAGATCTAAGTATATCTATGCCCATCGTAATCCTTCCCCGATCTCCTTATCTCGCACAGCCCAATCAGGGTTGGCAAATGTGTTCACTTTGCTTCACCCGCATGTTCAGAGTCTGGTGATTCAGTCACCAGCACTGCTTCTCAAAGTAGTTATAGTAGCTATGACATTGTGTCTAACTCTACATCCAGGGACTCTCCGGAGGCAGTGCAACACAAATCACATGGGCCCCTTGCCTGGTGGAGTGGATACACTCCATTAGAATCTTGGATTCCACCAAAGCCGGGACAGATATGGAGGTTTAAAGGCCTGCCCGGAGTGGAACCTTATCTAAAGTTCAAACGTAAGTTTGCCCTCGAGGCATCTGATTCGGGAGTGCTAAGATTGCACTTACCACAGGATACAAATTGGCTGCCGAGGGACTGCAGCAAGAATGGACAAAAGATTGCTCAGCAAACCAGGATATAAGTGAGTTAATCACAGATTCAATATGCGTTGCTGAGCTAACCTTATGATGTAGGATATGAGATGTACTTCCACGAAGAAGGTGACAAAGTCACGAGCATGCTAGCGGGTATGTCTCATCCCATCTTACCCCAGATGTATGCTTATATATGATTACAGTAATCCAAGTCCTTGACATGGTTCATGGACCTCACATTGCGGCAATGGCCATTCTGCGATTGCCAGTTCACGAAGATGCAGGGCTGGATGAATGTGAGTACCCTGCATGTAGCTCGGATGAAACTAATCAGCAGGATAGCAATGGACGATACCCCCTGCTCACCAACAATAGATTCTTCTGCCAGCGGGTTAGAGGATCCTATGGAACCCATGATGTCGGGAGGACACGAAGATTCGCAGCACGGTGGATGGATGCAGTCATCAGATGGATGGGCTCCAACAATGGGAATTTCTGGGGCGGAAGAAGATTTGTATGACTTTGGATGGGAGGAACCGATGGACACCAAACCTACAGCACCGGGCATTACTTTGGGACAAGAAGAAGATCCATACGACTGCGGATGGGAGGATTCCATGGAGGTTCAACCCACAACCTCAGTGATGACCCTCAGAAATGAGGAAGATCCATATGACTTTGGATGGGAAAGTCAGCCGGATGATTGCGAGGTGACAAACCCAGTCACTTCCAGGGTCACACAGGAAGACCCTTACGATTGCGGATGGGATGAACCAATGGATCCTGATGGTGTGTCCCCAGTTGCAGATCCAGATGACCCATATGACTTCGGATGGGATGACATCGACGATGGCCACCCGAATACCATATCTGGCCAAAATGCTGCCGCCGGAAATGACCTAGATGTAGTCGACTTGACGTCATCTTCAGGATGTAGGTCATTCAACCCCTCTTGAATGTCTCACTAATAGCATTACAGCGTGCACACAAAAGCGCGAGCCAAGCGAGGTGCCGCTCATTATCGATGGACCAGATGTGATCGACCTGACGTCGGATGCAGGATGTGAGTGTTTCCACAAAACGCTACTGGAGATATTAATTATGTAGCTTGCTCAGCATCCTCGGGCAGACCATCCAAACATAATGCTTTTGTGGAGGCCGGTCAGTCGATGCACCGTGCCATCCAGCGACTAAACAGCCTAGGAACGGACCACCGTAAGTCGTCTTGACCTGCACAATAATTCTGACTGATATCTATCTGCGGCTGGTAACGAATGGAATCAAAATATAGTCATGGCCAACCAACTCCCGGCAGCAACATTCATGGCAAACCAGAGACTATTGGGTGCATATGCAGAAGCACAGGACAGAACGACGGAGCTCGGCAATGACCTTGTTGCAATCTACCGATTGCTTGACATCCACTGCTGCATTATGGACCCATTGGATGCCATGATAGCAAACCTTGAGGAAGATGATCAGGAAACATAGTAGATAACATTGTATTTCAAGTAGAATGCAGACATTGATAAATTGATTCATGGAAAGACCGGCCTGGTAGTAGCCCTATGTATTGCCCTGCAAACAATTTTAACAATGTCCTGGTGACTATATCGGAAAGGAAGGTGGAAGTGACATTTATATTATGATAAACATGCAAAATCATTCTGCCCTCAGGCTTTCACATAGTCAGCAGCATACCGGGAGTTGGGCTTGCGGGAACATGTCATGGGAAGATGGGTGGATGTTTTGCTCCGGGTGCGTTTTGAAGGAGACCCTTCGTTTTGTTCATCAGCGATGTGTTTCTTCTGTCTCTTGTCATGGGGTGTTTTCACACTCCCAATGACTGGTTTCACGACTGCTCAGCTTTTTGTGCGCTTCACTGGCGACCCCTCCAATGATTCTTCGGCAGCACATTTCCTTCCTGCTGTATTTGCATGTCCTTTATTGGTCATATGGCTTGCTGTAGGCATTGAAGGTGCCCCTGTGACAGTTGATGAGGAATCTTCATGATTGCGATTAGCTTGGTCGCCGAGCACACGACCACCAGCCCGGGAGGCTGGTCCAACCAGGCGAATGGGAGTGATCACATTTTGTGTGATGCCGGAGGTGCGTTAGTTGTGCGCAGCAACTGTTCCATGGTTCTTGGGATCACTCTTGTTGTGTTTCACCAGCACTCTGCTCTCTCCCGAGTTGACCTCAGGGGTGCCAGCCTTATCAGGATTTGCCGCCATAGCCTTCCAGGAATTTTTGTCGGAACACGTGATCACCTTGTGAGAGATATCACGTTTGACCTCACTGTCAGAGTCATTCCTACTGATATGTGACGCTCAGGAGTGGTGCGTCTGTGACACATTATGGAGGTCCCTCCCTTTCAACAACCTTCCTTTCTGGAGACACGGGACATCATCCTCGGAGTCATCCGATAGTTTGGCGGAAGACACATCAGTTGTGGTCTTGGCGTTGTGAAGACCCTCGTCTGATGCCTTATACCTGTCTTTTGATCCCCGACCCTTCTTTCTGAGAGCTGAAGCTGAGCGATTCATGGTTGCCCTGACTCCAGACAGACGTGCAGCACTTGGTTCCTTCGCCCTCACCTTTTCACCCATAGATGATTTTCCAGATGTAGATTGCTGGGGATGAATGGACTTTTTTGACTTTGACCCTGATGTCTTTGTCTGGGTTGTTGGCTGTGCCTGGCGTGTGACCCTCTGGTCTTGGTCAGTTGCCAGGACAATGTCCTGACTATCATTATCCCACCATCCTATGAATTCAAAGACGTGCTCTTCGCCTTCCTCCTGCCTGTTATGCCAAAATTGTAACAACTCGGTTGCGTGGACCTGTCTTAGCTTTGATGGCTCCGCGAGATTATGTCCCTCCGGAAGATATTGTATGGGAATGATCTTGTTGTACCTGGGTATCACATACTTCCATGGTAAGGAGACTTTGAGGTCCCCACAACACTTCCCTTGGGGTTGCTTAGGTTACAAAATCCATCGGAAGACAGAGACCAGCTCACTGTGGTGCCAAGTCAAAAATGCCCGTATGACTGCCTTCTTGGTATCTAAATCCATGGACTTGCATGCTGGGATGACCGGATATCCATGATCACCGATGTCAAGGGTATATGTGTTGTCCTGTCTACCTTTTTTGCAAGCAACCGTGTTTTCGTCCACATTGCCCTCTGATCACAGTTAGTTTCCACTGGATATATTATGAAGTCACATACCGAGTATGCTCGCAGCATATGTGTCCCATTCAGGTTGGATAACATCCCACTTGTGAGTCTTCATGAAAGACTCAGCACCACCGAACTCTTGGTTATAATCATGTCTGTCTGTCAGGTGAGAAGTTGGGGATCACTGTGGTCGGAAAACATACCCGGCCACCTGGACCTTGCTCTCTCCATCTTTCCAAGCTGACAAAACAAACACCCTCATCCCCGCACGGTTCCACATCTCAGCTGCAAAGTGCCGGATCATGTTGTCACCCTTCTTTCTTGCAATCTTGACTTTGACATTGTCTGGAACACCCTGACTATTCCATTCATTGGCGGTCTCTTTGGCCTCTTCAAGGTCTTCCGATGAAAGTGATGCCATCAGCTGGTTCAGATGGACCATGTAATGGTTCATCATCTCTTTCGTTCCGGGTTTGGTGCCAGTCTCGTCCTCGATTCTTTTCAAGAGCTCCTTCTTCCGGAGTGTGTCTATGACACTTCTCTCAGTCCATTTCTGACCCATCTTGATTGGGGGCTTCCCCGGTTGCTTCGCCTTCACATGGTTCCGGAACCATGTCTCGTATGTCTGAATATATAATGAGAAGAGCACATGATATGCCAAAAATTTAATGATAGCGCACCGCTTTTCGAGCCTTGGACAGTACTATTGACATCACTGGCGCTTTTGTCCGGGCTTCCGTTGTAGCCACTTTCAAGATATTCTTTTGCTCAGATGGAGCAGCTGAGCGCCATTGCTCAAGGTAAGACCGTAGGACAGCAACCTCTTCCTCACATGCTGGAGGTTGTTTGTTGGACTCTGAATTGGAGGTAGAGTTGTGGTCGGACATTATCGAAGGACAAGGTTACAGAGCAAATAGGGTCTTGTTTAAATATTCGCAACCTTTACTCAATTTATGCTTCACTTCGGCTATTAAGCGAGCCATGAGATACAATACAAATTCGAATGTCCTAAATTTCACACAAGTTCTCAGTACCCACATGGGCAAGTCCAGGGTACGGACATTGGCTCCGCAGGGCACAGCGCACTGGGTGACATGGAAAATGAAGGAGACCACTCGCGGCGTGAAAGGGAAGTGGTGCCCAGTCAAATCAATGCAGCCCAGCCCATCCGTGCAATCATCTCCAGCAAAATCCCCCATAAAACACAATTCTGATAGTCCATGGCATCAATTGTCAACCAATTTCAATGCTGGCTATGAAGACTTTGGCGATAGGGAACCCATTGGTGCCCTCAACGTACAGTCAGGGAGAAAGAAGACAAAGGTGCATTACAGTGTTTATGCCATGCATTCCGCGCTGACTGACATCCCAGAGCCCAAATGATTATCTCCGGGAATGGACATTCTGGACCGATGACTACCTCGCGATCCTCCATGAACGAGAGGCTCCACCTGCAGACAAATCATGCTGCTTGTGCGGCGGTGATTCAACTGTATATAGGTGCCACGACTGCCTCGGTGACCTGTTATTTTGTGCGAAGTGCTGCAGAGATGAGCACCGGAGACTGCATTTCCATAAGATTGGCAAATGGAACGGGGGATTCTTTGAAGAAACATCTTTGACTAAGATCGGGATGGAAATTCATTTGGGGCATCGGGGGATGCCTTGTCCAGTACTTGGTGATGTCCATGAATGGGAGGACACCAATGAGCCCATATATGAACCAGCAGAGCACTTCCCCACCATACTCGAGCTTCTGTTCTTGAACTGCAAGCAATGCACCACCATCGTTGACAAGTCCGGAGTGCACTCCCTCATGATACAGTTTTGTCAATGTCCGAATGCTCGCACCCCCGACAAGCAATTATTTGAGATCGGCATGTTTCTGGCATCATTCACCCGACCCAAAAGTGCATTTACCTTTCCGGTACTGGATGGTTTTGCATTGGACAACTTGGAATGCGGAACCTCAGCAATCAATTACTACAACAAGCTGAGAAGAATGATGTCAAGCATATTTCCACACCTAGTCCCAGTACGTGTCACGCATAGAATGTCCGGGTGACAGAATCTCAATTGCCCACAGGACCGTTACAGAGAGTTGATGAGGGTAGCACGGCAATGGCGACAGCTGAAGCTCCTCAAATGGAATGGGTTTGCTTATGAGCGAAGAAGGCCAACATCCGGTGAACTCGCCCTCTTTTGCCCAGCTTGCCCACGGCCCAGCATCAATGCTCCACTCCCGGCCGATAGGAATGTTGATGATCCCAGTTGGCTGTATGCCTGTTCACTGGTCATGGACGGCAACATTACTCAGCCCAATACAATTACCTTTAGTTCATTCTCAATAGATATTGCTTGGTTTGTGCTATCACGCGCTGTCTGTGTTTCTCGATAGATACAACTTTATTAGTGGGGTCGAATTTGGATGCACACTCACTGTTATGAACAGAAGTTTTATTGTTTGCCAAACAGGCCGCTGAATGGAAGTCCATGGTCGGGAATATAGACTGGCCAAGTCAGTGGGACTCGAGGAGCTTCGCCGGGTCTCTCACACAGATATGTGGCTGCCCGGATGTCCTATGCTGTATAGGATGAATTGGCAATTTGGCGTAAGTGATGTCATAATTGCATTCCCATTCTCTATATTTATTAACAGTAGGCCTGTTGGAAGTGGGCCAGTGAAGCTTGTCCAGTCTCGTTGATCTTCTCCTGGATATCCTCAGCGCTACGGAGGCATCGTCAACTCAGCCCTTGATGGCAAGGCTCTAGGAGCTCAGCAACAAGCTTGATCGCCTTCTCCTTTTTGGCGACGTTAAGCTGCTCCTTGAACAGATAACCTTGTTGACTCTCGTTGATCTTCTCCCAGCTATGTTCAGCGGTAATGGTGTCGCTGGCTCGGACCTCGATGGCAAGCCTCTCCCTTTCGGCAGCGTCAGGCCGCTCCTTGAACTCATAACCTTGTTGAATCTCATTGATCTTCTCCCGGATCTACTGAGCGGTAACGGCGGCGCGACTCGAGCATCTCATCAACAGACTTGGTCACCGTCCTTTTTGGTGGTGTCAAGAAAGTCATTGAACTCATTGATTACTATGATACCTGTCTCGGTGTCCGACCATAGGACTCGCTCTGGTTAATTTCTGCGAGCAGAGGATGACTAGCCCCAAGCATCCCAGATTCGCATCATCTCGCTTGGGTTACACACCTCCCTGTATTCATATCTGGAAT
Source organism: Suillus subluteus (assembly GCA_016647755.1). Taxonomy (NCBI): domain Eukaryota; kingdom Fungi; phylum Basidiomycota; class Agaricomycetes; order Boletales; family Suillaceae; genus Suillus; species Suillus subluteus. The sequence continues at coordinate 127,951 of JABBWI010000045.1, forward strand.
GATCGGAAACCATGCACTGAACATCCATCCAGTGACTTTCCAATGACTATCAGTCGCAATCAGACAAATGTCCCGTGTGCAATTGTTTGCGCTCTGGCCAGCAGAACATCTCTTTGTATGGACCCTGCATACCTAGTTGATGGGTTCGACTACCGAATTGGTAATCAAAGTAAAGCAAGACATATGTAACTGACAAACTAAGTAAGGACAGAAATATCTAAGTCAAAAATTACACAAAGTATGATTATGTCCCAGATATGACAATCTACTTCATGGATATGACCGGTGCTGCGCTGGAGAGTTGAGAAGATGCTATTGAGTCGGTCAGCAGAACGGGAGTGTCTGGAGGGTAAGAGAAAGGAGAACTAGTTAATGTCGCAACTCCCCCATCATTCACCATGGCAGGGCCAGTAGTTGAACTGCATTCATGTTCTCCATTAGATTGAACTGATCATCCATGTGAGTATGCAGCTAATAGATGCAACATTATTCCTACAATCTTCCACTTGATTTTCATCTGCGAACGGATTACCCTCGCCAAGTAGGTCTACTTGGGAGGCCATGTAGCTGGCGGCTTGGGAAAAAAATGAAACCGTGTTTTCATCTGGTTGACATTCTGAGTCCAGTGGAATGGCGATCCCGCCAATACAAGCGTTGGATGGCAGATCATTGTCTATATAAGGTGTAAGTCCTAGAGTGTTCAAAATGCAAGCAGGACTGGAACATACACTCCACTGGCTGTACGTCCTCTTGCCTGACAGAGAGCAACTGTCTCCTCATCCTCTCGGATACAGTCTAGAGTGATATATCTTGAGTCAATGGTAAATATTAAGAAGCTATCATACCCTTGTGTCCATGTATAAAGACTTCCCTGCTTCCAAAAGTAACCGAACTGAACAATAGGCAGAAAATCTTGTGATCAGGTTCAAAGATTTTCGCTGTCGTTCCATTTCCAGTTTGCCTAATAGGAGACTTCAAGTGTCGTAGTCAGCAAGATGGCACGAATAAGTGTATGTATGAACACACTCATTGTATTGTAGCTTCGCATTACAAATGAGCCATTGAAAGTTCTCCGCGTCCCCTACCATTTGGCATATCTTGAAGATCTCATCTAGTGTGGCCTCGAGGAATATGTCCACCTGATTGATGGCGTTTTTCCCCTGCACTCTATTTAGAGGGAATACAGATTGCTCATATTGAGCGGGTGAACCAAGATCCATAGGCAAAAGGAGGGTTTGATGTGCTGGTGGTGTCACGGTGGCCATAGGTTGCGGTGAGATATCGACTTGAAGCAATGATCTAGTATCAGTGTGTTATATATCCCGAAGGGAATCATGGTCGTCACATGGCTGAGCTTGTGAGTAAGAGCATAGTTGTTACCAACAAAATGTTATAGAGTATATGGTTCCTGGGGCACATAATTCAGTCAAATTTTCCTGTATTAAACGGACAACCCAAGGTTGAGATTCTTCCATGGGAGACGGGTCAACCAAGATGGGCCCTGATATAGGTAGGTCCCGGAAGAATCGGTGGGCCCATATGGATACAGCTGTCCGATACTGACGGATGGGCCAGCTATGGTAGTGTATGTCATCCATTCCGGTGGATATGGCTGGGCCTGGTTGAGTGCAGTACATGGTATGAGATGCTAATGTCGGATGATATGGATGGGCCCGGTTGGTAACACTACAGGGCATGGGATAGGAACAGGGGATGGGATGTGAATCTCGGTAGATACGGATGGGCCCTATCAACTATGGTGCATAATATAGTACATGGTATACAATAGAAATCATGATAGATATGGACGGGCCCAGTTGGTAACACTACCGGGTATGGGATAGGAATTTCGGTAGATACGGACGGGCCCGGTTGGTTGCACTACAGGGTATGGGATGGGAATCTCATTAGATACGGATGGGTCTGGTTGGCAGCACTACAGGGTATGGGATAAGAATCTCAGTAGATACGGAAGGGCCCAATTGGTAACACCACTGGGTATGGGATAGGAATCTCAGTAGATATGGATGGGCCCAATTGCAAACACTACAGGGTATGGGTAGGAATCTCGGTGGATATGGATGGGCCCTGTCAGGTATAGTGCATGGTATAGTACATGGCATATCATAGAAATCTTGGTAGATACGGATGGGCCCAGTTGGCAACACTACCGGGTAATGGGATAGAAATCTCGTTAGACATGGATGGGCCCTGTCAAGTATAGTGCTTAATATAGTACATGGCATAGGATAGAAATCTCGATGAATACGGATGGGCCCAGTTGGTAAAACTACAGGATATGGGATAGGAATCTCGGTGAATACAGATGGACCGGATTGCGTGCAGTGCATGACATGGGCCCATATTCTCGGTAGATTTGGTGGGTGATGTGCGAAGGCAGGTCCCTTGCTTAAACATGAACAATGCATTGACAATCAAATACCTGGGAGATGCTGACATCCCATTGCATTAGTTGAACTTGTCAGATATACATGATCACTGGATTGCAACCAAAGACATCACAGGACTTGCTTAACCAGGATGGACGTGTACACCCGGGAGGTAGTGGCAGCATTGTATTATCCATTATGATGACACTGGTCAATGAGACACTAATGTACATGGTAATTGTGAAAGTAAAGAGAGATGTAAGATCCAACTATTTACTATTTACTATCTACTGATCTTTAGGAGAGGAACTACCTGATGGGAGACTTGACAATTGAGAGCCTGCACTGAGGCCAGTGTGATGGCCGGAAGACTCAACTGCTGATGCAGAGCTTTTCCCGGCACCATCAGCACCAGGACCTCTAGATTCATCCCAAGCTGTGGTGAACAGCTTCCCCACTTCAGAGGCGCTTGGGTGCTGAGGGAGGCCATTATCAGCCGGAACTGGGAGTTTGGGAAGCCAAGATGGGGGGATCTGGCCAAACAGGTGCCCTTGAGTTGACGGGCCAGCAGGAGGTTGAAAAGCAGAAACATCGCCGGATTTGTTGAAGGTCTTCAGGGCGTTGGCCATGTGCCTGATGGAGATGGTGTTCCCGGTCGTGTGCAGTTTGACATCACGCATCTTCTTCTCCATAGCAGTGAACCTCATCTCCCAATTATCGGCCAAGTCATTGACCTGGGTGGTGATCTTTTGTTTGACTGCCTCAGAATGATCACCCAAGTGCTGAAAAATGCCAGTGAACTCTTGACGCATGGCATGGATGCTTTGGATGATGTCAAGATTGCTGGGTTGTTGTATGGCCGGGTTGGGAAGAGCACCCTCCCGGGCATCTGGAACTGGGAGGTCTTGCACAGCGGTCTGAACCTCGACCCCCATGTTGATGTCATTGTCAACATTGGGAGCTGATGCAACTACCGGAAGGTGTGAATAACAATACATGCAACTGGATAAAATGGACTTACTTGTCTCCCGGCGATCATCAGCCGCCCCTTCAGAAACAGGCGCAGGGGCAATGCAAGTCACTGCCGGTGTTGTTGCTTCAGGAAAGTGTCAACCAACAGCCAAAATTTGAGACAGAGGACTTACCATGTTCAGAATCAACATCACCCTCTGTGTCCTCATCGCCGGATTTGTCCACCACAGGCGACAATGCCTGGCTAACTGATTGCGGGCAGGCGCAGGAGGTGGCCTGGGTGGCCCGGGAACTGGCAGGCACCTTTGAACACGTACTGACAGGGGTCTTTGTGCGAGTTGTTTTTGTCACCCAGGTCTTTGTGGCAGCATTGGACTTCTTCAAGTCCACCGCAAGTCGAAGAACTCGGGCCTCCTTGGGTGTTGGACGAATGCATTTCGTCTTCTTCTCGTCACAGTTGCAACAGCACCTCCGGATCTCGCCCTTCTTCTTGCCAAGGACCACCTCACAAGGAATGTCGTGCTTGATACAGCCCTCGCACTGTGTGCCAAAGAGGCGCACAGAGGATTTCTGTTCAGCTGGTGCATCATCCTCGGAAGTCGAATCAGGGTGCTGAAGAACATGTTAGCATAACTTATAACAACCATGGGATTGAATACGCACCTGTGTGTTTGTCATCTCTTTGATGACTGGTTGAGTGCTGGGCAGGGCAGTGATTTTTCTCTGAAGTTTTGTTCAATTAGTAAGTCAGGTGTGAGCAAAGCAAAAACTTACCTTGACAAAAATGATCTTATCGGCCGAGACTTGCTCCTTGTTGTCATCAGTGACAAACTCCTTGGACTTTACCTTGCTGGAGCGTGCCTTGCTCTTTGCCCGGGGTGCCTTGCTCGCCGTGCACCTTGACCTTTTCTGTTTCTTGAGGTCCTTGCCAGTGTTGACATCGGGTTCGGGTGTCAATGCTTTGTGCTTGCCATTTTCTTTGGCATTGGCATTGCCCGGCACAAATAGCTTGTGCTTGGGGACAATGGTGACAACTGGCATGGGCGATGGTGCATGGGGACCGGGTGTCAATGGTGCGGGTGTGGTGGGTGGTGCAGCGGGAGGTGCGGGTGGGAATGTTGGGGGCTTGTACTCGATGGTCTTGGGGAACAGAGGGTGGTTCTGGATGTGAAGGTCGTCATCCGAGATAGCGTTCCAGTCTGGCAAGGCCTTGAGCTTGCCATTTGGGCCACTCTTGTCTCTGATCTCTGCCGCACAGGAGAAGAGCTTGGGGGCCAACGATGTGGCAGCATTTCCATGCTGGGCAAATGCAGTTGCCTAAAAAAGTAAGTAAATCCGGTCATCAAACATTAAAAACTCGAAAACATTAAAAAGAGAGCCCCTTCAGTGACAAATCCCGTATTATACGGGTCACCCGACCTACATAATATCCCGTGTAATACGGGCCAGCAGATTATGGGCCGATGTTATGTATATTCCCGATGTTGATGGGTGGGCCGGGAGAAATATTATTTCCGATGTTGACGGGTGGGCCCATCTATGCTGATGTTATATATATCATCGACAATAGCGGATGGGCCGGGAGAAATATTATTATGGAGATGGGTGGGCCCATGTGGGTAATATGTAGAGTAGGATTGACATTATATTATAGACCTGAGGAGAGATATATAGCAAATAGTATTATATAGATGGGTGGGCCGACGTATTAGTATTATTTTGTAGACGGATGGGCCGAGGGAGCGGTGAAATGTTTATTAGATAGACGGGTGGGCCGATGTAGAAAAATATTAGATAGACAGGTGGGCCGAGGGTGAGGTGAATTATATATTAGCTAGACGGGTGGGCCGACGTGGGATCATATTAGATAGACGGGTGGGCCGAGGGTGAGGTGAGTTATATATTAGCTAGACGGGTGGGCCGAGGGTGAGGTGAATTATATATTAAATAGACAGGTGGGCCGACATGGGGTCATATTAGATAGACGGGTGGGCCGAAGTGGGGAATTTTAGATAGACGGGTGGGCCGACGTCAGGCAATATTAGATAGACGGGTGGGCCCAGCTACATATCATATAGACAGATAGGCCGAGGTACAATCCCGAGTACCGAGTACCAAGTGCTGAGTGCTGGCACTCGGCACTCGGCACTTGAGACGAAAGATTCGACAACACTCGAATGATTAGTACCGACTACCGAGACCCGCCACTCGGCACTTGAGATGAAAGATTCGAGACAAAACTCGAATGTTTAGTACCGACTACCGAGACCCGGTACTCGGTACTCGGTACTCGGTACTCGGCACTCGGCACTCGGCACTTGAGACGAAAGATTCCACACAACACTCGAATGTCGAGTACCGAGAGCCGAACCCCACAACCCGGCACTCGGAACTCAGTCACTCAATCAATGGACTGGCATAGGTTACATTCATTCAAAACTTGTATATACATCTACCACTATGCAATTATGTAGCCATGTCAACCTCTCCAGAAGACTCTTCAAGCTTCACCTCCACCTCAACATCCATGTTGCTGGAAGAGTCATATTCTGGGACAAGGTTGCTTGGATCACCTGGGTCCACAACGTCGCCGGACGCATCTGGGTCCTCTGGGTGAACGACTTGGTTGTAGTCGAACAGGAGACCCTCAATGGCAGAGGCATCCAGGAATGTCGGGGCTGCGGGTGTGGTAGCCATAGTTTCCATACTGAGATCAATCAGAGGAGGGAGCGCGGATTCCGGGGGTGACATGGTGTGGGGGCCAGATTGATCAAGCAACAAGGATGTTGCAGGGGCAGGAGTGTCTGGAAGTGGGAATGAGGGGTGCCGGTCGATGATTTCGCGCCTAAGGCCTTCATGGAGGCGTTGCAGGGTATCAATCTTACCATCCTGCTCTGCCACACGAGCCTCGAGAAGAGCGATTCGAGCTGCGCCATCTCGAATCGCAATGGACATGGCATGGAGATCCGGCATGGGCAACCCGAGCGCTGCAGCAGGGACTGCCGACCTGGAAGACGGAAGTGCTACAAGGGAAACTTAAGGTCAGACGGTGAAGAATGAAAAACTTGGGTGACTTACGAGCTGGTGCAGGTGCAGGTGCAGGTGCCTTGACGGCAGTGATGGTCTTGCTGCGACCATGCGTCTGGGTCTTGGGAGTGGTCACAGCAGTGACACTGGAAGTTCCAGCCGGTCCACGAGACTGACTGCGAGTTCGGGCCCTGGACTGGGAGGCACGGGACGCTTTGGAGGGGGCGGGAGTTTGGGATGCGGGGGGAGCCTTGGAGGGAGTCTTGGATGAAGCCCTGGATGGTGTTCGGGACCTCACCTTCCGGGTAGTAGAGGAAGCACGAATGTGAGGAGGCGGGGATCCCATAGTCGCGGGGGTGCACTTGATCTTCTTTGTCGTGCAGTAGATGCACGACATACACGGAGCCCCGGTCCTCTTGTCCGACCGAGTTGCACAAGGCCATTTTTGCTTGTGGCAAGCATAGCATGGGTTGTTCTGTTGGTTGTATTAGTGTTTGGACCCACTTGATATATTTAAAAGTACTCACCGGTCCGGGAATCAGAATGTCAACTGTGGGGATGACTGGGGGTGCCTGCACCGGAGGTTCGGGAGTTGGCTGGGCGGGCTCGACAACTGCTTTGTGACTGCCGGCAATCACCTGGTATCATGTAAGCAAATGCCCGAGTCCCGGACGAATAAATGACACTTACTGTGGCAGGGCCAAAAGGTTTCTTCTTGGGTACCCGGGGCGAGCGAGGCGAATCAGGCGTCCTTGCGACAATTGTGGAGAGCCGGGGGAGGATGATCTCCGGCACTCCACCCGATAGTGGCTACACAAAAATGAGAGACAAAAAACAAATGAACAAGACGACATACCTGCATAACCGAGTCTTCATCATCTTCCGACTCCACGATGGGCTTGGACTTCACAACGCGAGCAGACCTCTGACGCTTGTGAGTCTTCATCGCGGATTTCGGGGGTTGGGAGGAGGATCCAGAAATCAAGGGGGACTTCCTCTTCTTACTCCCTTCTGCCTCGGGATCCGGGTCAGCGAAGATGGCCTTACCTTTCCCCTTGTCCTGGGACTCGGTGGTGGGGTTGGTGGAAGGGCCGCCGACATTGCCAGCAGGGATGGCTGGGGAGGGAAGATTGACAGGAATCGGACCTGTGGATGGGGGGGCAGCAGTTGGGAGATCGAAGGTCTGGTCGCCTAAGGCGTTCCAGGCAAGGACCTTGGGGTGCCAGGGGTGCCTCAGAATGCGAGGATCGTCGTACCCAATGGAGTGCCAGTCAGGCCAGACCTTGGGAACCATGTTCCGGATGCGCTGGAGCTCTTTGGAGCACGAAATGATGAGGCCGGGAATAGGACCAACCCCGGACCCATGCTCCTTGGCTACATCAGACTACCTAGATGTTAGAAAAGAAAAAGCACCAAAATAAAATACATACCACGAGTGTAGCAACCTGTTTTCCCAACGCCGCGTGGCTGGGACCTGGGGGAATCTGCCGGGCAGCGCTGATGATGGCCATGATCTGGGCAGTGGATGCCTTCAGATGGGTCAAAGAGTCGTCAACTGGAGTGGACATGATGAGTGGGTTGAGAGATTGAAAGATCTTGAAATCAGATTGAAATCAGTTATCAGAAAGATGAAGTTTCAAAACAAACAAGACATTTGATGGGCGATCCACAAAATCGTTGATTGTTTGTGTTTGTTTGGTTGTGGTTCAACTTTCGGCAATCGCCGGCTTTGTGTTGAACTTCGAAGTTTTTTAGATCATCAGTCAATCAGTCCACCAATTCTCCACACATGAGTTCCCATCCAGCCATTAGATTTAATGACCCCCCGGTGACCAACTGTAATTCTATGGATGTGGATGACTCATCTATGGGCTGGGTATCACTAGGTATGTTGTATTCTTATCATGCCTTATCTATTCACCAGGCATCCCTTAGATGACTTAGATGACTTATACCTTGGGCCGGATGATGACATAGAATATGGTTCTACGTCATCCGGACCCCCGGATGCATCGGCTGCAATACCCGGTATGACTATACATTCCTTATCATCGGGGATCCCCATGCATGCTAACTTCACCCTTGAAGATCAATCACATCCAGGTCAAGGTGATGATGCCAGCTGTCTCATTGATCCAGACTTGTACCTCGGGCCTGAGGATGATGTCATTGAGGTTGATGAGTTGCTGGATTCTGCCAATCCTCCCACTTTTGCTCCGGCCACCTCAGAGGTGTCTATTTCATGTGGGTCATTCATTCCAGACCATTATTGATACTTATCCTATCTCCCAAGCTGACATATCATCTACCGAACCTCGTGCAGACCAGCCGGAGCTCGATATCGAGGATGTACGTTTGATGGTCCGGGAGCTCCATCCTTTCGGACAATACCAACACCCAGCATGTGAGTATCTCAAAGCAGAGCATTTATATTTTTGCTAATCTTTCTGGAAGACCAATCCCTCCAAGATCAACTACTTGATTACAAACGCCATATTGGAGGTCTTCCTGACCCTTCCATCCAACAACTAATCAAGGCCGAGCGACCATTCTGAACTGCTTGGGCAGAAACATCCGACAAGCTGAAAAAAGCTGATGCAGACCTGCAGAGGTTGCAAAGAGTTGAACAGATGAGCATTGAAATGCTCAAGGTAGTAGATTCCATGATTGAATACTTTGAAGAACAAATGACCATGTAAATTACTGTATTGCAACCTCTGAATTTTCATTGACATGCCCACATCATGTACACTACCGAATTGTTCAATACATGTCCCCGGGTGTCGAATGGGACTCGATACACGATGGTCGGGAGTCGATAATCGGGACTCAACACTTGGCACTCAACGTTCGGGACTCGATTTTCAATGTTCGGGACTCACCGCTCGATAGTCGAGACTCGGTGTTTAAAGAATCTCGGGCTTCGGGTTTCGGGACTCGAGGTTTGATAGTCGGCATTCGATGGCCAGGACTCGATGCTCGCGACTCAATGGCTGGGACTCAATAATCGATGTTAGACATTAGGATTACCATCCTCGATATTCAGTAGTCGGGACTCGGCATATAATATTAGGTCAGATATATGATAGTTCCACATTGACATTTAAATACAAGCAGGTAAAGGCAGGCAGTTTATGATCAGTCCATTACTTCTTTCCCCTTGCTCTTGTCACTCGAGCCCTTGTGTCCAATGGCTGTTGTGTTGACTTACTCCGGGTTGTCCTCGCCGATGGCTCAATCACCGCTTTCTTTCCCCGCATGTTCTTTGGCGCCGGCGACCTATTGACTCTTTCGGTTGCACCATCCTCCTGAACATGTCCAGTGACTTGCTCAGTCAGCCCAGTCAGGAGGTTGCCCATTCGCGATGTCAGCAGCGCACCAGTCTTCCCTGCATTGACCGGGCGAGGCATTGGAATTGCCCGTGGGACAGCTGTCCCTTCATGTGCTGTCGAAGGACCAGGCTCCGTTCTGGGTCTCTTTTGCGGGGATCTACCTTCCTCTGTGTCATCATCAGCATCATCCTCCATGTGATGAGTGTCGCCCTCGGGATTGCTCTCTGGATCACTCTCGTGATCGGTCTCGGGATCACTGTCAGTTTCAGTCGCCGAAATACGAGGCCTTCAGATCATAACTCGTCTGACTTTATGAGTCCAATGAGAAGGCGAATTCCCAGATACAACCGAGGCTACCATGTCCCCATCTCTGTTCTTCCATGCTTTGAACAGGAATGTCGGACCTTCGCCTTTCTCCTGCCGAGCATACCAGAAATTCAGTAAGGCGGTCGTGTCCCAATGTTGCAACTTCGAAGGCTCCTTCAAGTCCACATCCGCCAGAACATACTTTCTTGCCACAAAGTCATCCTGACTTTGTAAGATGGCGCTCCATGGCACAACTGCCTTCTCAATCCCGGAACAGATACCTGCATAAATGCATTCAACAAATGTTCGGGTGTTGCGACGATGGACTCACGATAGTGCGATGTGAGAAATGCTCTCACGATGGTTTTCTTCTCCTCGAGTTTAGTTTTGGTGATGTTGGGAAGCACCGGCATCCCATCCCCATCAATTTCGAGTTCGAAAGCAGGCTTCTTGATTCTCTTTTGACCTCCCTTCACCTGTCGCCCGCCATCTCGTGCCCCGGCACCTATCATGATGAAGTTCAACAAATTCATTCCAGTAGCCGGTGATCAAGCACTCACCGAATTGTTCCTGCGCGTACTCCTGCCAAACCGGCTCGATGTCCTCCCAATCCTTCGTCTTCATGAAACTTTCCCCATCTCCTAATGCCTCATTATCATCGTGCCTGCATGAAATGTATTGAGATTGAAGATCTCCGAAGATCTTCGATGACCAAATTGACTTACATCCCGAACAGAACCTCTCCCTGTTCATTCTTCCACGCCGACATCACAAACACTCTCATCCCGCATTGCCTCCACATCTCCTTCGAAAAGTGCTCCATATACGCCGGTCCCTTCTTACGAGCCACTTGTGCTTGTATCTCAGCAGGAGGAAAGTTGTTGGACCATTCTTCGGCCGTGTCTTTCGCCTTCTCCAACTCGTCGTCGGACAATTCAGCCATGACTCTTTTTACAGCCGCCTGATAATGCTTGAACATATCGGGACCTCCTGGCTTTGCCCCGGACTCATCCTCAATCCTCTTCAGCACCTCCTCCCGTTTCTGCTGGTAGATCACCTGCCTAGGAGTCCATTTCCTCCCATACTTTATCATGTCCTTCCTCTCCTTCTTTTTCTTGTTGTTGAACAACCATGTCTTGTACATCTGAGAGTTCATGGAAGAATAAGATGTTAAAATTTTAGTTTTGAATGAAGCATGGATGAATCACCTGCTTCCTCTTCTTCCATTGTGCTTGATCGACCTTGGGAGCAAATAGCCTGGCAGCCCTAGCTATGGCAGTGAAAACGGCCCTCTTCTCATTCCTTTTCGCCGAAGTCCACTCAGGAAGGTAGTTCTTCAACTGCGAAATTTCATTATCCGTGAGCTTCTGTGTCTGTGGTTGATGTGCCCTATGCCTTCCAGAAGTGGAAGTCAACTGAGTGGAATGACCTGATCTTGCCATGGTGAATGAGATTGCAGAAAGGGCTGAGGATGAGCAAGGTGGAAGTAATAATGGTGACAAGTTCAACTTTGAGCAATGCCTAACAGTTGGTTAATCGACCCATATTGGACGCAATTCCATTGTTGGAAATGAATTTGTAATGACACATCCAGACTGCATAACATCACATTGCAATAACAATTTATTCACATTCCTGAGCTGATGCTTTGCTTGCAGCCTTAGAAAATAACATGAAGATAGGTAGATGCACCCCACTGCAAAAATCCCACAGGGTTGAAGCAAGGGGCAGCAGAGGTAGGAAAACTTGGGTCAAGGTCCCACTTGCAAGCACAAAAAGACGTGCCTACAGGTCCATGCCTAGCTCTCCCCCAGAATCACCAACAATTCGGCCTGTTGAGGCACCACCTCTTTGGGAAGACATTCCTGGCAACACTTACGAGCAAGACCAAGGCTCATTTGAGCCTTTGCAACTCCCAAAAACCATGGCAAGTTCATGTAAAATGTTGCATTGCAATTCAAATGATAGCTAAGTATAACACATGCAGAGTCAGAATGACTACCTCAGGCAATGGCTGCCAAGGCAGGAATCATATCTGCATCACCTCCTTGATCGAGAAGCTCCACCAGAAGATAGGAGATGCGTCGTCTGCGACCAGGATGGGGTCTACAAATGTCAAGATTGTCTTGGGGAGCCACTCTATTGCACTGGCTGTTGCAGAAGTCAACATCTTTGCAATCCCTTCCACTGGATCAGTCAATGGAATGGTCAATTCTTCGAGCAAAGTTGTCTCGCTCACGTCGGACTCATCATACACCTCGGTCATGAGGGCAAACAATGTCCTGTACTTACAGATAGGTGGGATTTCTTCGAAGAAGACGAACCGGAAGACCAGCTTGAGCCTGAAGATCTACCATCTGTGTCGGGACCCGAGTTCCAGCTGAAGGAAAACACCATGGTCATCATTGACAAGTCCGGAGTTCATCGCCTCCGGGTTCAATGCTGCGAGTGTCCAAATGCCATGAGTCCAGACCTTCAAATGTTTCGACATGGATTTTTCCCCGCTTCATTTAACAAGCCGAAGACTTTGTTCACCTTCAGGGTTCTCGATGATTTTCTATTGGACAACCTTGAATGTGGGACCTCGGCGATGAACTATTACAGCAAGCTCCGGCGAATGACCTTGAGCATGTTTCCACACCTTGTACTGGTAATGCTATATCTCTCATTTCAAGGACAATATTTTGACAAAGAATGTGGCAAGGACCGATATCGAGAGCTCATGAGAGTCGCCCGACAGTGGAGGCAGTTGAAGACGATGAAATGGCATGGCTTTGGCCATTGTTCCGACAGCCTGAATGCAGGAGATCTCGCATTATTTTGCGCGGCATGTCCTCAGCCTGGGATTAATGTGTCCTTGTCAGGGGATGAATCACTTGATGAGTGAGTCTTCCTCGATACCGAAGTCACCGCGGCGATAATAACAACTCCAAGGTGGAAATACACCCGGAAGGCATCACCAGGGCGGTCACCTTCTATGATATCAACTGTCAATACAACAAGCACTTTTGGGTTCAGGTGGATCAAAGCCGATTTCTCGAAATGGTTCCGGAATTGACCATCATTCCTGGAATCGGGTTGTGGCACATCCACGGACATCAGGACAGCTGCTATGTCCATTATGCATCAAATTTTATCGAAGGCATCAGTCGGATCGATGGAGAGATCATGGAGACCCTATGGTCACGTCTCAACCTGATTTCCCCTGCTGCTCGGGGAATGTCATCCCCGCATCAAAAGGAATGTCTCGATTATCAGATGAACAATTCCAATTTCTGCAAGATGATCCGCATGAAAAGGACCCTTTGCCGAAAATACAAGCAGGCGAAGAATGGCATCGCCGAAAGCGAAACGGCTTTCAACAGACTCGATGAAGCAGCACCCGGGGATTCAAAGACAGAGTGGTTAGCCAGGGAGAGGATCGCTCAGTCCAGCAGAATAAGTGATCCCGCGGCCATGGATGTATATGAGATTAATATCAAGAAGGGTTAGTTGACTTTGTCTCCATCAAAGTCCGAATTAATTTTTCACTCAGCACCGAGCAAAAAGGAGATTGAGCTTAGACTACTAGAGGAGGGCAATGCCCGAAATGCAGCACCTGCTCGCAGATCTGTGGCGACATGGATATCAATGGGGTTGGCGATTGAAGAGGCTCAAATCGCATTGCTCATCGAGGTCCGAAGAATTGGTAGAAGAACTACCGAGACACAGAGGTTAGACATCGCCCGGCAACACGATCGTCTCCAAGGCCAGATCGATGGATTCACTCGGTCCGCTATTACACATCTCAGAGAGGGATTTGATGCAGATGACGATCCCGAAGACATGAACTTAGACATTCTTGATGATCTCGATGATGACTTGGCAGACTTCACCGAGACATCTGACACATGGGCAAACTCCCCCGAGCTCACTGTAATCCCATTGCCATCAAACCTCGGGGTAGATCGATGCAGATGCTGCATGGCAGACGATCTCATTCCACTGGAGATGTCTCTTCGTGAAGGGCAGGCCAATGACTCCCTTCACAACCTCCGAATTCACTTGTGCAACAAGGCGATTCTGTTTCGAACAACAGTTAGGCAAGCCAAATCCCAGGCCCTGAAAACTCGAGCTTGGTCCCAGGTGACATCGGTGCAGCAGGCAGTGTCCCTCCATGCCAGTATATATATGAAGACGAGGAAGCAAATGGTGCAACTGGAGCCAGGGCAAGACCAGGTTCAGAAATACAAACCCCTGCTTCGTGAGCAGCTCAAAATCAGCACTGCCATCGGCAATCCAAATGCCCGGGGTCAACGAAACGAGTCCCTTGCTTGGTTCTGGTCAGTCGAAGTCGACCTTGGGGGTCCCGATCACTCATGGAATGAGGAATGTGAGTTCGGGCATGCTTGACATGTCCCGCGCTCAGCTGATGGACCCATCCGAAGTTTACCGAGTTCATTGGCTCCGGGCAAAGGCACTACGGGATCGATGGAAGGAAGAAATGATGTTGGTCCAATTGGAGATGGATTGGACATGTAACTTTTTCTTGTGGAAAGCAACCCAATGGAGTGACAGGATGCGCGAATCATTGGTGAAACACCTTCCGGGTCATGCATGCTACTCGGGAAGGCAATCCCAAATGTATTCATTGCTTGCACAGGATGCCCAGGCAGCATTTCAAGACCTGAAGAGCGGGTTTATAGAGGCTCGAGATGAATGAATTTTTTTGCCAAAGATATGAAACAGCTTCTTTGACCCAAACATTTTAGTCCCGGGAATTGGCCGGGTCGACCCATGTCGGAGTTTGAAATTTTTTATCAATCAACCAGTGGCTCATATCTTCACTTCCGAATCAACTGCCATTGTCATTGTCATTTCCAGCTTCAAAATCCTGCATTCACCATGTCTGTATTGCATACTCCTCCCACATCCCCTTCTGATTCTCAGACTTCCAGCAATGGGTTCCGACCCCTCACACTCACTCAGGCAGATATTGCAGCTACAATGTCAATGGCTGCATCTCGCATCCGAGCATCCATCTCTCAATATCAGATGGAGGCTGCCCACACTGAGGAGCCTTCTGCTGCTTGGATCATGCACTTTAAAGCCGGGCTGCAATGGGAGATAGCTGTAAGAGAGTGATGACTGTGGTGGTAAATGCTGACATTTCCAACAGACTTTTGTGACTCCCATCCTGCAGTACTCAGCTGCAAGGAACATCATTTTCGTTGTTCCGAGCCCGGTTGCTCATATTCTTCAGTTGATTCCCGAGCTCACCTGGAACATGGTTCCGGACCACATCTTTTCATCCCACCTAAGCCAGTTTCAAGATGTTGCAGATCTGGGGGATCCCTCCTGCATTGTATCCACCTATGGTGCTCAATGGTGGACCGGACCAACTGCCATCCCGAACGAATTATGGCCATGGGATCAGGTATTCGCTAATTGTGTCTGTCACTACCAGCATTGGCTAGTAAGACTTTACAGAATTTCCTTGAGTGATGACTAATCCTTTCTAGTCTGGCGTTGAGGACGAACGTCTTGTTGTTCCCGAGCAGGTGGATGAAAGCTCGGTTGCAACACTGAAGGCACTGAAGTGGATGAGGGAACGCCTCCTGACAGTGATTGAGGATCAACAAGCTGGGATCCGTGAAAAGATGGCAGAGATTCAGATGTACACCGCCGTCCTCACCAAATTGAAACCAAGGGGACCAGAGTAGTTCTAATGCTTCAGTTCACAATGTTGAAGTCTAAATTATGTACATGATGCAATCAGCACTGAAAATTACCTAATGACTTTCAAATACCTGACCTATTGCTATATGCAGAGTCCTGCATACCAAATATCCAGTCCCAAACATAGAGTCCCAAATTTCGAGGCCCAAATTTCGAGACCTGAAGTTGTCTCCACTATCAACCATCAAGTCCCGACTACCGAGTCTTGAAACCCGAGTCCCCACAATCGAGTCTAGAAACCCGAACCCCAACCATTGAGTCCCGACAATCGAGTCTCGATTCCCGAATATCGACACCCGAACAGTACCAAGTCCCGAGTAGCATGGAGTCCCGAGCACCGAGTGCCAACACCCGACACCCACGAGCACCGAGCACCGACTGCCGACTACCAAGCACCAAGCACCAACTACCGACTACCAAGCACCAAGCACCGAGTCCCGAGTCACGAGTCCTGAGTCCTGACACCCGACACCCGGAATTCGGCACTCAGGCACTTGAGACTAATGATTGGAAACAACAAAACAAAATTCGAAACTTGAAAGTACTGACTACCGAATACCGAGCACCGAGCACCGACTACCGACTACCGAGCACCGAGTACCGAGCACCGACTACAGACTACCGAGCACCGAGTCCCAAGTCCCGACTACCGACTACCGACTCACGAATACCGAGCACTGAGTACCGAGCACCGAGCACCGACTACCGAGTACTGAGCACCAACTACCGACTACTGAGCACCGAGTCCCGAGTCCCGAATATCGAGTCCCGAAACCCGGAGACCCGAAACCCGTATCTCGAGGATAGAGTGCCTGATATCTAGTATCATGTATTTGAAGGTGGGTACTAACATGGGTCACTACCTTTTCTACTTCTTCCAATCCAACCTTGCCCATCCACATGACGGAATCCCGGCATAAATATGAACAGCATCCCTCATATACCATGCCCAGGCAATCCGATCCCCTTCCACTGCATGAACCCCATGTCTGACAATCCTTCCCAAAAACGCAATCATGCACCCCGGATCGTACATGAACTCCAGCTGAAGGCTTGGCATACTCATCCGAGCATTAGAATAATTCCCAACGCTAGTGAGAATATCAAAGCATTCGGGAATCGATGAGTGGTCTCGGTGATTCAGGGTTTCCCGATTGCATATGACGGTGAGGCTGTTAAACGCCGTTGCCCAGTACTGGAGAGTCTCTGACATCTTCGGCAGTTCCTTGCTTCGTGCCTTTTCTCCGAGGCTCGCAAAGGCTTGCAACCCTGCCCAGTACTGCTCAGGATGCATCACCCTGAGTGCCGCTGTGGCAATGGCTGCTGGCCTCGCAATGGCTTTCAGGATGTTCTCGGAGGATGGTCCCTTCAATGATGCAGATACCTCCGGATCGGACTGATTCTATGGCATTGGTGAGTTTCACTACCGAGATTGCCATCTCATCAGATCCTACCTCGTGCCCCTGTTGAAACCACGCCGGAGATAAATTAACGCATCCGGGTGTTAGAACATCATTTTCCGAGCTTGGTGTGAACCACTGTTGATTAGTATGCCAAATCCCATCAAGGTTGATGCTTTTTTTGAGCATGGGAGCTAGCAAATCAGAGGCCGCCCAAATTTCCTTCTGTATGTACCATTTGATGTTCAATATCCATCCAGTAACAATATATATAACACACCTGGGTGGCATCGGTCAAGGCGTCTGGGAGGTACCATGTGATGATGACACCGGATGCATCAAGAATTGTCGCGGGTATGTCGATCAACTTTGTGCCCTCATGGCCGGGAGGACACCTCTTGAGCAACTTTGCCTCTCTCTCTTCATTATGCCCCGTGTCCTTCGAGGAGATCAATTTGCTATATCTTGCAATATCAATTGGCATCCGAACTGTGTTGAAGCAATTTGACTGATAAAATGAAATTTCCGAACCTGCAGTAAGACTCACTGGGATTTTTATATGCCTTTATGAGCTGATCAACCAATTGATCACAAGCCATCACCAGATCAGTGTCTAGTTTCGGAGAAGGTATAACTGGGTCTCCTCCTGTCTTCTCTGCATTGAATTTCTGTTCTGTGTAATCACATGCCACAAGAGTGACAGTCAGGGCCCAAGTGCGCCAGAGGGTTATTTCATCATCGGAAGTGGAAGAAACATCCATGATTGAATTGATCTTGTGAGATCAGAAGCTGAATCCTGAATGTCCGCACTTTGGTGTTAAAGGGGGTGGAGATAGAGAGGATCAGATAAGGGAGCCTTGGATGATCTTAGCTTTCAAAGATCTATTATCTATTATCATCTATTGCTCAATGAAATACCAGATGATTGGAGGTCTGTTGGATGTCAGATATTCGTTTGTCGAGACCTGGGCCTCGGATCTCGGTACACCTCTCTCAATTTTCGATACCCGGGACTCCATAGTCGGAACTCGAGTCTCGAATCTCAGGTGTCGGGTGTCGGGTGTCAGGTGTCAGGTGTCGGGTGTCGGGTGTCGGGTGTCGGGTGTCGGGTGTCGGGTGTCGGGTGTCGGGTGTCGGGTGTCGGGTGTCGGGTGTCGGGTGTCGGGTGTCGGGACTCGATTCAGGACTCGTTGGTCAGGACTTGATACTCGATTGTCGGGTTTCAGGACTCAAATCTCGGGCTTAGGGACTCCGGTTTCAAGACTCGGTAGTCGGGACTCGATGGTCGATTTTCTGGATTCGATAGTCGGGGCTTGGATATCGGTATGCTTCACTCGATTTTCGGTAGTCGGAACTTGGCATTTGGCATTTGGTAGGCTTGGATGATGTTGGCTTTCAAAGATCTATTATCATCCATTGCTTGGAAGTGTGCTGGACATCACATATTCGTTTCTCGAGACCCGGGTCTCGGAACTCGGTACCCTTCGCTCGAGTTTCCACTTCACCCCTTTGCAAAGCTCCGTGCCATACCACATCATTAGATGACTTTGAATTATTACCTCCTTTGATTTGGATGATATACAACTAGCTGAGCTCCATGTCTACAATTATCATTCTCCTGGGCCCACCCGTCCATATTATATACCCCCATGTCGGCCTACCCGTCTATGCAATATATGTCTACTGTCGGCCCACCCGTATATAATAAATCTTTCACCGCTCCCTCGGCCCACCCGTCTACAACATAATACCAATATGTCGGCCCACCCGTCTACAAAATAATATTAATTCGTCGGCCCACCTGTCTAATATGATATATATCTGGGCCCACCCGTCTGTGATAACAAGCACCCTTGATATACCCGGCTATTTGATACATATCTACCTTGGTACACCCACCTACATAATATCCAACTACCTCGGCCGATCTGTCTATTGAAAATTCACGTCCATCGGCCCACCCATCTACTTCACATATTCCCCACCTGGGCCCACCCGTCTCCATCGGGAATAATAACACTCCCGGCCCATCCGTCACAGTCAAGGACATATCTACCATCGGCCCATGGTCCGCTGGCCCGTATCATACGGTATATTATGCATGTCCGTTCACCCGTATAATACGGAGATATGTTACTGCAATATGTGAAAAAGACTCACCAAAGTCACGGCAATTTCATGTGCCAAAGGCTTGGCAACTGGGTCACCGACCTTGAGCTTGCTGGACCTTGCGATCAGCCGGTGAACCTTTTCGGCGACAAGGTTGAATGCGTCATTTGCTTGTTGAGATGAAGACATTGTAATGGAAAAGCAGGATGGTACAAGAAAAGTAATATGCAGGTGTGAAGTTTGGGTATGAGAATTCAGGGGGAAAAGTCGGAGGTCAAGTTGTGATGTATATATAGGGAACAGGTAATGTGGCCAAAGTGCGGCCGTGGAATTTCCTGTGGACGCGTGTTGATTGTGCCTTGACCTCAATACATTAGGCAACAATAGAAGTTCGGCCGTTGCTGTGGCCCATATCTATCACCATTGTTGACACAGCCAATGATCATCCACTGAATATTTCAGTCCACACAAGTCCTACCGCTGGACCACTTCACTGTTCCCTATTTAATCCTCCCCTCGACAACCCGAAAGCTTTTCAAGCGCAGCCCAATGTCATCCTGCAGGGTGCATTTTTCAACACCATTGGAAACTCAGGGAGTGCAAAACTTGCCCTCAACCGGTGAGTGCTTTGCTGATGCACGACGGAAAAAATCCCTTGCAGTATGGTGGGGTAATTTTGTACTGATAGACCAGTGGACCCCGCTAAGAGTTAGGCGCAGATTCCCTGATTTGAAATTTAGAAGTCCTTCTCCCGTTGATCTTATTCGGATGTAATGAACTAATGCAATTACAGGATATAACATGGGTCTGGAAACTCGGATCGAGACGATCAAAGATCTGGGAGATTCAACTCCCAACTGGTATGATCAGGCCTGCTCTGGCCTGGATGATTATATTGCAGAACTTTCTTGTAAGCTTCTTCTTCCTTCTCTCCCAAATTGGATTGACATCACATCAATAGCCATGTTCGATGAGGATTGGGCCAAGTCCCGAGACCCGGAATTCCTGCACTTCCCAACGCAGTCTGTGGATGAGGAGGAAGAGGTGGATGAACTCGCGGACGATGACAGTCCATTGTATGATCTTGGGTGGAGTGCTGCATCTTCCGCACTGGGCGACGCCCCCACCCTGGATGATCGTTCATTTGCAGGTAAGTCCAATTTTTAATGGATTCTTTTTTAATTGACTGTCCAAACAGACGACCGTGAAGACCAAGGTCCGGTGTACGATCTCGGGTGGGGACCCATGGCACCAGATGCTCCTACCCTGGATGATAATGCAATCACCGGTAAGTGAAATTTGATCAATGAAGCATCTGTATTTGACTGTCTGAACAGGTGAGCATGGAGACCAAGGCCCGACATACGATCTCGGGTGGGGACCAACTATGCCCGAAGCTCCGTCGGATGCTGCTAGTGTGGGACCCGAAGATGATACCCCAGTGTATGATCTTGGATGGGGAGAGATATCCTCGGTTGAAGATTCCATGGATGAGGATGGCCCGGCATATGACCTAGGGTGGGATGTTGGAGCCACCGGCCAAACCCAAAGTAAGTTCTTCAACTCCCGGCACAACCTAGACTTGACATTTTCAAAGATGTCATTGATCTGACGAATGATGATGGACCGGCTTATGATCTTGGGTGGGGAGTCAAGCCCATGACCCAAGCGAAAGGTAAGTCTCCCAACTTCCAGCAAAATACATTGGTGACATTGAGCCAGATATAATTGATCTTACAAATTCTTCGCCCGCACCCATGGACTTGGACCCGGATGATGGTGGTGAGAGCAATGCATCCACTAGTGATACATTGGATCACGATGCAGGCACTCCAGCCAAGCGCATGAGGTTCCGGCACAATCATCGGATGAAGGCAATCAGCAACGACATGAGTAAGTGCCAGCCTCCACCCATTTTTCATTTCCATTATTGATGAATCTGCAGCGGATATTCACATGCATGCCCTTGTCGAAAATTCTGTGCAAGGATTGAATTTGAGCCTGATGCCTGGGCAGATCCTGTTCGAAAACAGGGGCATGCTCGGTGCTTTTGCAGATGCCCGAACCTGGGTTACCGATATAGGCGATGACATGTGCAAGCTGCACCGGCTCATCCAAATTCAACGCGGGTTGCTCAAAACTGTGAATCACATCATCGGATCTCTGGAGGATGCTGCAAAGTAGAGTAGATGTAATGTAGATACTCCCTTGAATTTGAATATCATGCAATGTAAATAGAAAACAACTTGACTGCCAGTGAATTCTAGATTATTTCGGGCATACTGGAAGGCAACTCTGGGGCATAACAAAATGCTCATTACAACTATGTCTGATGAGGGTCTTCCATCAGCAATACTGCCGAAATGTGACAAGGACCAATTCAGGATCGGATGAAGTTGGCTGCATATCTGGAGTTCGGCTTCTTTGCTCTTTTCAGGAGAGTATCTGCTGTTTTGCTTCTTGTGCGTTTGGCGGGAGATCCATCCAACGGATCTTCGGCAGGATGTTTCTTCCCCTTTGTTTGCACCCTGGCACGTTTCTCAGGAGAGCTCTGCAGTGCACTTTTACCCCTCTTTCTGAGATTTAGATATCCGGTGGTCTCTTGCGGGCTGGGCAAATCAACCGCCTTTGAATGGTCACCCGGTTTACATCTCAATGCACCGCCGGGACGAGATGCTGGTCCTACTCTCCTGTGGATGTCAGATGCAGTTGGCAGAACTCGGGATGCAGATGGTTCCTGGGCTCTTTCAAGGGCCTTGTTTAGGCCTCTGAATGTTACCGGGGGATTGTCCTGTTCTTCGACAGCATCAAGCAACATCTGTCATTTTGGCACTCTAACCCTTCCCCCAGATTCACCGGTTTTGTCTTTCACTGGAGCTTTACCCTTCCCTGTGGCGGGCATTTCATCATCCGAAGATTTGTCAGATGAATTGGGTGTGCTGAACCCATCTGACGACTCCTCTGAGTACACCCGGGACCTTGACTTGTTAGGTTTCTTTGCTGTTTTCTTCGAAAGCTTTTGCCTGTGGGCCAGGATGTTGTCCTCTTCAGAGCTGTGTGAACTATCATCCACCATTGCAGTGGACTTTTGCCCAGGCCTTTTCCTGGTCTTGCCTTTTCCTCCTGATTTCTTCTGTCATTCACCATCCTCCAGTTTATCATCTTCCGACCAGCTCGTGCTCCTCACAGGGGGCTTGACCTCTTTGTCAGCCTTGCTCCACCAACCATAGAACTCGAAAGTGATATCCTGGCAGGTCTGTTGTGTGTTGTACCAGAAATCCAACAATTCAGTAGCCTCATTCCTATTCATCCTTGACGGCTCCCGAATTTTTCTTCCCTCTGGAAGATAAGGCGGCGGTATGAGCTCTTCTTGGTGAGGGATCACTTCCTTCCAAGGCACCGGATCCTTGGTCTTTCCACTGCAGTCTTCTAATATAATTGTCACATCATCACTCAAGAAATACAGTTGTTCACCCACAATAATGCCAATTCAAGAAGGCCCAGACAACGGCCTTCCGGGTGTCGGAATCCATCTCTACATGGTCTGGGAGGATAGGAAATACAGTGGCCCCTATCTCCAAGGTGTAGGTGTTATCTTTGCGACCCTTTTTTACCAATGTCTCATCTTCAACGTCACCATCTTGCTCATAAGATGTCTGTCAGCTTCAAGTCACTCCTGAAACATTCTACATGTACCCACCGAACTGTTTTGCAACATAGCCCTCCCATTCCAGCAGTATAACCTTCCAATCACACGTCTTGATGAAGCTTTCCCCATTGCTGAACTCCTCATTGCAGTCGTGGCTGTCTGTTGTTGAGACCCGGGATTCCATTATCACACCTCAACATTGCTCACCTTGACACCATGAGTTTTCCCTCTTCGTTCTTCCAGGCCGACATCATGAACAGCCGCATTCCGGCCTTCTTGAACATTTCCTTGGCTATGTACCGGAGAATGTCCTCACCCTTTCGTCTCGCCATGTCTGCCTGAAGCTCCGGAGGAATGCCCTGCTTGTTCCACTCTGCAGCCATCTCCGTAGCCTCCTCGACCTCCTTCTTGGTAAGAGAATTCACCATCTCCGTCAGATACTTGGCATAGTGGGTCATCATCTCCGGCTCTCTGGGCTTCGCTCCAGTCTCGGCCTTGATCTTCTTCAAGAGTTCCCTCTTCCTCAGCGACTCGACAACAGACCGGTACGTCCACTTCCGGCCTAGATTGATGGGGGGTTTGCCTTCCTTTTTCCCCCATGGTTCTGCAGCCATTTTCTGTAGACCTGGACTGAAGAGATCTCAATGCATGTCTTGCAATTCATGGCAACATGCACTCATGTTCTTCCGGGACCTCAACAACTCAGGTTTCATGGCGGGTGCCTTCACCCGAGCCTCTTTTGTGGCATCCTCCCAGACCACATTTCTCTCTGCACCCAAAGTGGACTTCCATTGCTTGAGGTAGCCCTCTAGAACAGCCACCTCCTCTTCATTCAATGGCAGGTGCTTCGGAGCCTCCTCATCTGACTGCGAGTCATTCCCTGTCATGGAAGAAAGATGTTGGAATTAGAAGACGATGGATGGGAACAAGAATAGTCTGGAAAGGTTTCAGTTGAGCGAGGTTTAGATAATTAGCATACATCCGACGCTAAATTAAGCGAGACTGGGACTGAACAAACAAGACTAGCATTGCGTTGTTTGTTCGCATTAGGAATCATTATGGGTTCAGGCTATCTTTGCCTTACATTCAGATATATTTATGTCCCTATAATTTTACCTAGCCCTTGAACTTAGAAGTAAGACTATGGAAGCATATAGGATGCATGGACTTTCTTCATCTTTGTGACAATCCCTTAGGAACTAACACAATTCATAGACTGAGCCTGAACAAACAAGGCTAGCATTTTGTTGTTCGTTCACATTAGGAATCATTATTGGTTCAGGCCATCTTTGCCTTAGATTCAGATACATTATATGTCCCTATAATTTAACCTAGTCCTTGAACTTCGAAATGAGACTATGGAAGCATGCAGGATGCATGGACTTTCTTCATCTTTGCGACAATCACTTGGGAATGAACTCAATTGATTCTTACTAGGATATCTTGACCATGATTTGTGTGTCTTCATAAGTGTTGTGCTTTGATGTCTGGATCGTTATTTCTTAGTTAATACAATATGACTCGAGCTATTTTAAGGACAGTCTTGTTAAGGCAGGATGAAATAATAGATCAGCCCTTGTCTTTTATCATCTCACAGACCTCAGTATGGCCAAGTCGAAGGCAAAGGAGGTCATGCCTCGTGGGACCGTGCATCTAGTAAAATGGGTGCAGACAAACACCACCCGAGG
The DNA here is from genome assembly GCA_016647755.1 of Suillus subluteus. Classification (NCBI taxonomy): domain Eukaryota; kingdom Fungi; phylum Basidiomycota; class Agaricomycetes; order Boletales; family Suillaceae; genus Suillus; species Suillus subluteus. Next base: position 152,542 of record JABBWI010000045.1, read on the forward strand.
GGTGCAAGGACGGTGGGTATCAGAAAAATGCAAGAACACAGGGAGATCTGCGCAGTCTTCCCCGACCAAGTCGCCCATGAAGTCGCCCACCAAGCAGCCTTCAGACAAGACCACATATAGGTTCTCTGAGGACTTCGATGCAAGCTACGACGACCAAGGCATCAATCGCGTGCAACTTCCAAATCGCCGGGGAAAGAAAAAACAGTGGTGAGTTGTTCTCCTCAATTCCATTGATATCCAGCTGACCTTGTGGAGTAGAGTCCCAACGAGTACCTCCGGCAGTGGAAGTATAGGACCCATGATTATCTGGACATCATGCTTCAAGGGGAGGTGCCTCCTCCAGACCGGGTATGCTGTTTGTGTGGTGGGGATGGGACCCAGGAGTGCCACGACTGTCATGCCCAGCCGATATTCTGCACGAAATGCTGTCGGGCAGAACATTCCCTGCGGCCATTCCACTGGATCAGTCAATGGAACAGAGATTTCTTTGAGAGGACCACTCTGACCAAGCTAGGCGTTGAGATTCATGCCGGCCATAGGGGAAAGCCTTGCCCGCACCATGACTGGGAATGGGAGGACATGGATGACGAGGGTCAGTATGCTCCGGGACTGGGTGAAGATGCACCATCTGCAGAAGTGCTTTGGGGAGTGCCAGAGGCTTATGATGGAGAACCAGATGTATTTGTAGAACTGGGATCAGCTGCAGCTGCCCAAGACTCGCTGGAGGTAAACATACTGCCTGCGGGAAAAACAGCAATCACGGTGGTGCACACTTCAGGCGTTCATACCATGTCGATAAGATTCTGTCGATGCCCTGATGCAGAAACACTTGACAAACAGCTTTTTAAGATGGGATTGTTCCTGGCCTCTTTCACCCGCCCGAAGACTGCATTCACCTTTGCATTGCTGGACAATTTCATCCTGGACAATCTGGAGTGCAGGACTTCGGCAATGAACTATTACAGCAAACTCAAGCGCATCACATCCAGCATGTTCCCGCATTTAGTACCGGTGAGTCCAACAAGATCATACCAACCATGAGCTGAGTCTCGGCAGGACCAATATTGGGAGTTGATGAGGGTGGCCAGGCAGTGGCGACAACTGAAGCTTTTGAAATGGAATGGATTCTGTCATGAGAGGAGGGACCTGAAGGATGGAGAGCTGGCTCTTTTCTGCCCTGCATGTCCTCAACCCGGGATCAATGTTGCCGTACCGACCAAAGATGACCCATCACCGAAGTGGCTTTACACCCGATCATTGGTTATGGATGGCAATTTCAAAGCCGAACATCTTCACCCGACGCACCCAGAAGACAAGGTTTGGCTCACCGATGGTCAATGTTTCATGGTAGCTAGAGCCAGATACCAAGCTCATCTCGCCATCTCAAAGGACTCGGCCCAAAGGTCTGAATGCAACAACCATAGGGCGGTGAACCAGGCCAATGCCTCTAGGCACAAATTGGAGACCACCGGAATTGGGGGGTGCGCCTGTGCCAGGCACGGGTGCTTTGTTCCGAATTCAATGGTGGATTTTCAAAAGGGAGAAAGGTGAGTCATTCATAAAGTAGGTTGTTCTGCTTGAATTTCGGGAGAAGACAGATGAACATGGACTACACCCTATGCAATGCCCTGAGCTATAATACAGATGGGCTTTGCCAGGCTTTTATGTTTTACGATGTCAATTGCCAGTACAACAAGCACCTCCGGCGGCGGGTGGACGAGAGCTTGCATCTGACCATTCCTTCCGGAATGGAGATCATTCCGGGAATTGGGCTGTGGCACGTTCATGGCCATCAAGACAAATGCTTCGCCCAGTACACGTCCAACTTCATCCCTGGTGCAGCTAGAATAGACGGCGAAATTATGGAGACCCTATGGGTGCCTCTGAATATCATTTTGCCTTCAGCTCGGGGGATGTCAACACCGCATAGACAAGAATGCTTGGACTATGAGATGAATGACTGTAATTTCATGAAGATGATCTGAATGGGTCAGTTATATTCTCAGCATGTTTGCATACTTCTGGGTGACCCGTGTTGCGATGAAAACAGGGTTGTTCTTGTCCCGGAAATACAAAGAGGCCAAACAAGGCGTCCGAGAAAGCACCGAGGCCTTTGAGAAGTTGAACAACACAGCTGATCCGGCAATGGTGCAGCGGTGGGAAGCAGAAGAAAATGAAGCGCAAGCTTGCCGAATGACTGATCCTTCAGCCATGGACATTTATGATGTTAGGTTGCGCAAGGGTATGTATCGGGGACTCGCCAATATAGCTGTTTTGTTGATCCGATATTCTGGAAGCATGATCCCAGAAGGAGGTTGAGATAGATTTGCTGCATAATTCAGCTCCTCGGTCGGGAGAAAGATCTCAGCTGGGGGCCGTCACATGGTTGGCATGCGGGATTACCATTGAAGAAATGCAGATAGCACTGGCCATGGAGATCAGGAGGGCGGGCAAACATCAAACCGAGACCCAGACATTGGAGATTGGCCGTCGCCAGGTCAGGTTGCAACACTCCATCGATGAGTTCATTGCAGGAGTGGCAAGATATCTCGGCAAAGAATATGATGGGGATGATTGCATTACCGACATGGACATGGACTTCCTGGAAGATGGGCTTGATAGCGATTGTTCCAGCGATGATGTCCCGGATTCGGGTGGACACCAACCTCAGGTGTTGTTTAGACCTGAAATAGCTGGCATCCCTCTCCCATCAAACTTGGGATTAGAGAGGTGCGAGGAGTTGGGCGTCGTTGGTCTTGTCAGAAAAGAGATCACCCTGCGGGATGGGCAGGCCAATGACATGCTGCATGTGATCAGAGTCCACCTGGCTGACAAGGCCGTCTTGTTTAGGACCACAGTCCGGCTGGCAAAGTCTCAAGCCACCACCACCTGAGCATGGGCCCAGGTCCACTCCATGGAACGAGTCATATTCAGTCACAACTTGTAATGTCTTCGGTAGATTCTGTGCAGCAACCTTTTCCATGTACGTAGTTATGGCCACATGGAAACAATGCGGTTTCATATTGTTTCATTTTGGACACATTGTTTACCCAGTGGACAAATGATTGTCTGCGGCCACAGATGGCTCAAACTGGGTTTGAATTGCCAGCTATTTATACCGATAGATCATTGCGGCATTCCCAACTTGCAACCCAATCCTTTCCCCTGCATATTAATACTCAAGCAAATTATGTCATCTGGCTCAGGCACGCTATTCTGGCCAGATTCATTCACACCCGGAATCACTTTATGGGATGTGGTGCATATATTTGAATATGCAACCTCCCGCTTCACCACGATCTGTGATGCACTGGACAAGACCCAGGTGGCACGAACTCCGCATTTCCAAGAGTGATTCGTCCAGCATTTGGTTTGGGAAGCTGATGTAAGTACCTTCACCTCCCGGTTCTTTGCTGTCATGAATCTCGGCTTACTTTCTTACCATCCAGCGATTTGTCTTTCCCTTCATCAACATGTGTGCCATCAACAACACACACCCATGCTTGCCGGAATACCTCAATCAAACCGTCAAGATGCTTACACGCTGGCAGATCGGTGCTTTGGACAACCCCGGCCTGTTCAAAGAATTCACAACCCATCAGTTCGATATCTCGGGCGACCTTATGGCCCGCTACCGACACGTCGCCGTCTACAGGTACAGCTGGTGGAAAGACAGGTTTGACTTGATGCCATTTGAGATGCCCGACCGAATCCCACTGCAGGAGGTAGTGCAACTCTACCTTGCCCATATTCAACAGACAGTGGGTGCCTTTCATTCAACTGCCGGGATTTATATGATAGCTGATGTCAGCCGATGAACAGCCTACTGCCTACATGCTTCTGCCAGAGATCCGCAGGCATCCAGGTGGTCCGGACCCTTTGCTCGCCAATCTCCGGGTCATCAGGGATGATATGGAAGTATTCGGCACCATGCTTCAGCGATGGCTGGGCCTCCGTTTATACTGAAACTGCCATCATGTGTAACCACCAGTCTCCCGACCACCGAGACCCAAAATGTCCACCAGAGGCATTCGATATACTGACCTGCATTGGGAGTTACCGGCAGGCGACCATGAAGTTGCCCAACCTGGGGATCGAGTTGGCATACAATCTGGGAGTGATGGTGAGTTATTTGGGCCATCTTGTAAGGCATGGAATCAGGGTTGATGAAGGCAATCAGATAGTATGGTCCTGGTTCCTCCGAGATAGCATTCACAACTATGCCCGCACCCCTCGCCCGGATTATGCCAGATACAATCCAGCCAACCTCGATGCATACAAGTTGGCCAAGTACAACCAGGCTGCTTTTGCCATGTATGGCGCATTGTAGACATCCTTTCCTGCTCTTATTCTGCATATCATTACAATACCTTGTCATTATCTGTCACTCCTTACATTCAGACACATTCTCTTGCTCAAGCATCACATTTGAATACACTATCAGATTTTTAATATAATTGCTGAGTAAGAACCCAGGCCGGTCATTGAATGATTACATTTCCCAAGCCCCATGGTCTAATCCTGCATAATCACCCTGACCCGGGTTGTTAAATCACACCCTCCTCTGGCCACGGGTATCGAATACCATTATACCATGCCCATCCTTGGACCTGACCAGACAATGCAACACTATCACCCTTTGCCGGGTCGTTGAACTGTATCTACGCCCGGGCCAGTCTGTCTATCCGTACCTAATCGCCTTGGACCCGGTCATTGACCCATCCCTTATACAGACCTGCCTGTCACATGCTATATCATCACCCTGCCACCGGTCGTTCAGTCATACCCATGGCTGGGCCCATCTGTCAAATCCTACATCATCACCCTGGGTCCGGTCATTAAATCATACCAACGCCCGGGCCCGCCCATCAAATCCTACATTGTCACCCTGCAACCAGACGTTGAATCATAACCATGCCTGGGCCCAACTGTCGAAACCCGCATCATTGCTTTGGGCCCGGTGAAGGTGAGGAATCTTCACTGTGGGTGAAAACACTAAAAGAAAGGGGGCTCTACAGCAAGACCTGGATATGAGAATACAACTCGACCCAAAGGACAGCTACTGAGAGAAGTTCCTCGTGAATAAGGTGGAGGGAAACTATGTCAACTAGACGGGCGCTGGTAGACGCGGGAAAGTAACGCGCGCGAAGGCGCGCATAGGCAATGCGAAGGCGCGCGAGATGCACGCGTGAGCGAGAGATGCGGAGGGTACGCGCGTAAGCGGGCGTGCACTTGAACGATGAAGGAGAGGAGTCCTTAAGAGAGTAGCAAGGGCACAGGTGTCAACAGTGGAGGAGTATAATCAGATTTCTAGTATTGGAGGGAGAACTCTACACTTTGCAGTATATCAAGATAAGGGGAAAGTAAGTACCAGAACCGAAGGAATCCTCCCTCTATTTAAGAAGGGAGATTACGCTATGCGGCGCGCTTCCGAGCGCGCTCCCGAACCAAGTAACCATATCAACTTCTAAATATATTCTAAGTTTAAATAGACTCTCTGTATGTAAGCGCGGAGGTCGGACTGAAGGTTCGTTAATTCAATGAGAGAGATAAAAATAACGCACCAGTGAATCAGCAAGGACAAAGGACAGAGGGACGGACGGTAGGAGCGCGAAGGCCTATGGAGCGCGTGCATGTGCGATGTGCGAGTGGGGCGCGTACGTAGGCGCGCGTGCGAGAGCGCGAATGACTGGTCCTTAGGATGTGAGCTGATACAGATAGGGAATTAAATGGGTAAGAAGGCCGCATATCCGGCATCGAGAGGCGCGAGTCTCTACACCGGTCATTAAGCATAACCATACCCAGGCCTGCCCGTCAAATCCTACATCATCAACCTGGGCCCGGTTGTTGAATCATGCCCCATCCTCTGGGCCCGCCCGTCAAATCCTACATAATCAACCTGGGCCTGGTCATTGAATAATACCACGACTGGGCCCACCCGTCAAATCCTACATCATTGCCTTGGGCCCAGTCGTTGAATAATATCATGACTGGGCCTGCCCGTCAAATCCCACATCATTGCCCTGGGACCGACCGTCGAAACCAGCATGATCACCTTGGGCCCGGTTGTTAACCATAACCATACCCGGGGTCTGCCTGTCAAATCCTACATCATCAACCTGGGCCCGGTCATTGAATCATACCCCATTCTCCGGGCCCGACCGTCAGATCCTACATAATCACCCAGGGCCTGACTGCTGAAACCGGCATCACCACCTTGGGCCCGGTTGTTAACTATAACCATACCCGGGCCCGCCCGTCAAATCATACATCATCAACCTGGGCCCAGTCGTTGAATCATACCCCCATTCTCCGGGCCCGCACGTCAGATCCTACATCATCAACCTGGGCCCAGTCATACAATCATTTCCCATCCACATCCATGTCAAATCCTACATCATCACCCTGGGCCCGACCATCGAGACTGGCATCATCACCTTGGGCCCAGTTGTTAACCACAACCATACCCAGGCCCGCCGTCAAATCCTACATCATCAACCTGGGCCCTGTCACACAATCATTTCCCATCCACATCCCTTGGACCCAACTGTCAAATCCTACATCATCCTGGGCCTGGCCGTCAGATTGTGCATCATCACCCTGGGCCCTGGCCCTTAAATCCTACATCACCATTCGGGCCCAGCCCACCACCGCCAGCTCATCATCACATTCCCTTTGGGCCCAACCGTCCTGTCAGTTGCCACCCATGGGCCGGGCCGTTCATATTGAAGCATCACGAACATCATGGGCCTGGCCGTGACTATCGGCCTGAGCTTGTCTATGGGCCCACCTCAGGTGGCCCATCTCCCATGGAAGAATCTCAACCTCTGGGTGGTTGTTTAACATGGGAAAAAGTTACTGAATGGGCTCCCTGGGGGTCGACTTGATCTTGTTTTTCCCGCAAAGCGTTACTGCAATATTACTACCTCGGCATATACTATTATGGTACACGCAATCGGCAGCCCCCAGAAGTCGGCAGTCAAGCAAATGTCACAGTAAGTCACAACATGTTACTGAGCCAGTTTCAAAGTCAGCTCAGCAGTCAAGCAGGAGCGCAAGGAAGTGAGTTAGTATTCGGCGTGAGCAAGCAAGTACAGTATATACTAGTAGAATCTAAGTATGAGGGTGACCATGATTAGTGCCGTAGTTGTATAATTGAGGGGGATGTGTAGGGAGACTGTGTGTGTTGTAAGGATGCTGAGGTTGTTTGTCTAAGTTTGATGATGATGCAATGGGACCGCCGGATGAATTATTATGTTGCGTTGTAGAGTAAGATGGTGCGCGGAGAGCTGGATTAGCATAGAATTGATGAAAATATGGCTGGTTAGTAAAGTGTGGAGGATAATATGGATTAAAAGAATGTGCACTGGCAGGTGGGGTGAAAAAATGAGTACCAGAAGTGTTGGATGAGGTAGCGTCATTGTCTTGCGAGGCGCCACTACCAGCCTGCCCTGTCGATGATGCAGTGGCTAAATTCTTATTCTTCGAACGTGTTTTTCCCGTCTGGAAGAGCGCAGCAAAACGTGGATTGTCGGCAAAGTGCTGATTTGCGGTATCAGCAAGAAACTCTTTGAGTCTAGTCCTGAGTTCCTCAACCGTTCCGTCTCTTGAAATCTTGAGAGCGCCAGCAAGTGTGATAAAATCATCCTTGCGCCCAGGGTATAGCATGGGTATACCCGTGGGCCGGAAGATGAACACCGTACCCGTACGGGTACAGGTACAGTATTACCATACTAACCCACGGTAATAGCAGCTTACCCGTGGTGTGCATTTACCTGCGGGTACACATACAAGAAATAGTAACATTACGTAGGTCTAATAACCTCTCCCAACACTCTCGTCCTCTTGTTTTCTTTTCTTCAGAGACTTCATGATCTTAGTAAGGTCCTCGGGTGCTACCAGATCACAGTGGAGCCATGAGCCAAGACCGAGGAATGCGTGGGTCGATGATGGAGACAAGCGGTTTCGAGTGATGTGTAGAAGGTACCAGCCTTGCAAAAATACACGTTCGACTGCAGTTGAAGTAGCTATGGTGTGTAACACATAAGCTGTGATGCTAGCAAGAGCGATGGTGCACAATCTACCAGGAATACTAAGGTAATCAAGTGCCATCTGGTGCAAATTTGGATACATTTTTTGATTATGGACCCACCATTGCAGTGGGACTTTGGTATTCGCCACTGGTTGCCGCAAATAGTCATCAAGCTCATCTACTAGAGATGCCGCTGTGCCAAGAGATATGTCACCAAAGTCATCAGCACATTATCATACCTTGTCTTCTGCCGAGACATGTGCAGCTGGAGTCAAAGGTGAGACCTGGTCTTTGTAATGATCTATGTACGCTTCTCGGATGAGATTTTCAGCAGCTTCAATCCATTCATCTTCCCATTTTTGTAGTCGGAAATATTCGAACTCAGGCCAGGGTGGAGAACTAGCAAGTGTGGGTCAGCACAAACTGCCCCATATCAAAACAATTGACGACTTATGCTCAGGTTTTGACAGATTTGGAGACGGTGAACTGAGAATGGGGCGACGGTGACGAAGAACAAGATCTGAGGGTCGACAAATGATGAGAATCGTATGGCTGAAAGGGAGTTGAGGTCCCCTTGTCATGTCCAACTGTTACTGTTGCAGTCAACAACCCTACGAAAAATAAGGATCGTAGTGAGTGGCGAATCCTTGTCATGTCCAACATATAACACTGTGGAGAACATTCGGAGATAGCGCGGCTACCTGTGAACATACCCGTATACCGTGCAAACAGGTACAGTATGACCATGGGTAGCACATCTCGACACCGTACCCGTACCCACCATACCCGTGACCCCCATACCCGCAGTGTGGCCCTTACCCATGCTATACCCTACTTGCACCGGAGTGTTGAGAGTGCATCAAATGTCTTCGACTCGATATCGTGTTCGATCTGAGTGTGGTGCACTTCATCTTCTGTCTTCTTTTTTGCCTGCTTCTCCGCGTCGGCCTTATCCATTTCACGCTGCTCTAGCCCCATGACCAGCAGCACAGCACCAGTCGGCACTGGTGTGTGCAGTATTGAAATTCCGTCACAGCACATATCGGCAGGTGACATTTCTGCATGACTTCGGCACTTTCAGCTATCTCATTCAATTCTGCTTCAAATGTATTCGTTTGACCTCATATTGAGTTGTGTTAGAGAGAGAATGATGTCTATGTAAATAATTTTGTGTTTAGGTAGCTGGAAACACGAGTTTTGTGAAAGTGCCGACTTCTGGGGGCTGTCGATTGCGCGTACCATCCCTGACTCCACTTTAGTGGAAGAGGGTTCTGTGGCAAGCAAATGGATATTTCTCTGCAAACAGACCCGTAGGTGTGGGAAACGTGCACTGGCTTAGTCAGTGGATGTGGGAAAGTATTGCGCTAGCCTTGTCCTTAAACACTTGCAGATACACTGAAGCACGAATGAAGGCACATGTGAGTATAATTCCCTCTCAATTCGTTCGTTTCATTGCAGTATAGCTCGTGTGTTTCCAGGGGTTTTCTTACAAAGTTGCCCTGTCGTTTGGCTCGTGTCCTTGATGAAGGACAATGTCCTCCTTGCGATAAGCCCCATGATGTTAAGCACTATCCTCGTTATTATGATGCTCTCTATTTAATCTTGCACTTTTTGAAACATCTGAAAGTTTTTGCACATGGTCGAAGTCTTCGCTTAAATCTAGATCTCATCCTTTGTGTTGCTCGAAGTGCCACTGGTCAAATGTTCATGGTTGTGTTTCATACGACGGTGTTTGTATCACTATATGCCACCAACGGCCATGACACCAAGTGAATTTGCAGATGCGGATTACCATCATTGTGTTGTCTTTCACAAGCTTTCCTCTCGTGAAGCTGCCTCTGTTGAGAAGTGTCTGCCAGTGCCTTCAAGACTAGCCTAGACGTCTACCCAATATGGTTATACTACAGCGAGGAAATTCAAGAGCAACATTTATCGGTCCTCCTGGATATTGTCTTTGTTGAGTGTGTTTCTCATCTCTCTGTTCCGCGAGGAAAAATGAAAAATGATTGTGTGCGCGCAGTGCTATATCATTTCGTTGCTACCTGACTACGAGTGATGCATTCAAGCAAGGATCAAGTACAAACATTACTTTCCCACACCCCAATCACTGCAGAAGGTAGCCAATTTGTTCCTCGTTTGGCAAGGTACTTTGGTGATATGTATGGAAAAAAGGTTTGTGAAGCTCTGTGTTGACCGCCACTGCCGTAAGTTTGTGTCATTTAGTTCAGAGGCTTCATAAGCTAACTATCAAAGGGCTTTCAGATTGTATACATAGCCTACCTTCGAAGGGGCATCCATCAATAAACCGCCAAGTACACACAGCCCGTTTTTGTGGACTTGCTCAAGGATGGGAAGGGGAAAAAGAAAGGCCATGGATAACTTAAAGGCAACTGGCCAGTCGCCCACTAAAAATATTCTTTTACCGTTGTGCTTGATGAGTATGAGCTCAAATATACCATGGTTGAGTAGGTTCAAGTGATTGTTTTTCTTGGTGGCTTCTTTGTCTTGGCCCGAAACCGTATAAATGATCTACAATATTGTCTGTGTCTTCTTGCAGAGTTGGGGATTGGCACTTGCGCCACTACGATAATAGTATAGAACATTGTACTTGTTAGTTTAGTTCCCAATATGGGGTCCATGCGTAGTCCATGTGTACATTTGTTTATACGACGAGTGTGTGCAGCTTGCATCATTCCTTCGAACATTCGTCTAAACTTCTACGCATGAACAAGACCATGACCTCCTCAAAGGGCAAACGTACCGCAAAGACCAAGGTTGAAATAAAGGCGGAGGAAGCAGCGGCACTCCAGAGATGCAGAGCCCAAAAGGAAATTGCAGTTTTTGAGGAAGAACGTGAGCCACGACCCAAAGTTTTGTCTGTTGATGAGGTTTGGTGGCGCCGGCAGTATGAATGGCTGAAAGTTCGAGGATACCTACTCCGTCCTCGGTATGCTCTGGACTGGGTCCCATCCTGGGAAGGTTCCAAATGCCGTGCGTTGGATTGTGAAGATGGTCGTACTTTGCACGTAAGATGATGAAGTTTGGACTGCATGGTTGACTAGCTGACAGCTCCATAGTTTGGTCAAATCATGGATGCGACTCGCGTGTCTGACGGCTTGTATGTGTCTCTCAAAATGGTGAAGAAGTCAGAGCACCCTCACGAAGTAGAGATCGGGCAATATTTCATGTCAGAAAAACTTTCACCTGATCCCAAGAACTACTGTGTTCCATTTCTTGATGTCTTGTCAGTTCCAGACGAGAGCGATACCCCCCATTTCTCGTACAACTCTTCCAGCATGTTTCTTTCAAAGATAAGTAGTGAATTGTGTGACCCCTCAACCTCCAGATGACCTCTAGACCCTCCTATTCCCTCCTGGCTAACACCGGCGCTGATGTACCTCAGTGCAGGGCCGAAATTGGTACTTAGATAGCTCTCAGGTTAACCACTCCCGGACGTGCGGGCCCCCCACTCCGCACATCACTGTCAGTTCCCGGTATCGGTTTTTCCCGCTGGACTACTCGCACTTCTGGATGCAGAGATGGGTTTATTTGGCCAGTGATGTTTTGTGGCTGTGTGGTGATCACAGTTGGTAAGTGGTTGAAACCAGAGAAAATTAAAACTAATTTTTTTCCTCCAGGGCAGGGGCAGGGCTCGAACTTGAGTCCTCATCTTGCTTTCTCCCAGTGTACCCAGGTAAGCAGGTGATGGTACCGCTACACCATGCAGCCCCGGAAGCGCGGATGGCCCATCGATTCACGGGTCAGTATCGATGACTGAGCTCCAGTCCGGCAATGTCTTAAAGACACCGCCCTTTGAATACTGCCGTACAACGGCTGCACAGGACAGTAGCTTTGGAGAGAAGTACCTGATATCTCAATATCCTAAAAATCAAATGAAGCCAGAGAAGAAAAACCTCACCAAGCGCCTGGCAATCTCATCCAATAACCTTCAGGCCTCAGGATCGCCCTCCTTCAACTTTGTAAAACACTTTATGAGTGATTGCACAGTCGCCAAGGTGGTATTGAGGGCATCATCCGCTGTTTTGGAAGGTGACATAGCGGTATTGAAACAAGCTGATGTGCTAAACGTAATATACAGAAAGGAAAGAAAGATGACTTGAAGAATTTACTGAAGTGTCAGAATTTATATGGATATGTTGGTTGTGGACGTTTCTGAGCAAGAGCGCAGTGTGGACTCAGTTTGATCTGATTATGCCGTTATACCACGCCTTCCTCTGCCATTGTCCCATGAATTCATTTGCCACAGCTAACATTTATTGCAAATCAAGGTGGTGGAACTCGGTGAAGATATTGCTGGCATCCACCGTTTGCTGAGTATTCACTGACGGATCATGGACCCGCTTGATGCCATGATGGCAATGCTTGAGGAGTCACCAGTCTAGCAAGTAGATAGTTCATAGAATACTGGAAGCAAGTGTGCATCGATATTTGTACCACAATGAACCTATTATCCATATTTCCCCACCAGATGCAGGGACCGGAAACAAGACACCGATGCACCACTGATTTGCAAAAATCCTTGTAGAAAACAATGGGTGATGCCGTTGCATGGCTCACCAACCATACATATTATCAGACTGCACATCAGCACTCTTGCACCTCCGAGGTGCAGTCCGGTACCATGGTGAAGCAATAGGCAGTGGAGAACCCCGCAGGTATGGTGGATATACAATTTCGGAGTAAATCCTCCCGAACCATATTCATATAGATCCAATGCGCCGGATCGCTTGCGGGGCACCTGACCATCCGGACAGATGCATCCTGCTTCAACCAAGGGTCGGGTTGACTGAGGCAGCGGTAATATTGCTTTTCCTCCAATCAGTGCAGGACTTCCACCAGTGAGTATTGGTTGATGCTTGTGATGGTAGCTGGGCCCATCCGTTACCCTTTCCGAGATGGAATATAGGTATTGGGCTCGGAAACATTAGTTGAGCCCATCCATCGCCCTACCTGTCACCCTTTCCGAGAGGTATGGCTTGAATAATTAGTTGGCCCATGCGTCACCCTTTCCAAGTCAAAATATGGGTACTGGGCTCAAAATCATTAGTTGGGCCCATCTGTCACCCATTCAGAGAGGACATACTGGTATTGAGCTCGAAATCATCACATCTGTTTCCATTTCCGAGACAAAATTATCTGGGCCCATCTGTCACTCATTCGGAGATGAAATACCAGCATTGGGCTGAGAAAAATGAGTTGGGCTCATCCGTTTCCATTTCTGAGATGAAATTAGCTGGGCCCATCGGTCACCCTTTCAGAGAGTAAATACTGGTATTGAGCTCAAAATCATCACATCCGTTTCCATTTCAGAGACGAAATTATCGGGGCCCATCCGCAGCCTTTCCGAGACTTTATTTGCTGGGCCCATCCCTTGCGAGACTACATTCGACAGGCCCATCAGTCAGTATTGAGAGACTAAATGATGGATGAGCCCAGTCGATGTAGCATCAGAAAGGTGACAAATGGGCCCATCAAATATAGTCTCACAAGGGATTGGCCCAGCAAATAAAGTCTTGCAGAGGCTGACCGATGGGCCCATCCGCAGCCTTTCCGAGGCTGCATTCGATGAGCCCATTTGTCACCTTTCTGATGCTACATCATCTGGGCCCATCCGTCAGCATTGCGAGACTACATTCTGAGCCCAGCCATGGCCCTTCCAAGACTAAATTAGCTGGGCCCATCCCTTCCGAGGATGGGCCCATTTGTCACCATTGCAAGACTGCATTCTCAGCCCATCCACTGCCTTTCCGAGACCAAATTAGCTCAGCCCATCCCTTCAAAGACTACATTAGCTCAGCCCACTTTTTGCCAAGGCCAAATAGGCATATTGGCCTCAAAATTGTTGGTTAAACCGGCCCATCCGTCACCCTTTCCGAGACCAAATTCGAAACCATTTTGCACTACCTGGGCCCATGACCTGGACCCTGACAATTGGCCCATTCATCCTCCCTCACAACCTTGGCCCGCTCGACAGCATCGGATATAACTCCGTACTGTGGGCCCACCCGTGCTCACCTGACTATGGGCCCATCTCAGATGGCCTGTCTAACTGGGTAGATTCTCAACCTTAGCTGTCCGACTAAGTCGGAAAATGTTACTGAATGGGCTCCTGACCCATCCGTGGCTGGCCCACCTGCCTATTCTATTTACCATTACCCTATTTTACAAATAATTCATTGTACTATAATGATGTTGGCCCACCCGTCACTGCCGGGAATTGCCATTATGGCTGACCCGCCCACCCATCTATTCTATTTACCGTTACCCTGTTTTACAAATAATTCATTATACTATAATGATGTTGGCCCATCCGTCACTGCTGGGAATTGCCAATGTTATGGCTGACCCACTGTCCCTTCTATTTACCATTACCCTAGTCTACAAATAATTCATTATACTATATGATGTTGGTCTGCCTGCCCACCTGTATGTGGGCCCGCCTTGGATGGCCCGCCCATCTGGACAAATTCACATGATTCATGATGGCCCACCCGTCACCACCAGGAATAGCCATTATGGCTGGCCCGCCGTCCTTTCCGTTGCTGGCCCACCCGTCCTTTCTATTTACCATTACCCTGGTCTACAAATAATTCATTATGTTGGCCCACCTCGGATGCTGGGCAAATTCACGCAATTCATAACCTGATGGCCCACCTGTCACCACTGGGAATTGCCTTCATGGCTGGCCCGCCTGCCCCATCTGCATATGGGCCCGCCTAACTGGGCAGATTCTCAACCTTTGGCTGTCCGTCTAAGTCGGAAATAATGTACTGCATTATGTGATGATGTTGAGAACTGGCAAGATGGTTTTCGGACATGGCATACATGTCTTGGAATCAGAACCATGAGGATTGTAATGAAGGAGATCCTGGTTATGATGAAGATGAGCTTGAGGTACTATGCTTTCCGACTTTCGAAATGGTCCTAGTTAATGATCAACTTAGCGCAGGCCAGGTTTCAGTAACAGTGATGATGTCGAGCAACATATGTCATGACCTTGGAAGCGACAGTTAACAAAATCCCATGGAGGTGTTACGAACTAGGATAGTTCTGATGTATGGCTACTCGATAAGAGTAATCGGCCAAGGTCGGTTCAAGGCTCTTGCATATACAAGAGTTCGTTGGTTCTAAGACAATGCAAGGAGAGTGTCCTCAACTTGAATCAAGTTCAGATGACTTAAGATTGGAGGTCTTAAGCGAAGGAAGTTCCAGGTAAAACCTAGTAAGATTAAAGTAAAGAACTACGTAGTACAAGACAGTCTTTATATAGGGAATAGCAACTGCTTTAGGGCAGGCATAAGCAAGTCAAAGATAAGAGACGAGTCAGAGATAGGAAGAATAGATCACCTAGCAATGGCTTGATAGCAATCGTGATGTAATACAATGAGTCAAGAAAGATAAGTCTAGTGGCGGCGTCATGCGGCTCGTGATGTAATACAAGTAAAGAAGAGGAAAATGAATAGGGGCGTACTCAGACTGTAACAGGAGGACCAAGAAAGCAAAGAAAGGTAGCACTGACCACGTCTTGAGATGATGCCCGCAACTGCACAGTCACTCGCTTAGAAGACAGAAAAATAGCATTGTATATGCAGGAATAAGACTACAATGCAATATGAAAGATTGTTTGGCGACAAGGAAGATAGTCGTTGAAACAATATATGGGAGACCTGACTTGCAGACCAGAAGTAGCCTACTTGTGATGATACTGTCTGACCTGTGACTTTGTGAGCGTGATTATGTGCATGCTCGACTCCATGGTTTGTTTGGAGGACAAGGATTGGGAGGTTCCAGTGACCAGCAGTAAGTGTAATTGATGTGCACTCACTATTTGGGAGCAGCGCAGCAGTGGTTGTGGCAGTTGCCGCAGCAGTGGTGCAGCATTTTCACAATGCCCCACGCCACTGTGACGCCCGACCACTAGTAGACTCAGCTCTTTTGTCAATATTCTCCTCTTGCTTGATTTCAATCTTTGACAATCGATTTACCATGACTTTCGTCTTCAAAAGAGGTCAGTTGCACCTGAGTCTGGTCACCATATGGTAGCTGATCCATGTGTTCCTCTGCACAGATGGGTAACTTGAGGCAAACACACGCCAGAACCTTCGTTTCAACATCATCATGATCTGACGCATTATTCATGTGCAGCCACAAAGAGGAAGTTAAATTTAACAAGAACATATAAGCCCATGCTAAGCTGTATAGTGCGTCACTCACCTTGGTGGTACTTTCTTTACTCATAATCATCTGTAGGCAAGTCGAACCAAAAGAACTTGGGGCAGCATCAAGTCGTCCAACTTGTGCACTGAAATCATAGAGTACTTGTCGCCAGAGGAAACCGCTGTGGGTATCACAACCTGGCAGGCTCATATAAGAAAAAGTGCTCTACCAGTATAAGTGAGTCTCAGCTCTGCCTAGCTGCTATACTTGCAGAATGCAAGAACATTTGACCCTAAAAGGGAAGCAAGGAAAGCAAGTATCCACAGAGTGATGCTGGTCAACCCTGGTGAATGGTGGTAAGAGCGCGAGAAATGCGCTGAAGGCGCGCACGGGAAAGCGAAGTGTGAAAGAGCGTGAAGCACGGGAAGGTAGTGCATAAGAGTAGAAGACGTGTACTGAGACTGATAAAAGAAAAGGCACTGATATGGATGGATGCTGATAGTGCCACTAGCTATAGACTGATGCTAGGGCCTCAAGACGATGACAGATACATGCATTGAATGGAACTAACTGCCAAGTACATGGTGGTAGAAAGATACTGAGTGGTAGGAAGGTAAGGGTGTAAAACGAACATGAAAGTATGTAAGTTCTAGCTAAGTGCTCTCCCAGGGCTTGGAGCTGAATAGGGAGCGCTCTATGTATGTAAATAATGTAAAGTAAGGGTCCATAACGAAATAGGAAGTGTAATATGCCAAATATAGTCAGATAACAAAAGGGACATACCAAGGGACTGGTTGGACGATGGATGGATGCTCCTGGATGCTGCGCGATGTAGTGTGCTTAAGCGCGAGAAAGCGCACATGCAGGAATACTGCACATTGTGGGGGAAAGTATCACGCCTATGGCGCATTTCGTGGGAAAGTTGCGCGTGGTGTGTGGAATGACTAGAGACATAGTAGAAGTCGGATGTGGATGATGGTGCGAATTGTCATGAGTCATGAAATGTGTAATATGAGCCCATATGTGCCTGCTCAAATGCGAGTCTCTACACCACCATCTGTAATCTTGCCTCTCTTGCCCTCCCTACTTTCATCTTGAATGGCAAGTACGACTTCCAAAAGCTTCATGGTGTCATGAGGGCCATCACCCGCATCATTGATGTAAATTGCCCTGTTCTGGAGGTTAGTACTTCCAACACGCATCATCGCCCTATTGATCTTGGTGTCTAGGGTCTTGCAGATACTATCATGATTCCCCGTCTGACATTTGACTCACCCGAGGCAAGGCAACCCAATCTTCAGACCTTTGAGACCATCTATCATACTGGACTTGAGGCCAGCTGTGAGGAAGCTGAAAGGGATGGACCATACAAGACTTTTAGGGATAGTCCTGCAGATCTTGGCCAACTGTAGTATGCTCTCTGGGGTGTCACGCCCACTGACCTTTGGGACTGTACCAGTCTCAAGGAAAAGATTGCACAAACCAGATTGCAGAATTCGTTGTTTTTTGCACCCATGCCAACTGCATCAACTAGCCAAATTTTCGGTTTCAATGAATGCTTCGAGCCCTACACGAGGTACGTTCGACTTCCTTATCACTTTGTGCAAGCTGACACGTTTGATCAGTAATATCTACACTCGCTGTGTCCTTGCTGCTGAATTCCAGGTTGCATGACCCTGGCTGCTCAGGGACCTCGTCGACTGTGGGTGATCATTGCTCATAATGGCTCCATCGTCAACATCCTCAGCATACCAAATGATATCAAAGCCGTTTACAAGGCCATTTGGGGGATCCCACAGAAGAAGGTCATCGACCTTGCTGCCGACCGTGGAGCATCAGAGTTTGAACATTCACTTGCAGTCGCCTATCATAGGCTAACTGATGAGTATGCACTTCTATGGCTGGAAGAAGGCCTTAAGACTGGCATGTACTACTTGCGCACTCATCCGGCACTGCATGTCGTTCAGTTCACTATCAATCAGAATGTGCTCAAAGCTGCCAAAGCCAACAGGGCAAATCTGATGGAGCTGCCACTGGCATTTCTACCCCTTCCGCTTCTCCATCCCCTCCTTGCTGAGTTCCTCCACCATCTAATTTGAATGACAATGGTGTTGCACTGAGTTCGTCGGGCCCCAGTGAAGCTACCCTGAGTATGCCGCTGCCCTTCAGTGTCAAAGGGAATGCGAGCTCAAAGAGGCAAAAATGTTGTGCTCACTAGAGAACAAGGAGGCCTGCCTCATGTGCTCTGGTTAACGGACTCAGAGGTGGTATGTTGGTGGTGTGGTCGGTATTCATTTGCATCGTCGGAAGTTATTCGATCATGCACTCCTTGTTTGTTACCCACATTTGTTCTACATTTCTCGGTACCATTGTATACCAGCTGTTGTAATTGTAATGAGATGGATGGATTTCGGTCTATCAGCAATCACAGGATAGGTGACAATAAGGATATGTACTAGTGACAGAAACTATAGCAAGAGATACATATAATGACATTGAACATCCCGGTACTGCACATGGTAAAGCACCAGCTAATGATTGCCTGCATATCAGAGCAAGGTCAGAAGTTCGCAACGTCACGGTGAACCCTTAGTACATAATGTACTACATTGAACTAAAAATGTTTACCATATATGTCAATTCACTTATCTATAACCTAATACTGAGTGCTTCAAAGTGCTTGATATGACTCTGCGGTGGCTGACCTCGATTACATGGCTCCATGTGTTGGACCTTGAGCCCGCTTGCGTACAAGAAGAATTGATCATGCTTGAAATTCACTTCTTTTTTGCTACCAATCATCATTACTGGTAGTCTGGTACCACTGTGACCATGACGATGTTCAACAACTGGGACACTGATCAGTTGCATGGTGGCGCTGCGGCCGCTCATGACAATCACCCACAATTCAATCATCACCCAGCCTATCAACATGATCTTCAACACGATCAAGATCAACCTCAATCATGGTTCACAACTCCAGGTCTCAGTGATCATACCACAATGGCAGGACCAAACCAATATATCCATCACTATAATCATGATCAGACAGCCATCTCATTTCCAGCCCCTCATGTTGGTTGGCATGGTGGCCATCTGAACCAGCTGCTGCAGGGCCAGGTATGTGATGTTCAGTTCACCATGTCTCACTTGCTGCTCACTAAAGATCCAATCTGTCAGGCATCAAGTTGGTACTCGGCGCACACGGAAATCGTACATCCCACACCCCAACAATTTCCAGATGCTCTCCCACCCAGTTTTTTCGAAGCTTGGCAGCCTCCTCCCCCCATCTTAGCCCAAAATACCAGCGAGCCACCCTCCCTGGGTCCTGGGTCAAGTACCCAGATATCATCGAACATGTTCCAAAATACCAGCGTGCCGCCCTCCCTGGGTCCCAGGTCAAGTGCCCAGCCATTGTCGAACATGTTCCAAAATACCAGCATGCTGCCCTCCCTGGGTCCTGGGTCAAGTGCCCAGCCATCGTCGAACATGTTTCAAAATACCAGCATGCCACCCCCCCTGGGTCTCGGGTCAAGTGCCCAGCTATCATTGAACATGTTTGATGGTACCTTTCCCGGAGCATCCTCAATGAGCTGTCGACAATGATGCCATCCATTCAGCCATCACTCACCACTGTGGAGCCCTCCCCCAGGAACATTCAAGTGGGGCAGCTCAATCCCACCGGACGGCTAAACATGTTGGGGTGGGGCAACGGGCAACTACCACCATGACTGCAATGAAACCAGCACTGAAGATCATACCTTACAGTACCTCAGACTTTTTGAAGCAGTATAAAAATGAGTCAAACAAAACTGCCTTCCATCAATCACTTTTCCCCCTGGATGATCAAATTGTACTGATGGCGAATTCGGCGTGGATGGCTGTCATCCAACAACAAACAGATGGTATGATTTCATTTGATGTTTGACTCAAAATAATACTGATCTGAGTGATCAGGAACAGCCTCGCTTCTGGAATGGGCAAATTCTCATGACAAAAATTACCGAATCATGAAGTTCTTGCCTGTCCTCAGTGAAATCTGGGAGGTTATGGAGCCAGTGGTCACACTATTTATCTATCACAAATATCACCTAGATTTTGACTACACTGTGATGCTAGGGAATCCGCATGTCATTGCGTGCAGAAGGCAAATTCGCGATCTAGTAGAAAATGATGCATTCCTCTACGCTATGCTTCTTGTAAGTCGTTGTGTAGCCTTGTTCAAATTATTCATCCGACCTTTGATTTTAGATTGGGGGGGTTAACACTAGCACTGTCCCTTTCGCTCATCCAACTACCATTACATCAATGATATACTTACTACAGGACAGTGAACACCAGTACCACTGGTACATCGGGGACAATCTCAACTTCAAGCCGTTATTTGCTATGACAGCCACATTCTGCCGGTGGATGTTGCAACGACATAGGACAGGCAGATGTAGTATTGCAGGCTTGTTTTTGGCGGATGCTGTGGCAAATCAATGTCACTACATGTGTTATATTGCCTTGTACAAAGTTATGCCCCAGAGCCAGTTATCCGCCCTCACTGCACTTCTTACTAATTGTTCTGCGCTGTAGCTTCAAGTTTGATCAGCACTTGCTTGCAACTGATTTTACATACTTACTACATTCCTTACCGTTGCTTCAAAAGGGCCATACCTGTGACAGTTAGTACTATATAGCCTGCAGCCGACTCAGAATGTAATCATCATACTAGTAGTCACTCCGGGGTTCCAAGCAGTCTTTTGGTCATCTTCAAGTTGCGCGACTTGGATCTTTGCATTCGCACCATGACTGTATTACATCTGGCATGACTCGGAGGCAACAAACCGATAATGTCATGATGGTATTAGTAGTACTTACTACTAATGATGTCACTAGACTGATGGTCACAGTGACTCGTCTGACATCTGATGAGTTGACTTCTGCAAATGCGAGAGTGCACTTTTATCCTTGCCTTGCAAGTGCAAGAATGTTCGATGTTGTACCGGTTCTGGAGGGTCCATAGAACAGCATGTGAGGGAACCACTTTGCTGCATGAGGAAAAACCATGCCATAAGTAAGAACTTTGGTCTTGCATACATTTGTCAATACCGGTTTTTTTGGCAGTACTGCAATGCATGCACTTGAAGAAATCTGGTCTGAGTTAAAGCCAAATAATAAGTGAATGATCCCAGATATCATTGTAAACAACTATCTTCCTTCTCATTTGGTCTAACTAGGGAAGACTATGCCTCATTAGCAAACGGTGCCACGGCTCATGGTATATGCATGGGCCTGAAGAAATCTGGTGTAAATTGAAAGCAAATAATAAGTGGATGATCTCGGATATCATTGTAATTGAAGCAATATTTGAACCTCACGATAAAGCCTTGTAAACACAACATAAATGAGGAAATATTACATTACTTAACAAACGGGACCTAATTAAACTGTCATACCTTGCCGGGCAGGATGGTGAAAAGTCGTGACGATGTCAGGAGCCCTCATACAAATCTAGATCAGATGACAAGCGCTAATGGCGGTTTCCAGGACAAAGTCTTGAATAATCTTGTAGCTCAAAACATAATGAACGGAGTATTACATTGCTAAACATGTAGGACCTAATCACGCTATTATAACTTACCGGCCACGATGGTGCAATGTTGTGACAAGGTCGCGAACTCTCCATGATAAACTAAAATTTCAGACATCCATGGCTATGTACCGATAACTCAAATTTCTCCCAGTATACATAGCCACATTTAGCAGGAACTGAATTATGTCCCCCTGTAGTTCCCACGGCTACCATGTCAAGGACTCATTGGTTCTCTGATGACCAGTCTCGCAAATTACCGGTGTTGCATCAATCCTGTGTACAGCAAGAAATGCATCTTTCAAATTCAATCACAATACCAAAACATCGCTCCAGCCATATCCTACACTGCAAGTTGTCAAAGCATCCCTTGATACTACTTACTTACCAGGATAGTAATCCCACATCAATTGAATTTGTATGTGATGTCTTTTCCTGGCCCTTTTCCAGTCCCCTCAAGGTGCTTGTACAATGCCAACTTGCCATCCTTCAACACCAAACTCAAGCCTACCCCTACATCTTCCTTTTTCGCAGCATCTAAGATATACTGAAGCACGAGTTTCAGCTTTGCAACACCCTGCTCAGCATGGCGGATATGTATCTGCATGCTCACTGAGCCAAGCTCTACTTTCTCCAGGGTGTTGAAGTTGCCGTGTTTGTGCTTGGCGATATACAAGAATGCTGTCTGAGAAAGATAGAGCTGTGGATAGATTTCTGCCCAGTCGATCTCTCAGTGGGCAGCGTGTGTCTTGAGCTCGATGAGAGAGGCTTGCAGGACGACTTTGCATGGAGTTGTTTGGGTGATGGATACACCACACACCGTGATGGTTGGCACCGTGGCTTGAGGCTTCTTAGCATCCCGGGTTCTGGAGGCAGACGCTCTGCCAATACCCAGTTCTGAGAAGGCTGCTAGGAGGTCGTCCTCGTCATTTGTGTCATTGGTAGTAGATGTGCATGCCTCAATCGTGAAATGAAGCAGAATCTTCAGTCCACCGATGTCCTGTTAAATGCATGATGTTGCAAGTGACCCAACTGAGGATGCAAGAGTGTTACGATGGAAATCATGTGATGATGTCCAGTAGCTCTCTCGCAGCCACTTTCTTGTACTTGGCATAAAGGCTTGCGCGATTTCTGTGTTCTGTGCCTCAAGGCACGTGAACAAGCACGTCAAGCCTGCTACATCGATATCAATGCAGAAGTCTTCAGTATTTATGATGGTTTCACTTGAAGAAGGTAATTCAAATACTATTTTAAGCTGCCAGTCGTATTGAGTGTTTTACATGATAATATCCATCATTGTCTCTCAGATCTCAGGCCTTAGGAAGTACTGCTGAGAATTAGGACCATGTACTACATGTACTAGTAGTGCTAGATACCAGCCAGTATACTGTGACAACAATACATCAACAAAAGTGACACAGCCTGACAAGGCCTTACCAGGCATGGCAAGACCGCTCCAGCCTGGTGTACCTCCCCAAGGCTAACCACACCTTGTAGACAACCTCTCCCCCATATCAGGCATGCACCAGGCTGATCAAAAGCCATCAGAATCATGTATTTTAAAAATTCTTGGGATGCCTTGCAATATTGATGCAGTCTGGCCAGTTCTAATCAGGCTGTTCATAGCTTACATGAATCATACCACACAGATCGCACACTGCAATGCAATAAATAGAAACCAGTGAATTTCATGATCATACAATACAAAGCAGTGAAAGTAGTAAAAGCACACAGGTGTCTATACGAGTCTGATGTCATCTGAAAGCAGGATCAAGGTGTGATGAGAGCAAAAATGATGATGTGAGAAACATGAAGTCCAAAACATTGTAAGTGCAGGAGCAGTCATGAGTGCAAGAGTAATGTACAGCATGGGCACGAGATGATCAAGTGGAATGCAGTGAGTGACAGCATTGAAATCTGTGTGATTAAAGCAAAAGTCAGAATAGGCAGACCAACCAGAATTTAAAATACCTAGGCAGCCTTTTTACCACGACGAGGTGCAGGCTTTTTCTTTGGAGGTGCGGGAGCTTCCACATCTGGGATATCTGCACCACCCACCTCATTAGTGGGTTCTTCAACCTGGATATCACCACCAGAGAGACGTGCAGAATCGTGAGTTTTGGACCATGCCTTGGGTACCAGTTTGGCCTTTGGAACAGGTTTATGTCTGGGGACAGGCTTAGCATTTTTATGCGCAGCAGGCACTGGCCTAGGAAGAATGGCTGTGGGTATAGTGGGTGGGATGTCCATGGGTGGCTGTTTTGCTGGGGAGGGTGGGAATTATTCTGAGTCAGATAGTGGTGTCAAGGCCCATGGTGGTGATGATGTGGAAGGTGTAGCCTGCGAAGGGAGCCTGGGTGGAGTTAGTACTGGTGCATGTGATGATGGGCATTCTGCCACTGGTCCTGAGGGCAGAGAAGTAACGGTACTGCGCACAACATTGTTTGTTGCCAATGTCGACGTACCACCTTGTTTATGAGTGGCACATTTCACTCACATTTTCACAAGGTCAGAATCAGTGTAATCTGAGGTGGTCGTCATGGCCTTGACCACATGTTTCCCAAAAACCTGTCTGTAATTCTTGTTAGTAGATATTTATGAGGAACTAGACACATACTCGTTGATCCACGCTAGTGTGTCTACTGCCCATGGGTCCTCAGGGTCATTGAGTGTTTCGATGATAGCGAAAAAGAATTCTTCTAGATTGAATGACCCAATACACATTTTGTACGAGTTACAGGCAGAGAGGGAAAACCACACCTGTATGAAAATCAGTATACTACCAGTCAATAAAATAAAAGTAAACACGCACCGCACACATGGCCCAGGCCCACGCTTGTGGTGTCACCTTTGTAAGTCCATACATGGTAGCCTTGGACTTGCTTCCACCATGCTTGCCATTGTCATCATTGTGTTCCTGTGATCCTGCAGCAGCAGGTCCTAGGTACAAGTGCTGGAATGCCTAGGAAAAACTGTGAGCACACGAACAGCAACAATGCACTACATGCCCTGATACCGGCATGCCTGCCAAAGAGGCCAATGTTTGGGTCCTCACTATCATAGGTGGCCTCAGCAGCATATAGGAAGGATGACTAATTTGTAGAGAGTAGAGGCCAAGTCCCATCCTGAAGATGCTCCATCCCTCTGAAGGTAGAGTATGTGAATTATGCAAATGTCGATTTTAGAGTCAAAACACTCACAAGTTGGCATCTTCGTCAAAGACCTCTAGCCACTTTCAAGGGCAAAGTTCCCATGCTAGCTGGGGGTGATTCACACCACAATTTGACTTGCAAGAAGACTTTGGGATGGAAGGCTGGAGCATGTCAGTGCTACGGTCAGCAAGAATATACTTGAGCACTGAGTGCTTCAGGGATGAGAGATCATCTGAGCATTGTGAGCTCATTGAACTGTTAATCTACATGTTTGTAGTTATTTAGGTGCATATATGTGCATACATGCATGGACTCACTGCTGTGAGATAAGGTTTCAGCTCATCATAAGACAGCTCATCGAGATTTTCATGGAAGCCAGGAATAAAGTCTAGAATGCCATTATAGAACATGAGAAATCATGCCTGTTGCTCCACAGATCTGGCAAACGAATCAGTTTAAGTTCCAAGGTGTAAGGTGACTTACATACAGTGGCTCAAAAAAGTGTCCCAATGTTTATGGGTTTTCATGTAATTGCTTTGTTGTGAGTCAGGGTATGGAAATCTGACTAAGCTATAGGGAGGCGTCAGAAAGCCCTGCTTCTTGGCATTATTAATGTTCCCTATAGCGTGGGATTCCGACATTATCATGTGAAAATATGTACATTTTAAATTGGTGACTCATTGGGACACTTTTTGACTTTGAATCTGACCAATACAATCTCTATAATTACAGTGCTTAGTCTTTCCTCCTTGTTGTTATAGCAGGTAAGACTGAACAATCAGTACACATACCTGCAACATGATCCGTGCACCAAAGAGTAGTTGAGATTCGGACTATCTGACTTTAGAATAGAATGAGTACGATACGGAATATGCCGAATGTAATCTGCGCTCATTGCTCACCTCCTATTGCGCAAGAATAAAATCGTGTGTTGTTCTCACTCGCAAATCTCTCTCAAACAAGACTCCTGTTATTCTAATCACTTCTCCCACTCTTATAAACACACTTTCTATCAATTCCTAGCATCACTCATTAGCAATCTTCTCCCACTGTGCTGCAACTCCCTCCCCATGGCTGAAATAGCCCCTTTTCTCATCCTCAGCTCTTTATATCTATCTACCAGGCAGATTTCTACTGAAACTGGTTTGAGTAGGGATACTATTGCTAGGCTCATCAAAAGGCCATTCAAGACAAGAAATATATCAAACTACATTGTCCTTTTGAGCTCACACGATATAGTAAAAGATATCTTGTTTATTATATTTTAACTAGGCAGGCTGCTAATGCTAATCAAGTCATCAAATACATCAATTCCATTATCCACACCACTGCCTCCACTCAAATAGTCAGGAATTCTCTTAAGGTAGCAAACCTTAAAGCTACAACTAAGAAGAAAAGCTTCTCCTATCTTCAGCCTATAGAGGAAGGAGACTAGCCTTTGCTCTGAAGCATCAGTATTGGACTTTGAGGACTGGAATAGGGCTAGCTGGTCAGATGAGACAAAAATCAATAGGATGGAGTTAGATAGCCAGGAATATGTATAGAAAAAGGCAGGAGAACTACTAGGACAAAAAGCAGTCACAGAAACACTTATGTTTGGAGGAGAAAACTTCATGGTATGGGGCTGTATGAGATGGAATAGAGTAGGAATTCTCTGTGAGGTGGAGGGGAGGATAAATGCAGAGTAGTACATCTCAATTTTGGAAATGTGTCTGCTTAGAAGCATGTAGGAATTATAAATTGATGAAGAGGATACTATCTTCTAACAAGATAATAATCTCAATAATACTCCAAGTTGGCTACCAAATGGTTTGAAAACTATGATATTACCATTCTATCATGGCCAGCACAGTCTTCAGACCTCAACCCTATTGAACAGCTCTGGAAATTGTTCAGGAGATTACTTGCAGTGTGTCAAGATCCTCCATGGGGGATATCTCAATTATGGGAGAGTGTTACAGCACAGTGGGAGAAGATTGCTAATGAATGATGCTAGGAATTGATAGAAAGTGTTTATAAGAGTGGGAGAAGTGATTAGAACAACAGGAGGAAAGACTAAGCACTGTAATTATAGAGATTGTATTGGTCAGATTCAAAGTCACAAAAATGTCCCAATGAGTCACTAATTTAAAATGTACATATCCTCACACGATAATGTCGGAATCCCACACTGTAGGGAACATTAATAATGCCAAGAAGCAGGGCTTTCCGATGCCTCCCTATAGCTTAGTCAGATTCCCACACCCTGACTCACAACAAAGCAATTACATGAAAACCCATAAACATTGGGACACTTTTTTGAGCCACTGTATTTGAACCAGATGTTGAACCACCCTTGTCAAGGGTCATACCGTAATGAAATGCAAGCAACACATTTGCAAATGGATTTAAGGTGGCAACTGCCTTGCGCCCAGTGGTGCGATATTCTGATAACACGTCACTCAACCTCAAGTTGTGTGATAGGTGTAGGGTGAGCCCATGACCATGCTTGAATACTATGAAGCTTACCTGGTCTTCTTCTGTCTGCCAGTGGCAGTCATATTATCAAGGATATCATCTGTTGAAGCGCGTTTTTTGGAGCTGGAGGTTGACAATGACGTGTTAGAATCTGATACAGATGCGCATTTTTTGGAGTTGTATGTTGACAACGACACATCAGAGTCAGATGAAGACATGGTAGGGTGAGGTAAAGGGCTCAGGGGAAAATTAGAGGATTGTTATCACACATGTCGGAATTCAAAAATATTGATGGCCGGAGTTTCAAGATCATCAGACAAACATGACAAGCAGAGACACTTTGAATATAGTAGTACACAACAATAATCAGCAAAAGAGTATTGTAAAATAGTGGTACAGTGCAAGAAGAAAGAGGTACTCAGGCGACAGCAAATGATAGTTGAGACAAATGACTGCAAAAGGTATTCTGTTATGAGAGACTGTGTGAAAAACGAGCAAAAGTGATGGTGCAAAATCATAATTTACGATGCTTGGATGGATAGTCCTTGATATCTTCATGCAGTGCCTTCCTTTTAGTGGCCTGTGATGGAATGTTTGACCAATCAAATGGCCATACAAAGTAGCGCCATGGTGCAAATGGGTCAGTTGGTCTTGCATTTGGATTGCCACAGCGTCAAGTGAGTAGGTTGCATGAAGACATGTTCCTTTGAAAATCTGTTAGTCAGAATCTGAGTACAGCCTGGGTAATCAGATGGAAGGTTGCATACACAGAATTTATGGAACCCTCATCGTCTTCCTCGAACTTTACACAAGTCTTGACGAAGTCAGGTTCTGTCTTGATGTTGTTAGCCTCGAGTGTGCTCAACACCTTATTAGTGCTAGCTTCAAAGTGAATAATTAGCTCACTGTATTGAACAAATGAACTCACATATGGCCGGAGTCAGATGAGCCCTCTCGAATGGCCTTTCCAATATCTTTGAACCAGAAAATCACTCACTGAATAGACAAAATCACAATGTGTTTAGTAGTATTTGTAAATAAAGTGATTATTTCATACCTTGGAGCCAGGAGTGACTATATTTAGGCCAAGACAATAGGTATCCCACGTAGAGGTAACACCATCGATCTCAATGAGTATGTTGTCCTTGAACATGTTGATGGTAGACGTTGAAGGCATTGAGGATAATAAATAGTAGTGTAAGAGTACAATTAATGGTGTTGGTATAAGAGATAAGCAAAGATTGACATGTTATTGAGACATTGTGTATTTCGGAAAGTGCCAACTGACTTTGAAAGTCATGTGACTTTCAAAACGGACAGTTCAAACTTTTCACTTCAATCTTCAGTTGGTACCAGTACCATCAATATAGGGTGTCTGCTAATTCTATGTTTTATTTGGTGAGTGTCCTTTCTTTTTAGTTTGCTTAAATTCCCCTCCCTATGAAGTCTGGTATGGCTGTCCCCACCCCGAGGCTGAGTAGTGGAGCACTACTTCCCCTTCCACCACATCACAAATTTCGACCGTTTTAAGTTGCTCACTTTCTATCTAGATTACAGAGTCCTGACCAGCAACTGCTGCTATCCCACCCTCACATGCTCACCTGCCCTTGCATTCACACCTGCCTCCCATTATTACCCGCCCTTTTCTCATGCTGAACCACTCCTCCTCCAACTACAACATCATATCAATACCAAGCTCAGCATGCATACCCTTGCCAAGCTATGCAATCTGCATTCCCACCTCCAGTATCACAACACCCTCCCTCTACTACTTATGCATCTTACGCCCTGCCATCCATTAATCAACCTAAATCTGAACTGGTGTAGAGGCTCGTGCCCCTACAGCCACATATGGCCTATATCATGGCTCAGGAAAACTGGGCATCACTGCCCAACTCGCACTATTATCATATCTACCCATTCCCTATAGAGCTCCCTACTTTCCCATGAAGCGCACCATAGGCGTGCTACTTTCCTGCACTAGCCGCAGCGTTCCCACGCACACGCCTTGTGCGCTTTCTCGCGCTTAAGCGCCCTGCATCGCCCATCATCCAGGAGCATCCATCTACTGTCCATCCAGCCCACAGGTATGCATTAGTTTGCTATTTTTACTATTTCATGTACCTTTCATTATTACCTACTAGTGTTGCTGCAGTTCCGGCTCATGTCCGGCTTTAGCTGTGAGCAGAGCTACAGTTAGCCAAGCCATGTACCTAGTTATGGCTTACATAATTTATGGCCTGGTTCGGTCAATGGAACCACATATATGGTCTTCACATCAGCTAGAGCCAGCTTCAGCCAGATTTAAAATTACACAATATATAATCTTATGATGACCTTGGCATGTCGCTCGCCCACGTGGTTCTTGCGTGCCAGGAATCTGTCAGGCTGTATGGAACTGTTGAGTCACAACTCACGACAAAGTCAAAACAATTGCTTTTTGTGCATGTGACCAATCATGTTGTGTTTGCTTATTTTTTTCTAAATTTGAGGGACGTGTGCTGATGTAATAGAAATAAAATTGCTGGTTTATTCAGTGATAGCCTGAGATAAGTCTATTCTATCTCATAGACTGTCCATTGACCATGATGGACGAGGCATTCATGGTATATGCAGATGACACGCCATGAACGGTGGATGAAGGACTACTGGAGCCCGAGGTCAGGCTTTGTGGGGAGTGAAGGGAAAGATGACCATCCATTTGTGACATCGGGCTGTATGAGAAATTTCAACAAGGAAAATTAGAAATAAAGCTGGGCGCTGGTGCACGCGATGAGATCAGCATTGCTCTTGCGCGAATGAAAATCAACAAACTCACCTCCTGTGAACAGTGGGCAATGACATGGATCAGCATGGCTCTTGCTCGAATGAGGATCAACACACTCACTCCCTGCAAATGGTAGGCAACGACTTGGATCAGCATGGCTCTTGCCTGAATGAAAATCAACATACTCACCTCCTGTGAATGGTGGGCAACAACACAGATCAGCATGGCTCTTGCTCGAATGAGGATCGACACACTCACTCCCTGCAAATGGTAGGCAACAACTTGGATCAGCATGGCTCTTGCCCGAATGAAGATTGAAACACTCACAGACTGTGAACAGTGTGTAATGACTTGGAGTGAATGAAAGCTGATTGAGTGAGGAAAATTTGACATATCAGTATAAGCCACTTGGAAAACCAAATATCAACACACAACATACAGGATCAATGTTTCAAAGCTCAACTCACCGAAACAAGTCTCTTGTGTCTGAGATACTCCACAAATCATCATTTAACACATAGATATTGACGATCAACATCGATTGCGAGTCAAGATAGGTCCACAGGACAAAGTACATGAAAAGTCTCACGCAACATTTTGGAAGCTAAATTGAAGTAGCTGTACTGCAGTGTTGATAGCACTCACAAGTATCGAGCAGAGCAAGCAGAGATCAAACGAAAAACGAAGGAGTTTCAAAGCCATAGACCCATGGAGATGGGGCGTAGACCAATGGAGATGGGGGCGAGAGTGAATGTCACAGAGGGAACAGATGTTGTTGAACAGCCAATGAAAAAATGGCTGCATGCGGTGTTGAAGAAGTTGGGCTGGAAGCAGGAGGGATAATGTGGTGCATATCTGTGTCTTTTCTCACTTTATAATTAATATTAATATTTACGAGCTAGATATAAAGACCAACCTGCATTTTAGATGTGTGGCAGTAGTGGTACTGCACGCTGCCTGTAGATGCAAAGCATGTGTTAGTATAAATTCTTCCCCTCCACCAAAGACTACTTGATTGAAATGGAATTGAACTTATGAATGATCTCCACAACTTCGCCCCTGCCTGCATTTAATCCCATGCCTGCAGTAGTAGTAGCAGTCAGTCACGATGACACTTGGGCCTGCACCCCAACACTGGCACCAGCTTGCCAGTGATTTCTATGACTTCACCCCTGTCTGCACTTAATCCCATGTCCACAGTAGCAGGTTACTGATGATTTCTACGACTTTGTCCCTGCCTGCACCTAATCCCATGCCCACAGTAGCAGTTGCAGTGCGGTTGTAGTCACAGCAACACTTTGGCCTGCACCCAAACTGAACTTTCACCAGCATCAGCTTACCAATGATTTCTATGACTTTGTCCCTGCCTGCACCTAATCCCATGCCCACAGTAGCAGTTGCGGTTGCGGTTGTAGTCACAGTGACACTTGGGCCTGCACCCAAACCGAACTTACACCAGCACCAGCACGCTTACAGCAGTGGCAGTGGATCTCAATATCATGAGAATCAACTCAGATACCAAAGGAAAGTTAGAACCAAGCCTGATACCTAGCTCAAAGTCAGTACATCTCAGTGTGTCCTTCAAGCACTCACCAGTCTTCAGAACCACCGCAAAGACCAAGTGAAGAGTTGAATCATAGACACTCTCCGAACAGGTTAGACCAGACAAAAGGCAGACGGTGAAGGAAGGTAGTATAGCACACAATTGACACAGAAGTATAGCAAGATGCCAGGTAGTCAGAAGTCAGGATAATAAACAAGGAATGAAAAAAAAACGTGCAAGAAAGAAAAACATCAGAAGTTGTAGGTGGTAGGAACATCGTCAATGTCGTTGCATTCTTCCTCTGCAATAGCTCTGAGAAGAGTATCACATACATCACCCGTGATTTCGCTGCTGGAAAATGTCAAGAGATTGTTAGTCTCATCTCCTTCGCCCAAAATCTTGTATGTGATGCTGCCCAACCTTTCATAAAGTCGAGTTGTTCTTTTTTCAGGAGGAACTTTACCATCTGCAGGGCCTCCATCAGGACCAGGCTCATGCGATTACGTTTCTTCATGTCGGTTTCACCACTGGACGAAGATACTCGCTCACAGGGAACAGCAGAGGCATGTATTGGGAGATGGTCCATTGCAATGCCATAAAGTGTCGGAAATAAGGTCTGTGAGACCTGATCAACACCTCATGGTCAATGATGATGATTTAACTTGCAGAGATAGGAGACACTCACCGCCCAGAATCCAAGTATGTCTGTTCCCTTGGGGCTGAGATTAGCCATGATGTAGGCCTTGAATTCTTGTTCGACTGTCTGGGTGTTGTTGCTGTGACATGGCAGGACATCAATATCAGGAAGCCTGTAAAGGTGCGAGCCTAGCATGTGTGGTTGTTGCTGAGGTGTTGCTTCGTTAGCTGGAGATTCTGCAGATGCCGAGCCATTTGTAATTCGCTTTTGATACATCTGTATTGATAACATCAGTTTAAAGTTGTTATTGGTTTGATAGATGTACCAGAGCAATTATATGTTTCTCCACATCTGCAAGCCGTTGTGCCTCCCAATGACTCCGGACTCACGACATTCGGATCGCAGGATAAACAACTATAAATGCAATCATGAGCAACCAAACATTACTGAAGGATACTGGACTCACGCATACTGACTGCATAGGCTTTCATAGTGCCCATCTGCTCGTCGTACTTATCTGCCCAAGTTAAACCTATTTGAACAAGAGGTTCACAGTGTGGGACATGTCGAGCTAAAAACTTCTACCACTCAGGCAGGGAGTGTGTTCGCCTGACATGCATTGCTGGGCAGCGTGGGGCGCCTAGTTTAAAATAATAAAATGGAACATGAGTTTCGAATATGACAGAACTAACCTCTAGGATTACTTCGACATCCTGCAGGAACTGCCACTCCATCGAATTTAATTTGAACTTGCTGATCAAGCATTGAGTGGGAGAGTCAAAGAATAGATCTATTGCCTGGACCACTATTAGTGCATGGCAGACATTTAGTGAGTGGTATCTCACCTGGAGAAGGGTTCATAAATGGTTAAGCATGATATAAACCAAATCCCAACGGGTTGCCTCATTGAGCAGGAGTTCAACAACAGGGAGCTGCAGTTTCTCACCCATTTCATCCAGGAACCACTTCTTCTTGTTACCTGTGACAATGGTGTTTCTGAAAGAATTGCATCACTGGTTTGATGCACGAAGCGTGCGCACAACGTCACTAGCTCTGCCGAGAGCTTCCCCCATCACAGCTTTGACATACTCTGTCTTGATGACAGTGCGATTGCCAATTACCCAATGTTCGTCCACAAGCGAAAAGTCAGCTTTGTGGTAATTGTCAATGATATGCTTCACACATATATTGATAATATGAGGGAAGTAAGGTATTCTATGGTCGATTGGATGAAAATCAATCCCACAAGAATCCAGTTTTTGCGAGAGCTCTCGCATGGCAACCTGATTGTTCGCTGCATTGTCCAAAGTGAAATGACTGGTCTAATTAAAGTCAGAGCATATTACATGGTACACTTAAACACTGACCTTTTCGGTCACACCAGCATGATTGAGGAGATGCAAGATTACCGATGCTAGCAAATCACCTGTGTGACTCCCTTGAATGTGGTGGAAGCCTATCAGCGCTACCCTCAAGATGAGTGCTGAACTCTGAGCTGCCCTGGCGATCCAGTGGGCAGTCATGGCCATGAATGGGCGAAGGTTAGAATCTGACCAGAGGTCAGATGTGAATGAAACCTTTCCCTGTGCAGCCTGAAGATATAAGATATTTTGTAGAGCTCTTGACAATGGTAGACCTACCACAAGGTCCCTCTTCAAGGCATTGAAGTACTCATGGAAAGCGTCAATGACCAACTCACGAGCTTTGGTGCGATGGAATATATCAGTCTCATTTACCAATGGCCACAGAAGACGAATTAGGCAGCGAAATTCCAGGCATTCAATGATATTGATTGCCTGAAGAAAATTACTAAGCATAGTGCATAGAAAGTGCACATCGACTCACCTGATCATCAGTAATAATGAATTTGACGATGTGTTTATGCATCTCATCGAGAGTAAACACAGGCAATATATCATCTGGAGTCGACAGGCTGGTTCCAGGGAGTGAGACAGTACTAGGGGGAGTACCGAGTGACTCTAATGTGCAAGCCGGATCTTTCAGCCTTTGATGCATGGTTGTGATTGACCAGCCTTCATCCAAAAGAGTCTTCAGTCGCAATGACTTATGGAGGACATGCCAGTGCTGACACTCTGCCTCCTCCAGGTAAATGTCGGTGTGTTCGGTGAAGGCGTCTGCATGACAAGTTGAGGTGCTTGTACTAGGAACGTATGATGTAACATGGTAATTAACATCAAGGTCATGGATTTTTCTGGTGAAGAATGTCAGAAAGAATGATAGATTGCAGACACAATACTCACTCGCAGGCTTTGCAGACATTGGAATGAGTCGTAGGGTCCTGTCTGAAGAAGAAATGTATATCGGCAGAGGATTTAGGTGGTTTTGCTCGGCCACCAGTGGCGAGAGGGTCGGTGATAGCAGTACTCATAGCGGTCTGAAGTGGGCTGTTGCCTGCTGCAGGCCTAACTGCGGATACAGGTGAGTTAACCACATCATCTTCCTCATCCCCAGAGATGTTCTCAAGGTGGAAGGATTCCCCTTCATCTCCATCATTTTGTCTGAATCGGAGAGGAGGCTGACGATGCCTTTGAGGATTGCGAAAAATATTCACATTCACTGCAGCAGTGATGGGAGCACCAGCAGGAGTGGGAGCACCAATGAAACCAGGAGTAATAGAAGCAGTAATGGGAACAGGAGCAATGGGAGTAGTAGCAGTGGCTTTGGTAGCAAGCTGGTGTAGAGACTTGAGTCTCTGCAGGTGCATATAGCTCATATTACGAATCTCGACAACTGGCCTTTACTGCACGACTCGCACCATCATCTGTATTCGACTTCTATCATGTCTCTAGTCATTTCACACACAATGTGCCATAGGCATGTTACTTTCCCGCACAACGTGCAGCATTCCCACGCGCGCACTTAGTGCATTTCTCTTGCACTTGTCGCCCTACTCCATATGCAACTTCTATGTCTCCAGCCATTCTGCACATCATGCACAGCTCTCCCACAAAATGCGCCATAAGTGCATTACTTTCCTGCACAACACGCAGCATTCCTGTGCGCGCTTTCTCGTGCTTAAGCACACTGTGTCGCGCATCATCCAGGAGCATCCATCCATCATCCAACCAGTTCCTTGGTATGTCCCTTTTCATTATCAGACCATAGTTAGCATATTACACTTAGTATGTCGTTATGGACCCTTCCTTTACCTCACTTACATACATAGAGCGCTCCCTATTCGGCTCTGAGCCCTGGGAGAGCGCTTAGGTAGAACTTACATACTCTCATGTTCGTTTTTACAGTGGAGCTTCTGGCAATCACCATCTATCACCAGTTAGTTCCATGCAATGCATGTATCCATCGTCATCTTGAGGCCCTAGAAGCAGTCTATAGCTTGTGGCAATATCAGTATCAGTCTTCAGTTGCCTTTCCAGTCATATCACCATCAGTCATCTTGCATCAGTCTCAGTTCGCTGTGGGTAACACAACAAAAGTGACTGCAAGTCAGATGACAAGCAAACACTCTCTATGTTGGGTCTTGATATGCCGTGTGATATGTTTGACCCTTAAGAGAAGCAAAGAAAGCAAGGATCCACGAAGTGATGCTGATCAACTCTGGTGAATGGCGGTGAAAGTGCGAGAAACACACTGAAGGCGCACATGGGAAAGTGAAATGCGAAAATGCGCGAAGCGCAGGAAGGTAGTGCGAGCAGTGCACAAGTGAGAAAGACAAGAACTGAGACTGATGCGAGATGACTGATAGTGATATGACTGGAAAGGCGACTGAAGACTGATACTGATATTGCCACTAGCTATAGACTGATGCTAGGGCCTCAAGACGACAACGGATACATGCATTGCATGGAACTAACTGGTGATAGATGGTGACTGCCAGAAGCTGGTGGCTAATGGTGGGTAGGTAGCTCGTGGTGTAAAATGAACATCCCCCGTATGTAAGTTCTAGCTAAGCACTCTCCCAGGGCTCGGAGCTGAATAGGGAGCGCTCTTAGTGTGTAAGTGAGGTAAGGTAAGGGTCCATAATGAAATACAAAGTGTAATATGCTAAATATGGCCTGATAATGAAAAGGGACGCACCTAGGAACTGGTTGGACTATGGATGGATGCTCCTGAATGATGTGCAATGCAATGTGCTTAAGCGTGAGAAAGCGCGCAAGGTGCACGAGAAACGCGCTAAGCGCGTGCAGGAATGCTGTGCATTGTGTGGGACAGTAGCATGCCTATGGCACGTTTTGCGGGAAAGCTGCGCATTGTATGTGGAATGACCAGAGACATGATAGAAGTTGCATACAGATGATGGTGCGAGCCGTGCAGTAAAGGCCAGTTGTCAAGATTCATAATATGGGCCCATAACAGCCTGCAGAAACTCAAGTCTCTACATTGCGTCCTCTACACTTGTGCACCGCTCGCACTACTTTCCCACGCTTCGCGCATTTTCGCATTTCACTTTCCCACGTGTGCCTTCAGCGCATTTCTTGCACTTTCACTGCCATTCACCAGGGTTGATCAGCATCACTTCGTGGATCCTTGCTTTCCTTGCTTCCCCTTTAGGGTCGAACGTTCTTGCATTCTGCAAGTATAGCAGCTAGGCAGAGCTTAGACTCACTTGTACTGGTTGAGCACTTTTATTTCTTAGTGCCTAGCCAGGTTGTGATCCACACACCAGGAAGTGTTCTTCCATCGAGGAGGCATGTTGTTGTTGGTGCTTGGTGGACCGTGGTGATAGCGATATATATTTGCCTGGGGAAACCCCAGAACATGCTGATGAATGGTGATACTATCCCTGATGGAAAAGTCCAAAGGGAAATCATCATCAATCATGATTCATGAGGACTCAAGCCGGATCTCATTCGACACTGACTCACCAAGTAATTGAACCCTTAAACTTACACCTGCACAGGCTACACTTGGACCTGCGCCCAAACTAACACTTTCAATAGCACTCACACCAGGACTCACCACCTCCACGACCGAAATTGCAGAAGAAGAATGTATTATGGGGTAGTGTTGCAAGTTGCAACCAAGGCCAACGTGGATGATACAGAAGCCAAAGGTGGCAATCCCCATCAATAAGCAGTTGCTGAGTCGTCATTATTACATAGTATGACTTGTCTGCAGGTTGAAATTGCCATGATGATTCATGAAAAAGGTGTAGCCTGCAGGCTACAGCATGTTGACATTGAGGGCGCTGCGTGGGAGTTAAAGAAATCATATTACATAATACCAAGTATTGCCATTGTGCATAGGTGCTGGCAGCTGTGTTATATCTATCTACAATATGTAAGGACGGAACATTTGATCCCGCGGAACCAATTCACATGACTCTCCTGTCTGTGCTCCACCTCTCCTCCAAATTGGTCCAGTGCCATGTGCGCTTGACGTCATATGAGTATTTTCGGATCCATTGATTGCTCATTCTCCTCCTAACTACAGACTCCTGTCGTAGATCATCAAGGTGCCCCTCCTATCCCAGCACTAAGCTCCTACATTTGACCACCATGGCTTCGGCATGCTCCTTTCATGGCATTGTGGGGATTCAAAATGCTACCCCTTATAGCTTGGACTTGAAAAAGAGGTCCTGGAAGATGGAAGGCTTTGTGCCTGTATCTCTTGATCCGGAAGACAGCCTTGGTGATCTATCTCATCAATGCTTGTGTGATTACTATGACTGTTGACGAAGAGACTATGTTAGAACTTTATTGTGTTGATGTATGTCATACTCTGTCTTTGTATCTACATATCTCTCTCAACGTCAAATCACTGTGGGCAAGGACCTTCCACCATCAGTGGGTTGCATGTCCCCGCATCAACTGGATCTCAAAGTTGATGTATATGCGCAATACAATGCAACATGTCCGTTGAGAACGGATTGGTGCGAAACACACATGTGCACATCGCCGCTCTGCATCGCAGATTTGTGGAGGTTGAGATGCCTCTGACAGGAGAGAGACATTGCCTCCCTTGCATTACCTTCTCTTTCAATCCAGCGAGGTCAAGCTGGACCGTCAATTGAAAACAATTTCCTCTGTGTCCAGCTTATGCCACCACATTCAACGGATGCCAAGGACTAACACTCGAAAAAGCTGTACTGGACCTCCATACAGGTTCGTTTGTGCATGGTCAGCTTTACACTGCGCTATCACGAGTACAATGTAGAAGAGACATTCAGGCACTATTTCCTGCAGAAGCAGAGGAGGAGAATACAGCAAACGTAGTATACAGACACCTGTTATTGTAGTTCACAGTGAAAACAAGCTACATCCGAAGGCGAGCGGTACTCTTGTTGTATAGTATACACACATACAGTGTTTGTACAAAAAAATAAGTAATTCCACAGTGCACATGTATTCAATAGTGTAAATATAGTAACTGGAAGTCCTTGAGTTGGAATTAAGAAGCTAAATCTAGGGGAGTTTAGTCTTTTTCTGGTGTGGAGTAGAAGTAGTTGTGTGCAGGGAGGGGCCATTACGTGGACGTAAACTTGCAATCATATTAATTCATATGACGCAGGAACATAAATGAACTACTCACACATGAGTTGATCTGTGAAGTGATGGGTATGGAGGCACTGCCTCAATTACCCAAGGTTCATTGGATAATGGAGGGGAATGTACATAAGGCTGGTTAAAATCCAGCAAGCACGCAGCTGATGCAGGTGATGTAGAACTGAGCACGCAAAGTAATGAACGAAGGTGGTTATAATCGGGATCCTCTGAGAATGTGAGAGGGCGCGTGTAAATGAGGATTGTTGTGAACTTGACAGGAATTCCACGACATAAAATTGTGATGGTAGTGTTCACCTTGCGCTTGAGTATCAAAGAGCTGGAGAGTTTCTCTTCATTGCTGGTTAACCACGGAAGGGAGCCCTGCAAAAAGTATATTAACATGTATGTAAGTGACTCGAGGTCGTCATGACGACCCAGTGTCATGCATGGTATGGAACTCATACCATGACATTGATAGACAGGAAGTAACCACAGAGAGTACACTAAGGTGTACCTCATTGTATTATTATGATTGGTTCCATTTTGACAGATTTACTTGTATTTATATTCCCAGTATGATAGTTTTCACCTTTCCCCTTTTCTTTTCATTTCTTTTGTGTGGTTTATTCAGCCACCAGTGAGCCACCAAGATGTGTTAGTAAGCATGTCATTTGATAGGCAATATTCTGCTTTGTAAGGATCCTGCATGATTCGTCATGTGGCTTCCATTTGTTTCCATTTGTTTCTATTTGTTTCAGGCTCATTCAGCCACAGAATCCTTCAGTGAGCCACCAGATGTGTTTGTAAGCATGTCATGTGATAGGCAATAATCTGATTTGTAAGGATTTGTCATGATTTGTCATGCTTCGTCATGCTTCATCATGATTTATCATGCTTTGTAATATTATGAACTTTATTTGTAAACTACTTTGTAAGCAGCTGATTCAGCACTGCCAAATGGCATGGTTAGTAAGCCAGTGACTTACTAATGCTGTGATGAGTCATGCTTAGCCTTTCAAAAAGGTATAAAAGGAGCCCATTCTACACTGAGTAATAATAACTTCCCACTTTTCACTCTTCTCTCAAACTGTGAGAGTCCGTAAGATTTAAAGTGCAGGCCACGAGTGCCTTGAAGTAAGATAAACATCGTATCAGAGATTAGTTGTATACTACCTTACAGGGGTCGCTTATATAACAATCTATTTATAAACTACCTGTTGTGTGCTACCTTTCAGGGGCTGAGTATACAACACCAGAACAGCTTTCGTACTAGGCTTTACGTATTTAAGACAGACTTCATTACTTGTTGTGTACTACCTTACAGGGGTTGAGTATACAACACCAGAACAGCTTTCTAACTAGGCTTCACATATTTTAAGACAGACTCTCTCTTTTTTAGGAAGGGAGACACGAGAACACGACAAAGTTGAGACAGACTTTCATAGGTTGAGACACGACCTACAAGATTGACACAGATCTTACTATCAGAACATTAGGGAATCTATCGAGTATTTCACCAGGGAACAACAAGAAGAGGACACGTCAGTAAACCCTCCCAAGAACTCACACGTTATCTACCACGAAAACTAGAAAAGTTGTAGACCGTGTACTTAAGGACTGGCAAGAAGTCTTATCCTGTATAGTTGTGTTGTCACTATACATGTGTTGTACATAAGACCCTTAAGTAGTAAGACACCGGTTCGACTCCCAGGTGATTGTTGATCGATGCAAAAGCAGGAGTGCCAGTGAGATGTTGACCTTGGTGAAATGGAATATGAACACTGGTTGATGTATTCCAGAATTCCTTTGCAATGCCGAAATTGATAATGAAGGCAGTGTCCCTCAAATCGCCAAGCACCACTACAACATTCTGCAGTTTTATATCACCGTGAATATAATGATGTGAGTGAATATATTCGAGACGCGAGAGCTGGGGAAGTGGGTCAGCGATCTGCACGTGCAACAACCCACACCCCAACTGACCAGCTGGTCTCCTAGATTAATGATGGTATCAAGGCTGAATTTTTGGTTGTGAGAAAGGAATAGACTGTATAATGATGGCCCAAGGAGGTCGAGAACCAGAGCGTGATACATCGACTCCCTACCAAACCAAAGGACACAGGGAATACCAACACCACCTTCAAGGTGTTTCAAAATTTTGTATTCACGCTGCACAGAAGATGAGTTGCTGATGGGTTCGTGTTTAACGGCAACTGCATCATCCTTGATGATGTTCCATGCACGATACACGACAGCTAAATGGAGTGCAAATGTTGAATTATCATGTAGCCGGTAATATGTGCATGACACACCATATGAACCAGATCCCAAGACATCTCCTAACCTAAATCTTCCATCAACTCGAACAGGGACTTTATCCATGGTGTACACAAAAAGCAAAGAGTCAGGGAATCTAGCCAACACTGAGAGACAATAAGAAAAGTTCAACTCAACCACCACGTTGAGGGCGAGGAATTATAGCTGTGTGCTAGGGGGGAAGAGTGGGAAGTGGGCTCTCAAGTGCTCCTCTGGATACGAGTGGAAAGTCGTCCCAAGGGTATTGCTACTGAGAAAGATTCCTCTAGTGAAAGGTGAAGGGGATCTATAACCAGTGGTTCGGTCTCGAGGCCTAAGTGGGACACTGGTGCAATTAATGCACTCAAAAGCGAAGAGCGCTGACTAAAGGCGCCTAAACGTGCTAATAGGGCGGAAAGTGTGGAAAAGTGCACTTCAATGTCAAAGCACACTTCGTGTGATCACAACGGAGTGCTTCGAGTAGAGGTGGCAAACAATGGGGGAATCAGGTCCTTGATAGATGTGGAAGCAGACACTTAAGGGTGTCAAAGTGCCAATTGGAGAGAAACTGGTGTATTCAGATAGAAACTCGAGCTATACACTTGGATGGTAGTGGAACAGAAGTAAGTAACAGGAAAATGAACATGGTGATGTGTAGGTAAGCTAAGCGAGTTCCCAGGGCTCAGAACCAAATAGGGAGTACTAAGGTAAGTGATGAGGTAAGTCAGGGTCCATAACGAAATATGATGATAAGTACTAGTGCCTGCATGATGGAGTATGAGTTCTGACGAAGGAAAAACACACCAATGGACCTTGGAGGACTAGGACAGGACATGCGGAGGACAGGCGATGGATCCTAAGGAAGTGTGACGGAGTGCACCATAACACGCCCAAACACGCCGGTACACACCAAAGCGTGCATTGCATGGAAGTCAAGTGAGAAGCGCATTGCAGGGATATCGAGTGCATCATGAAAAGGTGCGAATTGTGCCTTTCTGCGTGTGCTCAAACGTGAGTCTCTACAACGTGTGTATTGCTTGGACTGGCTGAAGCTAGCTTGAAGTGGTTTGAAGCGGTTCAAGCTGTGGTTCATCCATTTTTGGCTTGTAAATGTTGGAACTGGTCCACGTGGCTAACGAGTCAGACTGAGTCCATAATTGGTGGCTTGGCTCACAGGGATTGCTGAACTGCTGACATAGCCGTAAATACTGAACTGGAGCGGGCCATAGCTGAGCTGTGGCACTACTATTACCTACACTGTATGGCACCATTTCTCATGGGCCCAGTAGCTATTACATAGCGCTTTACCTCACTCTGGTTCATCTTGTATTGAGCTGAGGAGGCATTACTTAGGCTCTGTTTGGACAGTGAAATTCGAATTCAGAATTCAACTCAGGTATCATGTGACCTGCTCACATGACCTTCGGATCATGCTATGAGGAAACGCTTATGTGGCATGGCACATATCATGATAACAGAGATCTATTGAGAATCGCAGTGTTGCCCCCGTCAATATAGACGGCTATGAGCACTCAGTGCAGAATTGGTACAAGGAAGACCTCCGTTGATGCCGGATCTCATTTGTCATCACCTGCATTGTTGCCCAAGTTGTATATGTATACAATCTGTTATTTCTAACATCCACTCCCCGTATCCCATATCACACATCAATTTTGACTGGTGAAGCATGGATTTACGAGCTCATTTCAGGTCACCCCGACAGAATCCACCACAACCTCAGCATTAACTTAGAAGTGTTTGAAGCCTTGGTCCGGATTCTCAAGCAACACGGTATCCATCAGTCTCGCAATGGCATCTCTGTAGAAGAACAGCTGGGGATATTTTTGTATGCTTGTGTAATGGGACTTTCGACTCGCCATCTTGGTGAGCAGTTCCAGCACTCCCCTGATACCATTGCCAGGTGAATACTCAGTATATCAGCTCATTGGTATCCCTCTCAAATGTTTCATGTAGGTACTTCAAGCACCTGCTTATTTTCTTCTCAGATGACCCATTCTACACCTTACAAGTTCGCATACCCACCATCGAGACACCCCTTTCCCCAAAAATTTCCAATGACCCTCGCTTTCGCTTTTTTAACCAATGTATTGGTGCTGTAGATGGCACACATATTTGAGTCTTCGCCTCACTTGGCGAACATTCCACCATGCGCAACCGCAAGGGATATCTATCCCAAAACTGTCTCTTCGTGTGCGACCATGAGTTTTTATATATATATTCACTTTGTGGCTGGGATGGCTCTGTCGCTGATGCAATGCTCTGGAATGATGCACGCTGCCATGACTTGCGCTTGCCCCCAGGAAAATACCTACTTGCAGATGCTGGCTTCGGGACATGTGATGCGCTGTTGGTGCCATACCGTGGCGTCCACTACCACCTGAACGAATGGCGTCAGGCAAATCTTCAGTAAGTAAGATCAAATTATATTCAATATTCCGGCTTCTAACATTTGTCTAGGCCGCAGACACCAGA
Source organism: Suillus subluteus (assembly GCA_016647755.1). Lineage (NCBI taxonomy): Eukaryota > Fungi > Basidiomycota > Agaricomycetes > Boletales > Suillaceae > Suillus > Suillus subluteus. Next base: position 196,138 of record JABBWI010000045.1, read on the forward strand.
GGAACTATTTAATCACCGGCATGCTTCACTTCGTAACGTCATCGAACACATCTTCGGGGTGATGAAACAACAATGGCGCATCCTCCAGCTTCCGCCAGAGTACAAGATGGATGTTCAAGCACGCATCCCTGTAGCACTTTGTGCTTTACATAATTTTATTCGTAGGTATGACCCTACCATATTTGATGAAGAATACGACGAAGACCTTTTTGGACACGAGCTCGAGGAAGGGGAAGGTGTGGCTGAGCTGAATGAGCTGGGGGATGGACCAGCAGATGCTTGGGAGAGGTGGAGAGCAGATCTTCGCTGCGATGCTATTGCTAGGGCCATGTGGGATGATTATGTTGCAGTGTGCGCTGCAAGAGGCAATCCAGTTCAAATAGCATAGTTGTATTTGCATGTAATACTTGTCCCTACTGTGTATGTAGCATTTCTAGTTACATGGAGTTGAATGAATGAAACAAAATCAATCAATGATCATAGCACGAACTTCAGCCAACCTCTTCTGCACCCAAGCAGCCCTCAACTGAGTGCTCATGTACAGAAATGCAACCGCCTCATCCTTGTCCTTCAAAAACAACGGCATCATCTCTAACTTGTCTTCTTCCGATATGTTGGTGGCCAAAGAGAGGACTTCAATAGCGCGTGCAAAGTCAGAGGGAGGCGCAGCAGGGAGCGCAGGAGCCACAGGTACGGGTGCGGGGGTACCAAGATGCTTACTTATCTCTTGCATAACGGTAGTGAGTGATGAAATCACTGCACTACCCTCCTGCTGCGCTTTGGCAGTCGCAGATGGCAGGCGAGAATGCTTGCTTGATGGAGCGTCGCCATCAGACTCGAGTGCGCTGGCTTTGCGCTTGCCCCGGCTGGCACTTGTTAACGCTGAAGGTGGGCTCGTGGAAGGGAGGGGAGATGCAGGAGGAGCCATGGCAGTAGGTGATGTAGGGGGGATAGAACAAGATAAGGGTATAGTGCTGGTTGGAGGACCCATCATTCCAACATGGCTAGTGGAACTAGTAGCCATGTTGGCAGATATTTCGTTGGCAGCAACAGATAGTTCATGAAGGTTGAGACCAGCGGTGCCAGAGGACGTGGAGGTAGCCTTCTTTCTCCGGACTCAGTGGACGTGAACTCCCTTCGCTGCTTCGCCGGCTGCCAAGAGGTCGAATATAGCAAAGTGCGGGAATCCCTTGCTCTGAAATTGTTTGGTGTTAGGATTAGACTTTTAAAAACAATCAGATTGACCAGCGGAATAGTAATAAGTGCAGTACTCACCTTCACATACCCCGCCCAAGCGCTAGCTGAACTATCATCAATGCAAGCCCCCCCATCATCTGTCCATGTGAACCCTGATGACAATCCTCCAAATCTGAGGTCTACCGCCGCACGACAAGCACTCTTGAGTACACAAAACTTCGTTTTGCAGGCGCTCTCATTCTTTTCACCACCTTTCTGACCTTTGAATTTCTCAGCTAGTGTTCTAACCGCTTTAGAGTATGTAGTTTTGGGGAAGTTCATCCCATCTGTACCCAACTTATTTTGGTAAAGAACGTTGAGGAAGGCAGCCTCCTCTTCGACTGTCCAGCGGGCAGCTTCTTTGCGACTGGAGGTGGAGGCATTGCCTTTACCTTTGCCTTGAGAGTTTGCTTGAGGCTCGACAACTGCTGAATCTGTAGAGACTGGAGAGTGTTGAGATGTGACAGATGACTCTGAGTCTGACAACATCATGATATCAGAGGGATATGAGTTGGCTGATAAGCTGTAGATAAGAATTCAAAGTGTTTACCTTTGTGTGCTGGCCTTTCCGTGCTGAAGGTCATGTGAGCAGGTCACATGATACCTGAGTTGAATTCTGAATTCAAATTTTTATTTGAATTCTAGGTTGAATTTCGCTGTCCAAACAGAGCCTTACTTCTTAGACAACCACTACCACCCATCTACTACCACTGAGCACCAGTATAGAGCCGCACTTTAGAGCCACAATCATTATCCCACTTCCTATAGCCAGTACCTTGCATTGAGAGCCGCTTCCCCAGCGCTTCATGTGCTCCGGCACTTTCCCACGCTTAGGCGCTCCCTTAGGCGCTCATTCAGCATGTCTTGGATGATTTCTCTGCTGCCATCTGCTTCCCCAGTGTCCTCTTACTTAAGGATCTTATGTACGCTGCTTGTATAGTGACAACACAACTATACAGGATAAGACTTATTGCCAGTCCTTAAGTACATGGTCTACGACTTTTCTAGTTTTCGTGGTAGATAATGTGTGAGTTCTTGGGAGGATTTATTTCAATATACCTTCTTCCTTGTTCCTTGGTTAGTTTAAAACAATTGAATTCTGTATACTGAGTCTACAGAATGAAATCTTAAGAGTTTAGCATGTTCGTTAGTCGTGAAGTGTGAATTGTGTAGCGTGAATTGTGTCTCCCTTCCTGTAAAAGAGAGAGGAAAATAGTATGGGTTAAACTTAGTTAGATTAGCTGATAGATTATATAATCAACCCCTGTAAGGTAGTATATAACTTGAATAAATGTTTCTTAGTCTTACTTTGAGGCTAATGATTTGCCTGTACTTAGGTTCTTACTTAATCTCACACTGTTTGAGATGAGTGAAGGTGGGAAGTGCTCCATTTATTACATGGCAAAATTGGGCTCCTTATATACCTTTTGGAGGGCCTGATTACAAAGCATGAATCATCACATGGATTGGTAAGAAAGTGCTTACTAACAATGCCATTTGGTGTGCTGAATCAGCCTTCTTACTAAGTAGCTTATAAATACAGTTAGAAATCTTACAAAGCATGACAAAACATGATGAGTCAAGCTCAATCTTTACAAAACATGATATTTACCGGTAACATGACATGCTTACAAACATGCTTGGTGGCTGAAAAGAAAGTCTGTTGGTTGAATATGCCTGAGGAAAATAGAAAGAGATGGAATGTTATAGAGCAAAATAGAAATACATGGAAAAATGAAAGTGAAGATTGAAAGTGAAAATACTGGCTAATAACTAGGGGGAAAATGATGGGGTAACTTGGTGATAGGATACAGTAGGGTCTATTATACCTTCCTTATCACACCTCTTATGTATCTGTCATGGTATGAGTTGCATACCATGCATGACACCGGGTCAAATGATTCACATCACACCTCGACCAACACTTAGAGAGAGTATTGCCCTATCTCCCACCAGAGTTAGGAGCATTATTTCTTTCATTGCTCTGCATTGCACCATAGCAGAGTTGTTGTACCCTCAACTGGAGCCCACCACGAGGGGAACAGTCAGCAGATCCACGCGCTTTTAGCCCCTATCATCCACCACCAGCTCACTTCTATATCCCTCTATCACAGCCACATTTTTGCGCTCTACAGCCATCTTTTTCCCACACTTCGACTGCATATCATCGCACCTTCCCGCGCACCTTTCCCGCGCCATGAGTGACCCAGCAGACACACTTGGCATGCCCTTACGAGGCACCTGCACAGCTTCGTGTTTTGATGGCAACTATCCTCAGCTTGTCAACTTCCTGGAGTCAGTAGAACAACTCACGCAGCCGCTTAGCCTGTCAGATAAGGATACCATCAAGTATGCCTTGAAGTATATGGCGCCTAACCAGAGACAGCTCTTCCAATACTTTGAAGGTGACAACTATGAAGATTTTGCTAATGAAGTCTTGTTTGCATATCTAGAATGTGGTGTTGACCACTACACTCGCCCTATCATCAAAATACCAGCCACCCCTGAAGCACCCCTTAAAGCGCCATCCTTATCCGCACCTCAGCAACCAGAATCCACCCCAAGCACAGCCACAGCTGCAGTTATAGCACCTCAAAGCAAAATATACGACACTATCCTGATCCCAGACCTCCCAGAAGCGCCCCTCGATGAAATCACATCAGTACCAGTCCACATTGAAGCGCCCACTATAGGCGCATCACCAGAACCCTTACCTGACTCAGAATATCCGTTAGCCACAGCTATACCGCCCTAATCCAAAATATGCGACCCTATTTTTGTTCAAGTCGCCCTCGAAGCGCCCAATGACAAGATCTCACCAGAACTGGTCCAGGATGACCACAAACATCCATTGCTTATCAGTGCGCCTATCCAGGCACTATCTGCAGCACCAGAGGCTCATTATGAGACGCCTCTTGGCCAAAGTCTGTCCCAGAAATCGCCGCTTGATACTGACAATTCCGCACTTTGCACATTTTCAGCATATAGTGACTCTTGTTTGCCAGTGAAACACCCGTGCATCGCATCGCCCAAGCGCCAGTTGTACAACGCCTTAGAAGACCCTGAGGCGCTTCCAGCATGCCACTTTGCACCTGCACACACGCAGTTTTTATTCGTAGAGACACTTTATACCTAGCCACGTCTCTGGCCACATTTTTCATCTCTTTCATGTTTAAAGCCCTCAATAAGCCATGCACCTGTTGCGGCCCTCTTTCTAAAGGATTGTCAGGCTACTTGTTACTATGGTTTTGATGAGGTGCTTGTGCCCCCTTCACGCTTTCAGAGCCCTTGTAATATTTTCGATTTTCATGAATTTCGCACTTCACCGCTTTACCATGATCTTGGCCTTGTGCCAGCCACTTTTATTTTGCCTTTGTCTTCGCATCAACTCACCATTATTTCGTCATTCATGCGCTGCATTCGCGCGCCACGCGCTTCGATTCTTGCGCTATATGCGCCCATTATTGCAGAAGAGTCTCCCTGCTATCGTGTTTTCACCATTTCATCAGTTTTTAGCCACATTTCTTTCATCCAGCATCAGTCTTGTTTTAATTCGATGTCCATGCGCGACCTATGCGCTCGCCTCGCACATATTTTTACTCCTTGTACATTCATCCTTGTCTTTAACTTTGCACTTTTCGCTCTAAGCCGCACTTTTCGCACTTTTGCCTATCATGTCAATAGTGTTCTTACAAGTCCTACCAAGGGCTATCCATTTTGGTCCTGGCGCCTATTGGACCTTGATCTAGAGTCCATGCGATGCACCCGCGCAACATTCGCGCTTAATTTCGCTTCATATCCGTCTCTCGCCAACATCTATACAGTAAATCAGCGCCCCCTCACATGTGTGGAGGGTATAATCAAAGTCATGCAGAATCGCCCCAAGGCGCGCTCAGCGCGCGCACCCTATCATGTTGTAGAACCTCTCTGCAACATTCCCATTGCCTTACCTTGGCACGCACTCAATTTGCGGCACAGTATTCAAGAGTTCATTCTGCCGGTTACTAGCCCGCCCTCCTGCAAGAAGTAGAAGAATTTGACAAAGAAGAACCGAGTGCCCCAAGTGCGCCAGCCCTCCACCACCACTATCTACCATCCAACTCTCATCTCCACCATCAACCGCACCACCCACCTCAGCCACTTCAGCCGCAAATCTCCCAATATACCATATACCATCACTTTCATAGGATATAGTTCGTTTTACCCTGGGTTTCGACCAGCACTCTTCATTTTTCATTTTTTCTCATATAATGCCGTCCAAAGGACTAATAACACACTGATATATATGCCTATAGAAAACCACTTAGAAGAAAACAACAAAAACAACAAAAAGACCATAGAGTGTGCCCGCCTAACCCAGTAGGATACTATTTTCTCTTATAACGCATGATGCGGCACCATGCACCTTTGTTTACCTTAGAACGTGCTTCATGAACGCAGCTTTCCCACGCTAAGCGCATGGCATGCGCTCCATTCTCGCGCACAGGAAGAATAGAAGTTGACAGCCGCACGAAGAAGCCAAGTCAGATTGGACATCCACAAAGTTTGCCATATCTTTTTCGTTCTTTTTCGCACTTTTCTCTTATAGTTACTCATGCCATTCAATCCCATAGCACCTATTACCTAGAGCGCCTAGTGGGACTTGGTTTGGACATGGATTGGACTGCTTCAGGACCGCACAGCATCGCTTTATACCCCCACACTCATATTGGACTTGACCACCACAGCACAATCATCCCCTCGTGTTTCCTCGCCATTTTGCACCTTGCGCTTTATGAGCCGCCGCATTCCCACGCCCTAGCGCGCACACTACATGCCATTCTTGCGCCATCACAGCTGCACAGCCAGCGCTTTCTCGTGCTTCGTCACCCTATAGTCTGGGCAACCACCATTATCATAGTCCTAAGCTCGCATCATCCTTCTCGCAACAGAGCCTTATCATGCACCTCACGCTTCATCAGCTGCAGCTTTCCCACACAGCCAGCACTTTCTCGTGCTTCATCGCCCTATAGCCCAACAGCCTGTGCACATCATACCTGCTCATTACCATGCACTATTCCATCGATTTCTCTTGAGATCCTCACCACATGAGTGCTGAGTGGGGACACTCAGTATTCAAAGTCCCCAGGAGATATAGAGGCTCGTGCCCCTACAGCCGCATATGGCCTATATCATGGGTCAGGACAACTGGGCATCACTGCCCAACTCGCACTATCATCATATCTACCCATTCCCTATAGAGCGCCCTACTTTCCCATGAAGTGCACTATAGGCGCGCTACTTTCCCACACTAGCCGCAGCATTCCCGCGCACGCGCCTTGCGCACTTTCTCGCACTTAAGCACCCTGTGTCGCCCATCATCCAGGAGCATCCATCCACTGTCCATCCAGCCCACAGGTATGCATTAGTTTGCTATTTTTACTATTTCATGTACCTTTCATTATTACCTACACTGTATGGCACCATTTCTCATGGGCCCAGTAGCTATTACATAGCGCTTTACCTCACTCTGGTTCATCTTGTGTTGAGCCGAGGAGGCATTAAGGGTACTCAGAGTAGTTTTAGGATTTTCGGTAAAGCTCAGTAAAGCTCAGTAAAGCTCACTAGAGCTTGGTAAGAGCTTACAGGAAACACGGCTAAGAACCTACTATAATCCTTGGCGCACATTGGCACGATGTCGGACTTGCAAACGACACTTAGGATTTTTGAATCATGTGGCACAGAAAGTGAAATTAGATAGAGTAGGAGTCTAGGACGCAATCTGGGATATGTATTTGCAACGAGTAGCAATAAAGTACATCCCCCCAAAGTGCTTTGTATTTAAACTAGCAGAGCAGACATCAATAAATTTGCAGAAAAAAAACCAAGTCCATTGGGGTAATGATATCAGAGTGTGTGCTATAGGTGGAGAGTGTCAGAAGGAGCTGAACACCTCCAACATGAAGATCTTGCTGATAATGAGGTGGAGCACGGATGACAAGGTGGAAGATGGATAACAAGGTGGAGGTCGTATAATGAGGTGGAGGACGGATAACGAGGTGGAAGATGGATAATGAGGTGGAGGTCAGTTAATGAGGTGAAGGGTAGACTCCTTCTGGGCGTTGTATAGGTGTACCAACTGGTATTGCAGAGGGAAGCGAGCTATGGAGAGCATTCAGACATGCTTGAATGAGATTCTTGCCCTCTGGTTGAGTGACAAGAGGTTGCAGCTTTGACATCGTAAAGGTGTAAATGAGACCTGTTTCTGACATGACAAGTAAAAGGACCTGAGTGCCTGTGAGAAACGAGGTGGAGGGTAGACTGCTTCTGGGCGTTGTAGTTAGTGCTTGTGAGATGCAAGAAGAACATACCTTGTGCACAACACCTCCAACAACTTCATGAGTCTGGGTTGACACTGTCTCCCAGGAGTCCGAGGTGAGGTCGACGAGCACAGCAACTTACTCTGTGAGACTGTGAGATGAAAGATCTGAAATTTCCGAAATTTAAAACTCCGCCGTAAACTTTGTCACATATACACCAAATGAATGGGATTTTTGATTCCCCCAATTCTCACTATGCCTCGTCAATCTACACGTGTACAGATGCTGAATGACCTTGACCAGGCTGCCCTTGTGGTAGCCAGGGCAAGATACCAGCATGTCATGGAAGACGATGACTCTACAGACTCCGTCTCGAGCTTCAACTCCGATTTAGATCTTACCTGTGATTCTGATCTCGATATTTTCCTGAATATCATGCTTTCACCCCCTTTGCCTCTTTCTCCAGCCTTCTCTGGCTTATCTGATTTGTCTGATGGGGATGACTCATCAGATGATGATGATTATACTATCACTCGCTATAATCGCCTCCAAGATTCCATCGCAACTCTCCAGGATGAAATTTTGAAGGCTCGCGTACTCAATATCCCTGGTGTCCCAATCCCACGCACCCCTCAGCTACACCTTCTAGTTCATTTCAGGGAACACCGCCCTCTCTTATTTTGTCACAAATTACATGTTGACCCAGAAATCTTTGACGACATCCTTGATTTAATTTCTGACCACCCCATTTTTCACAACAACTCCAACAACTCCTGGCTTCCTGTTGCTATCCAACTAGCAATTTTTCTCAACCATGCTGGCCACTATGGTAACTCCATATCTCTTCTGGATGTGTCTCGATGGGCGGGTGTTAGTGTCGGCTTGGTTGTTAATTGCACTAATCGTGTAATGGTTGCTCTGCTTGACCAGCATGATACTTTCATGGGTTTCCTGCCCCACAATTTGAAGGATTTCGAGTGTGCTCGGAGGTATGGTGCAAAGGCTAGCACTTGCCCTGAGTGGAAGAATGGGGTCCTAGCTGTTGATGGGACAACAGTTGATCTATATGCAACACCGGGTTTTTTCCACCAGGCTTTTTATGATAGGAAATCCAAGTATTCCCTTGGGTGTCAGGTATGTTTTTTATTTTTATTTTTTTTAAATTTCTATGGCTAATTTTTGAAAAAAATTCAAGGCAGTTATTATGCCTCACAATCTTCTCATAGTCGATTATGCTCTTGGTCACCCTGGTAGTGTCCATGATGCATATGCTTTTAGATCCACCCGTATCTATCAGGAGCATGACACGCTTCTGCCACCTGGTCACTGGGTCTGGGCAGATAGTGCTTATCCACTAAGCACTTGGTGTATTACTCCTCTCAAGAAGCCCCACAATGGACGCCTGACAGCAAACCAGAGGACATTTAATTTTCATCTTTCTTCAGTTTGTACATTTTTTCCCTGATTTTTCCTGATTTTTCTAAATTTATAATTTATTTAGGTCCATGTCCATGTTGAACATGCATTTGCTGCATTGAAAGGGCGCTTTCAATCCCTTCGAGATCTCCAACAGAATATCAATTCGGCTGATGACTTGCGGGCAGCTGTGCATTGGATTCAGTGTTATCTCATCCTTCACAATATGATTATCCGGTTTGAAGAACACCGAGGTCTTAGAGGATCCAGTGGCTCAGTGAAATGGGCTTATCAAGAGGACAACAATTCAATACAAGGAGCAGAGAATGAAGGACCTGATGGTAATGAACAAGTGGGTGACAGGTTGTATGAGGGGACTCCAGGTCATGCACAACGTGAGAAGTTGAAGGATCTGTTGTTTGACAGTCCCTACTCAAAAGCACACCATAGGGAAGACTGGGAATAGTTACAAACTATATTGACAAGCTAGTACAGAAGATACACCAGTGTATAGTAGAAGTAGCACAACAGAACAACATGAGTAACATATGCACAACACAATAGTATGAAAGCGGCATGAAACAAGAACAAATGAGATATTGAAAGCATCACACTCAAGACCCAGAATTAGAACCCATGAGCCGAGCATACTCAATCTTGAGCCGGAGTGTTGCGGCCTCCTCCACATGTGCATGTGCCGCTGTGTCATGCATTTTTGTCTCTGCCTCACAAAGGTGTATCTCAGAATTCTTAGCCTCCAGGCCACATATATGTGCGGCAGCAGCTTCAGCGTGATCATCTGCGTGCTCGGTTTTGAGGTACTTGTGTTCATTGACCTGCCGAGCGAGGTTATACTTGGCCATGTAGCACTCGTTTTTGAGCTCCTCCTGCGTGATCTGGTCAGACTGCGCATTCTCGATTTCATCATTAAGTAACTCAACCCTACTCTGAATATCCAAACGCAGCTTCTTCGCCTGCTTCTGTTTGCCCATGGACGAGGAATTAGCTGGAGACGTCATCGGCGTCAATGTCGACACGGGAGCTGAAGATACTGATGCGGGCTTGGACTGCGAAGAACCCGAAGAGCGACGAGATGTGGGTTTGAGTGACCCCGTGCTGGTGTGTCACTTCGGATCCTTGAGATTGGACATCCCAAACGAGGCACGACTGTCTCGAAAAGAGGCCTGTGAGGTGCGTGGTAGCACAAATTCAGATTGAGCTGGCAGGGGAGTGATGGGGGGCGAAGAGGATGATGGAGGAAGCGGGCGCTTCGACGCAGCACGTCTCAAGTTTGGCGGACTATCAAGGATAGTAATGTTCCGCTCGTTATGATAATCATACTGTGGGGGGGGAGTAGGCTGTGGTATGTCACTAAATGAAAAATCCATCCCCCCATCATCGTAATTGAGCGGGCTAAGGTAGTCGGGCATGTTGATGTCGCTGTCGTCATCGTCATCGAGAGGGGAATCAAAAAATTGATTGCCGGCGGGCAGACTGCCATGATAGTGATGACCAGGGGGAGGGTAAGGCTGAGTGCCAGAGGATGGAGGGTAAGGCTGAGCACCAGCAGAGGGAGGGTAAGGCTGAGCGCCAGAGGAGGGAGGGTAAGGCTGAGTGCCAGAGGAGGGAGGGTAAGGCTGAGCGCCAGAGTGGGGAGGGTAGAACTGAGCACCAGAGGGGGAAGGGTAGAACTGACTACCAGAGGGGGGAGGGTAGAACTGACCACCAGAGGGGGGAGGGTAGAACTGACTACCAGAGGGGGGAGGCTGAGGCTGGGCAGAGGATAACTGAGCGCCAGGATTGGTACCAACAGGCTCAGGACAAGCACCAAATTGAGCGCTCCCAGAGCACAAGGTTTCAGAATAAGAGCTACCTGCCGCAGATGATATTGCAAAATGATCTGCAGCGTGGTCCACGCCCGGGCGTGACGAGATTGTTTTAAGAGACAAGGCAGGGTTCCCCCCCATGATTCCAACAAGGTCATCATACCACGGGAATTCTTGTAGTATTTGCACTGTGAATTTAGTTAGTAAGACTATAATAAATCAAAAGAAACACGCACCATGCAAGTTCTGCACAGTGTTTTCATCCTGGGGCATGATGCCAGCGCCAGTTGCATGCAACCTGTCGTGACATTCGCAATACTTTTTCCTGAGGCTTTGAGAGGAGCATCAGTACACAACACGACAGATGCATCAAGAGAACATACCTGTTGATATGATTGTTCGTCGAGTCTCGAAATTTTTCTGGTGCAGCCTTATAATGGTCCTTATATTCTTCATCACCCTCAAAAATGTACTTTGCAATAACAGCGCATATTGAAACCTTGTCTTTTCCTGAGGGGCGGTCACCATCACTGTGCAATTGCTTCCCGTCTGAATAAAATAGGACTCGGCAATCCGCCTGATTGTTTTGGAGGTGGTCGATGACCTTCTGCGTGCGGGACGGTGCAGACAGCCATTGGATTTGGATTTTGGCGTGATCTAAGCCAGTACTAGCAGCAGGATTTCGTATTCCTCGACTTTTGCTACCTCTTCCGTGAGTCACAGGCCCCTGTACTTGTTCCATGGCCTTTTGGCCCCTTCAGGAGGGCGTCTGTAAAGCCTGTAGTCGCGCAGAACGACGACGAGATGATGGTCTAATAACAGGCATGAGTTTTGAAGTCTGCCGGGATGCCGAAGTCTGCCACATGTCTGGGGCATGTCAAGTCAAGTTTGGTGAGTTTCTTACCGAGCTTTAGCGAGCTTTACCGAAAATCCTAAGAGTCTGTTCGGGAAGGATTATTTTGCCCAACTTTGCACGACTTGAAAAAATAAAATCCGATTAAGTAAGCTTGCCAGTGTGCCGGATGACTGTGACAGATCAGTGACGGTCAGTAGGCTTATCACGCTAATATGCCCTCAACCCGGATGCGAATGAGGTCTGACCGTTTACGCAGTGCCACCAGCCTGAGGATGCCACCCAAAGGCAAAGGAAAGGGCAAGAAGAAGGCGGCCACCAATGATCAAGACTCTGCCGGAGAGACGAGAGATCACTGCATCTGGTCTTTGGCCGATGAAATGAGGCTGATTGACTATATTGCAGACAAGCATTCCAAAGGGGGAGATGGGACAAACTTCACCAGGACCTTCTGGAATAACGCTGCCCTACATATGGGAGCAGGTCCAGTGCCTGAGGGTGCTCCAAAGACGGCTGATTCCTGTCAATCTAAATGGAGCTGCATAAGTACTCATATCTGAGTGCTGGTACTGAAACTGACACATTTTTAGTTAAGAAAAGTGTTTAAGGTGGTCGACAAACTGAGCAACACTTCAGGTGTATCGTACGACTTCGAAAAAGGGGCTAATATTGATGATGAAGGCGAGACTATGTGGATGGACTACATTTCAGTATGTATTGTCCGTCTCTCCTGCTCTACCACACTAACCATTCACACAGAAGAACCCCGATGCAAAGGCCTTCAAAAACAAATGATGGCTGCATTTTGAGAAGCTGCAGTGTATCATCCCAGTGACCGCAAGCAGCTGGACTGGCTTCTATGCTGGCTCGAGCCAGGCCACAATACAGATACGCCAACAGCCAGTAGCGACATCACGAGTGGCGAGGGTGACGTGGCCATGTTAACGCTCGAGAAAGTGCTCGACCGGGTTGAGTTCGGTCCTAGTAGCTTTGGCGATGTTGAGATGGGCAGTGACTCTAGGTCAATGCCGCCACCGCCTCACACACCTGTCACACCGAGAGGTTTCAACGCAGCACTCCAGCCCTTCATGTCTCCTTCAATAACTTCTACGTCTACTTCATCACTCGCAATGAAGCGCAAATCTGATGGGGATGATTCCTTGCACACTCATTCCCGCCCCCCACATTCCAAATCAAGGAGCATAGCGGGATCATCGAAATCGCAACAGCTCACTATGCCACTCACGTTGGAAGAGTTGGGGGAGAAAGTCGTCGATAGCATAGCCGATGCCACTTCGATGCTTTGGGACACTGTTGCTGGCCATTTCACCGATCCTGTCCCAGCCCGTAAGCAGCGCGCTGTCCTTCGGGTGCAAGAAGAAAAGAGCTTGAATGATCACGAGGTGGTCACCATGATGGATCTTTTCCAAGCCGACGTCACCATCGCTGATAATTATAATGCGATCCTACGGGATGGTGTCCGCGAGGTTTTTTTAGCATGGCGCCTAGAGGAAGTGAGGGAAGCGCGGGCAAAGGAAAATATAACTAGTTGAACCCCATGATGTATCTCACTCATTCATACTGCAATCAATGGACTCGTGTTTGTGCAATCAAGACTGAATTAGCAGCAAGGGAACAATACATTGTACATTGAGTGAGTCAAACAGAAAACGACAATAAAAATGACAAATGACAAACGGCCTCACTATTCTACTTGTACATCAGGTGGTAAAGGCTGGCCTCTGCGAAGCCTTTCTTGAAGATAATCAACCCACATTGATTGCGCGATTTCATCGCGGACTCCGTGTGCACGGGTGCGTGCCGCATTGGTGGGTGGCCCATCAGCAAGCACGCCGCTGTCATAAGGAGCCCCCCACTCATCGGAATCCACATGATGATAGTCTAGTATATCATCGGGGTCGTGGAATCGGATGACGTTGTGTATGAAACACAACACTGGAGGGATGCGAATAATCCGGAACCGCTTTTTCAACACGCCGAAGATACGTTCAATGACATTGCGGAGCTGCGCATGACGTAGATTATATAGTTCCTTTGGATTGCAAGGCCTGAAAAAAATAAGTACTAGGGTGGTAAGTCAGTGGGATAACATACAGCATATTTGCCCGGCCCCATTCAGCCAGGTGGTAGCGCACACCACGGTAAGGCACGAGTAACTCATCACATGTGGCGAATCCTGCATCTGCAAGGTACAACTTGCCCAGAGGGATGGTGAAATTGGTTAGGCGAGCATCTGCTGCAGACCCTGGGAAGCCACTTAACATGTAAGTGAACCGCATTTCGAAATCACAGGTGACAAGGCAATTTTGTGTTAAATTGCCCTTGCGGTCGCGAGCGGCATCACGATCAACAGCGTTGGGATGGCACGCAATGTGAGTGCCATTGATGGCACCGACTACGTCAGCAAAGTAGGGATATAATTTTGTCGTCTTGAGGATTTCAGCGGGTATTGGAGTTTGTGCATTCGGAAGCCGGACATAGGTGGAATATATTGGTTGGGAGGACAATGCGATCAGAATCCGTTTGAAATACCTTGTAGAATATTAAACAAATGTAAGGATGAGAGCTAGCAGACATACTTCGATATAGTATCATTTGAGCGTTGAAAACGCTCAGCAAGGTGCCATACAGCGAGGCCTGTAACACAGGCGTACAGGAAGATAGCCAGCTGCTCTTCCAACATTACATTTTTTGAGTTGGTTATTCCACCATCACGAAGTATATCCCGCAATACAATGAATACGTGGTGGTGTACACCGAGCTCGCATCGGATTCGTTCTGGATGGCCATTCAGAAGCTCATTGAACCAGTCAATCCCAGACAGAGCTGAAGTATGGTATGGTTGTTTGTTGTAATATGTGTTTGTATAGGAGTTAAGGGTGTCCCTGGCAAGACTGATAACTTTAGATGCTGAAACAACCATATCCTGGAAAAAGTTTATGATAGCTTGGAGGTTCTTGATATCTGACTGCTCTGCATCCTCAACACCCTGCCCGTCAGCCTGCTCATCCCACTCATCCCGCTCATCCTGCTCATCCTGCTCATCCTGCTCATCCTGCTCATCCTGCTCATCCTGCTCATCCTGCTCATCCTGTTCGACCACCGTATCGTCATCAGCAGAAGGGTTGTCAGTGTGGTGTAAGAGACGGGGGAGCATGGCGATAGTATGTGTGGCATATGTTTTTTTGTACTGATAATGCCAATCAGCGTGACATCAGCTTCAAGCTCCGAGCTTACTTAATTGGATTTTATTTTTTCAAGTTGGGCAAAGTTGGGCAAAATAATCCTTCCCAAACGGACTCTAAAACTACTCTGAGTACCCTTATTACTTACTTCTTAGACAACCACTACATTAGGAAAAACTGTATCTCTATATAGAAGACCCTCCTCTCTATAGCCTCATAGTATGACAAAGCTCTGTACAGTCTTATGACCAGCTATGACAGTGATATATAGACCACTGTAGAAATCATGTAATTCTATAGATTACCATTGTCTTTCAAAAGAGTGTCCATGATTTTTGAGTATTTTGCTTATATCTCACTAGGATCTTATCCTATTTATAACATGAGACCTTAGATAGACTCTCCTTGACAAGGGCTACAACTTTGGTTTTCATTGGGAAAGTTCCCATGGTCAAGGTGCTTTCTTGAACTGTCCACTTTCGAGTATTTTGCTTATAACTCACACCTCAACCTCACTAGTATATAACCTAATAAGGATGTCGTAGGGGGGGGGGGGGGGGGCTATGGCATGCTAAATAGCACCGGATCTCCTAATCCTCACACACCGCCAGTACCACCTAGAATAAAGCCTTAATTCCCTTTGTGGATTTTCCCAGAATGGTAGCTTATGTGAGTATGTTACGAGGTGTGGCAACGGGAGAACTTCCCGACTATTGCCGCCCTCCCTTGGCAAGCTCCGCACTGCCGCTATATTGTCCTCACCACCTAATTATAATTAGCCTTGCTCGCTGTCTTCGATGATGAGCTCAGTTAAGTACCTCATTTCTTCACCGTTTTTTTTAGTTCTTTTTATTATTATTAATCTATTTATCCATATACAGACATTCACAGTGCTCAGCAATGCTAAGGGCGCCTGCTCACTGTCTTTCATGTTGTACTAGGTGAGTTTCAACCCCCACGTGATTTTGTTGATATCGTCCCTTACCAGATATACTCACAGCCTCTGCTGTGCGTTTACTCCACCCACGCCTATACCTCACTGCTGCCATCGCTGGTAGCAGCGAGGGCCTTCTATCTCCTAAGTCTTTCCCCACCATCTACAATGCCTCCTGTGAGGAATTCTCGTGCTGTGCGACTCGTTGTTGGCTCTACTAGGTCTACTGCGAGACTCACATCCAAGGTGTTGTCGCAGACGCAGCAGGTCGAGGACCGACGGCGCAGATAAGCAAGGTGTCATATACCATACATCCGGTTACAGATCCGAAGATCCGGATCTCAGATCCGATCCAGATCCGTTGGACACATCCGTCGTCCGGTCCACAGATCCGATCCGATTCTCATTTCATTTCCTGTTCATATAACTCTAACTACCTTTCATCTCCTTTCAGTATTCCTGTACACCGGTAATCCAGTTATCCTTTACTTCCGCTGTTCTTACTGATCCGCTTTAACTTGTACTTCATTTCCGGTTCATGATTTACCCGTTCCGACTTACCAATACACTTTATGCATACTTTGCTTATACTTCGTACATAGCCTCATACCTTTGCTTATTGATCATTCCGTTAGTTATCCGTAGTATATAAACCCTTGTACTTGCGCTGTAGAAGATCAGTTCGAATATCATCTTAGATTGCACTCATCCTGTCTGGACTCTAAGTCCTTCCGCTATCCGTCCGGACTTGAGTACGATACTCTTGTCTACTCCGAGACTTAGGATTGAATCCGATAGTCTATACATCCGCCTCTGTCTTCGGACAGTCTTACTCGTTAGTTTCTAGTTCGGATCCAATCCGGATTAGCCGTTACCCTATCCGTCTGATATCCGGAAGTCTTACCGGATCCGTTACGATACTTATCCGTCCCTCTAGACGTGATATCTTGGTGCTCTGAAATAAGGGGCAATACTCTGGAAAGGGGCACAGCGCACGAGCTGAGGCCAAAGCCCTTCGGATCCGATACCACTTGAGTACGGTCTTAACACAAGGTATGAAGCCAATATTTCAGGTAAGAGAGTCAATCACCGCACTCTGTCTCTGCACTGATACTGGCTTCAGGACTCAGTACCAAATCCTCGCTGACATGCAGCATGAACCTGTTGCAGGAGGATAAGCATAACCGCTATCTCAGTGATGAGGAGTTGGATGCTATTTTGCCAGCCACTGGGTATGCTATTGTTACTCCTCCCCCTGGATATGCACCAATGGAAGCTCCCCGTAAGCTTATGGGCCCGGTCAATGAGATGTTCGCACTCGCTGTGTGGGACGTTCTTATAGTCAGTGATATCATTTTTAATGTATTAGCGAGTTCATAATGCACAAGTATTCTAAGTACTCGAAGTGGCCTCTCCTGCTTGATCAATGCGCTGTTTGGATACTCATTTTTTCCCTTTATCAGATCATGTCTTGCGGGATTTCCTAGCAACAGAGACTTCTTCCCCCCCCATGCCTGAGATGCCTGAAATAATATGCATGACACCGCTGTCTACTTGGTCATGGGCTCGCTTTCTTTGTATAGGTGCAGACTCCGTCTCAGCATGCACTGGCTGCGAGGTAGATGCAGGCGAAGAAGTATCACCTAGACAACACCATAGTTAGAATTGAAAAACATAGTACCATAATTCCCACCTTCATCTGTATGCTCGAGGTTGAATCTTGCCTCTTCCCATTCTTGCCACTCTGCTGCCATCAACTTACGAAATTTTGTTGCGCCTGACATAAACCCATTATATACAGTCTTGACCTCCACCATTGAGCCTATGTCCCCTGGGCTTGCAAATTTTTTCAGCGGCCAGTTTTCGAGGACCACACCATGTTGTGCAGTGATGTTCTCGTCAAAGTTTACATAGTACATCCTGGAGATGGGCACCTGGGTTGCATCACGGAGCTTGTCGAGGATAAGTGCAGATGTCTTGCTCTTAAGTTGAAGGAAAGACTTCTTGTAGTTAGAAATGACACCTGTAGAGTAATGAGTTACAACACATGAGAATAAAATAATCTGTACCGGTGACACCAGAAGTACAGTAGCCTTCGAGGCGTGTTGCAAAGTTGGAGGGTGTCTCCTTGAGAGCGAGCTGGAAGAAGTCTCCGACACGATCATCTGAGAGGTAGACGTAAGGATGATTATAATGGTCCAGGTCCCCTCGGACAGTAATGAGGGCAGTATGACATCCAGTCCTCACGGAGAGATTTGCAAGCTAGATATAATATAAGAGCATGCCCAAAATCACTATTTCTACATACTGTTTGTGTTACAGAGTCTAACATAGCACGGATGTCATGAAACGCGCTGATGGGGACATTGTGGTTTGTCAAGGATTTGTTGTTGCGGTGTTCTTCTAAATCTTCCATAAGGTCCTTGGTTACGTCTATCTTCTCTTGTTGTGACATAGCATTCCATTTCTCAGCAATTTCACGCCCAACCTCAGTGGCCTTGATACGTCATTCATCGGGTTCTCGCCCTGTATGATAAATATCAGCAATGTAAGCAACATCAAAAACAAATTAAATGACCTGCATTCATTGCCTTGACTTTGGAATGAAGGAATGTGTTCCAACGTGTTGGTTTTCGGCTCTTCTGCTTGGTGTGTGTCCGTTGTAAAATTGCTTCAAAGTGATACTCAATGGTCCTGTCAGGAAACTGTTCACGCAACTTGACAGCTTCCTGCATGACCAAGTCCTGGGCATCTGCGAGGGCATCCTTATATGCACCTTTGTGAGCCTTGCATTTCTCAGCAAGTGCCTTCTTTTTAGCTTCAGTGCGGAGCCACGCTTTTCGTTTCATGCAGTGATGCCATGGTGTCCGTGAACTAGACTTGGTGACCTTGATGTAGCGCTGGTGTCGGCTGAGATCCAGCATTGCAAATAACAGAGAATCGCAACAGTGGAAGAGAAAAGCAAGGGCACATGGGAATGCTGCAAAAAAATCACTGTTAGCGTACTAGCATAAACAAGTTCATTAATGTCAAGGCACAGCAAACATCGGTAATCTTATCTATATCATGGCGTGATCGACAAGATAGACACTCCGACCTGAAATCAACTCAAAGAGGTACTCAGCCTCCAACAGAGGCATTCCTCTAGCGCAGATATAGTTGGTAAAATCTTGACTGTAATATCCTTCCTTATACGCATGAATGATGCTCCAGACAGCCGAAGCTTGGTAGCCATGTGAATTGAGATATCTTTCGGCAGCAACCCCAAGGACACCAACAGGCGGTGTGTCTGGGTCCGCATCATCAATCTCTTCTCCGACAAGAACAGTGCCTGTAATGCCAGCAAGGGACCTATTGATCATCCCACATTTTGCTCTCATTCACTATGTCTTTGTCAAAGTTGATTGTAGTTGTCCTTGGTGGTCAATCCCCTGGCATAAAAGACTCCTGGTGAGGTTCAGTTTCTCTAATTTAATCTTACTTGTCTCATTAACATGTTCGAAAGGCCATTCATCACATCTGGGATCGATACATCTCCCTTCCCACTAGCTATCCAGTGCCTCTCACAGGACCAAGCCGAGAGCATCATGAAACTTCAAAACTCACTTGTTAAGTTTATTGAGGATAATTCGGCCAGTTCTATCGTCGACACATTAGCTTCATCCATGGACATCAAGAACTTGTTTCCCCATCACACCGAGTTTTATAGCATCGTTTATGGAAGGAAAGTCAGTATATTTCTTGAGAGGTATGTGTTAAATGCCCTGTGCTGCGGAATACTCATTCTATCAATGTTACAGGACAATAGCTTTCATGCGGGTCAATGGGCTTCAAATATGCAAGTTCCACAAGTTCAATACCCTACTAGATGCTCTCAAGTACATGATACTTAAGGGAGGGCCAATCTGCGACGTTGAATCTCAGCACAACCTCGCTCAAAGGACACGTCATGTGTCCACTCCTCAAAGGCATCGTATTGTACCTCAACATTCAGGTATGCTCATCTGTTTCATACTACTAGCTCTCTCTCATTGTTTCATAAGTTTTACAGCAGCTTTCATCTGCATTCAAGGAGCAGCTCCAGGTGGATATCTCTGCATCTCAGTCTGCCAGCTCAAGCCCATCTACTGCTTTACCACTGCCCATTATTCTCCACCACCATACTAGGTCCAATGCTGGCACTATCAGCCAGAGCCCATCTACGGCGGCACTGCCCGTCATTCTCCGTCACAATACCAGGTCCAATGCTGGCGCTGTTAGCATCTGCCCGAGTCCATCTACTACTTCAAGTTCACCATCCGTCATTCTCCACCACAATAGGTCCCTTGCTGGCATTACAGGCACTGTTCTTGTCGGAGAAGAGATTGATGATGCGGACCCAGACACACCGCCTGTTGGTGTCCTTGGGGTTGCTGCCGAAAGATATCTCAATTCACATGGCTACCAAGCTTCGGCTGTCTGGAGCATCATTCATGCGTATAAGGAAGGATATTACAGTCAAGATTTTACCAACTATATCTGCGCTAGAGGAATGCCTCTGTTGGAGGCTGAGTACCTCTTTGAGTTGATTTCAGGTCGGAGTGTCTATCTTGTCGATCACGCCATGATATAGATAAGATTACCGATGTTTGCTGTGCCTTGACATTAATGAACTTGTTTATGCTAGTACGCTAACAGTGATTTTTTTGCAGCATTCCCATGTGCCCTTGCTTTTCTCTTCCACTGTTGCGATTCTCTGTTATTTGCAATGCTGGATCTCAGCCGACACCAGCGCTACATCAAGGTCACCAAGTCTAGTTCACGGACACCATGGCATCACTGCATGAAACGAAAAGCGTGGCTCCGCACTGAAGCTAAAAAGAAGGCACTTGCTGAGAAATGCAAGGCTCACAAAGGTGCATATAAGGATGCCCTCGCAGATGCCCAGGACTTGGTCATGCAGGAAGCTGTCAAGTTGCGTGAACAGTTTCCTGACAGGACCATTGAGTATCACTTTGAAGCAATTTTACAACGGACACACACCAAGCAGAAGAGCCGAAAACCAACACGTTGGAACACATTCCTTCATTCCAAAGTCAAGGCAATGAATGCAGGTCATTTAATTTGTTTTTGATGTTGCTTACATTGCTGATATTTATCATACAGGGCGAGAACCCGATGAATGACGTATCAAGGCCACTGAGGTTGGGCGTGAAATTGCTGAGAAATGGAATGCTATGTCACAACAAGAGAAGATAGACGTAACCAAGGACCTTATGGAAGATTTAGAAGAACACCGCAACAACAAATCCTTGACAAACCACAATGTCCCCATCAGCGCGTTTCATGACATCCGTGCTATGTTAGACTCTGTAACACAAACAGTATGTAGAAATAGTGATTTTGGGCATGCTCTTATATTATATCTAGCTTGCAAATCTCTCCGTGAGGACTGGATGTCATACTGCCCTCATTACTGTCCGAGGGGACCTGGACCATTATAATCATCCTTACGTCTACCTCTCAGATGATCGTGTCGGAGACTTCTTCCAGCTCGCTCTCAAGGAGACACCCTCCAACTTTGCAACACGCCTCGAAGGCTACTGTACTTCTGGTGTCACCGGTACAGATTATTTTATTCTCATGTGTTGTAACTCATTACTCTACAGGTGTCATTTCTAACTACAAGAAGTCTTTCCTTCAACTTAAGAGCAAGACATCTGCACTTATCCTCGACAAGCTCCGTGATGCAACCCAGGTGCCCATCTCCAGGATGTACTATGTAAACTTTGACGAGAACATCACTGCACAACATGGTGTGGTCCTCGAAAACTGGCCGCTGAAAAAATTTGCAAGCCCAGGGGACATAGGCTCAATGGTGGAGGTCAAGACTGTATATAATGGGTTTATGTCAGGCGCAACAAAATTTCGTAAGTTGATGGCAGCAGAGTGGCAAGAATGGGAAGAGGCAAGATTCAACCTCGAGCATACAGATGAAGGTGGGAATTATGGTACTATGTTTTTCAATTCTAACTATGGTGTTGTCTAGGTGATACTTCTTCGCCTGCATCTACCTCGCAGCCAGTGCATGCTGAGACGGAGTCTGCACCTATACAAAGAAAGCGAGCCCATGACCAAGTAGACAGCGGTGTCATGCATATTATTTCAGGCATCTCAGGCATGGGGGGGGAAGAAGTCTCTGTTGCTAGGAAATCCCGCAAGACATGATCTGATAAAGGGAAAAAATGAGTATCCAAACAGCGCATTGATCAAGCAGGAGAGGCCACTTCGAGTACTTAGAATACTTGTGCATTATGAACTCGCTAATACATTAAAAATGATATCACTGACTATAAGAACGTCCCACACAGCGAGTGCGAACATCTCATTGACCGGGCCCATAAGCTTACGGGGAGCTTCCATTGGTGCATATCCAGGGGGAGGAGTAACAATAGCATACCCAGTGGCTGGCAAAATAGCATCCAACTCCTCATCACTGAGATAGCGGTTATGCTTATCCTCCTGCAACAGGTTCATGCTGCATGTCAGCGAGGATTTGGTACTGAGTCCTGAAGCCAGTATCAGTGCAGAGACAGAGTGCGGTGATTGACTCTCTTACCTGAAATATTGGCTTCATACCTTGTGTTAAGACCGTACTCAAGTGGTATCGGATCCGAAGGGCTTTGGCCTCAGCTCGTGCGCTGTGCCCCTTTCCAGAGTATTGCCCCTTATTTCAGAGCACCAAGATATCACGTCTAGAGGGACGGATAAGTATCGTAACGGATCCGGTAAGACTTCCGGATATCAGACGGATAGGGTAACGGCTAATCCGGATTGGATCCGAACTAGAAACTAACGAGTAAGACTGTCCGAAGACAGAGGCGGATGTATAGACTATCGGATTCAATCCTAAGTCTCGGAGTAGACAAGAGTATCGTACTCAAGTCCGGACGGATAGCGGAAGGACTTAGAGTCCAGACAGGATGAGTGCAATCTAAGATGATATTCGAACTGATCTTCTACAGCGCAAGTACAAGGGTTTATATACTACGGATAACTAACGGAATGATCAATAAGCAAAGGTATGAGGCTATGTACGAAGTATAAGCAAAGTATGCATAAAGTGTATTGGTAAGTCGGAACGGGTAAATCATGAACCGGAAATGAAGTACAAGTTAAAGCGGATCAGTAAGAACAGCGGAAGTAAAGGATAACTGGATTACCGGTGTACAGGAATACTGAAAGGAGATGAAAGGTAGTTAGAGTTATATGAACAGGAAATGAAATGAGAATCGGATCGGATCTGTGGACCGGACGACGGATGTGTCCAACGGATCTGGATCGGATCTGAGATCCGGATCTTCGGATCTGTAACCGGATGTATGGTATATGACACCTTGCTTATCTGCGCCGTCGGTCCTCGACCTGCTGCGTCTGCGACAACACCTTGGATGTGAGTCTCGCAGTAGACCTAGTAGAGCCAACAACGAGTCGCACAGCACGAGAATTCCTCACAGGAGGCATTGTAGATGGTGGGGAAAGACTTAGGAGATAGAAGGCCCTCGCTGCTACCAGCGATGGCAGCAGTGAGGTATAGGCGTGGGTGGAGTAAACGCACAGCAGAGGCTGTGAGTATATCTGGTAAGGGACGATATCAACAAAATCACGTGGGGGTTGAAACTCACCTAGTACAACATGAAAGACAGTGAGCAGGCGCCCTTAGCATTGCTGAGCACTGTGAATGTCTGTATATGGATAAATAGATTAATAATAATAAAAAGAACTAAAAAAAACGGTGAAGAAATGAGGTACTTAACTGAGCTCATCATCGAAGACAGCGAGCAAGGCTAATTATAATTAGGTGGTGAGGACAATATAGCGGCAGTGCGGAGCTTGCCAAGGGAGGGCGGCAATAGTCGGGAAGTTCTCCCGTTGCCACACCTCGTAACATACTCACATAAGCTACCATTCTGGGAAAATCCACAAAGGGAATTAAGGCTTTATTCTAGGTGGTACTGGCGGTGTGTGAGGATTAGGAGATCCGGTGCTATTTAGCATGCCATAGCCCCCCCCCCCCCCCCTACGACATCCTTATTAGGTTATATACTAGTGAGGTTGAGGTGATAACTCACTAGGATCTTAATCTATTGATACCATTAGACTATGGATAGACTCTCCTTGACAAGGGCTACAACTTTGGTTTTCATCGGAAAAGTTCCCACGGTAAAGTAAGCAAAATGCGACAATGTCAGAAAATTCACCAAGTCTTGTGATGTGGCTTTGTTTGGCACTGCTTATATAAGCAAAAATGCGGTCAACCACAAATATTTTCCCATCTTTTCCTTCCTTTCTCTCACTGTTTCTTCCTTTCCTCCTCCTCCTCCTCCTTCCCCTCAATAATTTTCGCATTTTTGACTATTTGGTGAGTCTTTCTTTTGCTTTCTCTCTTCTTCTCTTTCCTCTCTGACCCTCTCCTTGTTCTAGCTCCGCATTTTTGACTATTTGGTAAGTCTTTCTTTCTCCTCCTGCTCCTTCCCAGCACCAGTATAGAGCCGTACTTTAGAGCCACAATCATTATCCCACTTCCTATAGCCATTACCTTGCATTGAGAGCCGCTTCCCAGCGCTTCATGTGCTCCGACGCTTTCCCACGCTTAGGCACTCCCTTAGGCGCTCATTCAGTGTGTCTTGGATCATTTCTCTGCTGCCATCTGCTTCCCTGGGTTGAATGATTCACATCACACCTCAACCAACACTTAGAGAGAGTATTGCCCTATCTCCCACCAGAGTTAGGAGCATTATTTCTTTCATTGCTCTGCATTGGACCATAGCAGAGTTGTTGTACCCTCACCAGTTGACTCTGCATCTCTTTTATCAAGCATGGCACACTGTCCTGCGCTGCCGCGCTTCACTTCCCTGAATGCCATGAGGCACCATTTTCCAACACCAGAGGATAATTTTGACATTGAACTTGTGGTTGATCAATGTGCTCAGTGGTGCAGGTCCTGCCCTTCCACCCATTTCCCAGTGGCTGAAGGTGAGCACACTGCTACTGGGTGTCAGATAATATTCTCACGCACAACCACAGGGCCATCCCAAATTCAAAGATGTCTCTTCGACTGCAGTGGATGTACAGAGGTTCATTCAAGTCTTCGGCAGCATCATTTTACACAGCACGCCACATCTGTATGTATCAGCACACCCATTCTTGCCTGTCAACTCCCCACTATCTAGAATGTTTTCTGTACGATTTCCGAATACTCTTCAAAGTCATTTAGCATTCGGACGTGATATGAACTGGCTGGCTGTTCAAACCGTGCTCAGGGGGCACACAAAACCAGTTACTTCGGTCTCGTTCTGGCCAGATGGCACTTGCATCATCACTGGTTCAAGGAATGAGACTACTCGCATCGTCACTCTCGTGCCATTCATCTCCTCCCGTACTCTCCTCATTGCATATGATGATGCACGGTTGAGGGATCACGGGTGTCTTTCCTTATCTGGAGAGGTTTGTGTACTGTACATTATTATGCTGCTTCACCATGCTAACCTACCTTGTTTCATTGACACCCAGGACACGAGGTACACATTCATTTGTGATAGTGCAGTTGGCACTTGAACTTATCTACCCTACATAGATTGTCGCATGAATATCATTGTTTCTTGTGTTAAGCCGACACCCATGTAACTTGACCCTTATTGCAAATATCATCTCCATCACGAGGTTCAGCACTCACTCCATATTCATCTTTCAAGAGTTTGATTACCAAATCTACCTATTTATCTATGGCAGCGCAGTGATGATTCTACACCCAAGACTCTTCAAATCCGGTTATCGATGAACTACAAAAGATACTGACTATAGGTAAATAGTGAAAACCTCTTCATATCCAGTTATTGACGAACTACCAGAAATATTGAGTATATACATCGAGCATCACCCTCCCATTCAAGTGAGTTGCTCTACAATTGCACTCTACAACACATTTCACGATCCTCCTTCAGCTCACAAGGGCAGTTACTTTCTTCAAACATAGTCTATCGGCTTCAGTCATGATCCGCAGAGGCTTGGTCAAGCATGTCAGCCAGAGGGAGAGAATGACAATATTGGACCTATAGCAGGAGAGAAGGATACATCACCATATGGTGCACAGCACTGCCAGGATGCTCTTTGTGAGCGTAGAGTTTTTCAGGCCGGTCTGATTTAACATAAAATGTGTCCTTTGTTCTGACTCCTTGCCTCCCCATTGCAGTGTACACCTGCAGTGACTCGGGCAGATACATGCAGGCGATGCCTGCAAAGTGTACCATCCTTGCATTACTCACTTTCATCCTCGTCATGTCGTTTTTATGTCCTGCTTGCAATTATACTGCCAAATCAGCACATGGTCTGTCAATGCACCAGAACCAATGGTGCAAAGGCCTTAGAGACGCCTCAAACAATGTCATGAATGCCTGTCATGAGCGCCAAGCTCCACAGCCTCCTCCTGCTCCACATGCTCAGTCAGAAGCTCCCTTACTCAACGAGCCCTCACTCAACAAGGCGAACCAGCCAGAGTTTGAGAATCCTGAGCCATATGTAAGTGAATGTTTCTTTTGTCAGAGTGATACAGGGTATTCATGCTGCTGTCTAGGAATTGCCAGTACATCATTTGCCCTCGCCCCCACCACTGGCACGAGCATCAGGTCTTCCAAATCACAGGTGGCAACTACCTTCACGTTACTGAGATGAACTTCCTGCCCTTCCCATGCCTGTTCCGATTCCACCTCCAGTAGATGATGTAGCCCATGCTGTTCCACAATCTCCTGTTCATTCTGACTCAGGTACTACCGAATCAGAAGGAGAAGTGTGGGTACACACTGAACAGGACACTGTTGGCACCTTCCATTCATACCAAGGAACTTTCCCTTCCTATGACCCCGAGAACACTTCATCGTTCAATGATGTATGTGACTCTCGTACTTTCCAACAGGCTGACGGTTCAAACAAGCAGCCCTGGTATGCAGGCTTTGGTACTGCTATTGAAGTGGTCAATCGCACATTTTTGCACCTTTTCTGAATGCTACCACATTTCATCTCATGAACTGGTTTTATGAGTCATCCAGCAGTAACTCTCCGGCCAACATTGACCACCTTGTGCAGGGGGTCATATTGGCAGATGACTTTGAGCATGAGGACCTCAGGGGTTTTTCTGCATTTTGAGAGGCAAAAAGAATGGACCAGGCTGATGAGGACCCAGATTCAAAGCTGTTTAGCACCTCTGACAAGTGGCACGAGGCATCTGTCAATATCAAGCTGCCTGCTGAGAAGCACAGGTATGCATCTGAAGCTGACGCACCTGACTGTGCTGTGGATGGACTCTATTACCGGAAGCCCCTAGAGGTTATCAGGTCGGCCTACGAGGAAGTCACTTCGAAATCATTTCACAATGTCCCATACAAACTCTTCTGGCAGCCTGATGAGGGTGAGTTTCCGGAACGTATCATTATGGAGGTCTACACAGCAAATGCTATGCTCAAAGAGCATGTGAAGATAAAGGCACAGCCTCATGAGCCTGGTTGTCAGCTGGAGACTGTCGTCGCTTCCATCATGCTTTGGTCAGACTCAACGCACCTTGCTTCGTTTGGACATGCTGTGCTATGGCCAATCTACATGTTCATTGGAAATCAGTCAAAGTATATCAGGAATTGTCCCTCTGCATTCACTGCTCATCATCTGGCATATATCCCAAAGGTTTGCATCTGTTTCATGATTGAGTTTGCAAAGTTCACTGACTTGCCTTCGAGTTACCGGACATTGTCCATGAATATCACCATAAATTGTATGGGCAAGCAGCGATGAGCGCAGTGCTCACACATCTCAAGCGAGAGCTTATGCAAGCCATTTGGCTGTTTCTCCTTGACGAAGAATTCATGCACGCATATGAACATGGTATTGTGGTGCAGTTTGCCAATAATGTGAAGCGCAGAGTATTTCCTCAATTTTTTACATATGCAGCTGACTATCCTGAAAAGTAAGTACTCTGCCTGCACTACTATGCCATGAAACTAATCAAACGCTGACAGGATTCTTCTCGCATGCATCAAATTTTCCCTGTCCATGCTGCCTCATTCCTAAGGAGAAGATTGCTGACCTTGTGACGAAGCTGGATAGACTGTGGTGTAAAATGGACGTGCAATTGGATAATCACACATGCAGGAGTATCATTGAGAGAGTGCATGATTGGATCTTTACAAAAGGACGCAACATTGGCAGCACCGTGATCGACAAGTTGCTTGGGCCAATGTCACTGGTACCAACACGTGTAAGTTTCAAACTTCATTAAGATAACTTTGACTGATAGAATCAAAGAATGCATTTTCTGAATGACTATCTAGGTTTGGATTTGACTTCCATTCAATGTTTGTGCCTGACTTTATGCACGAATTTGAACCTCGGTGTTTGGAAAGGGACTCTCACCCATCTACTACAGATTCTGCATGCGTTTGGTGGAGATACTATGACACGGTTTGACGCTAGGTGAGTTCTGTGATCTAATGCATCCAAAGACTAATATTTTGAAGATTTCACTGTGTGCCGACATTTGGGAGGGACACTATTCAAATGTTCAGTTGGAATGTGTCAAATCTCACTAAACTTGCTGTGAGAGATTATGAAGACTTGTTGCAGGTCTGTCCACCCTTTAGTATACTGTTAGCTGTCTAACGACCCAATTCATATATAGTGTTGTATTCCAGTAATGGAGGGCTTGCTTCCTGATCATGACGAAGTCATTCTCGACTTGCTTTTTGAGCTTGCGACCTGGCATGCACTTGGAAAGCTTCAGATGCACACCGAAACAACACTCAATTTCCTCGACAACTTGACTACCAGGCTAGGACAAGCTCTCTGCCGCTTCAAGCAGTCTACATGTGATTCATTCATAACACAAGAGCTACCCAAAGAAGCTGCTGCTCGGGGGCGCCAAAAACCTGCATATTCAGCCAAGGGGAAGTCAAAAGCCATGCCGGCAAAGAAAGGGAACAAGAGCACCACTGAGGGCACTCAACAACAATATTTCAACATGTCTACTTACAAGTTGCATGCACTTGGTGACTATGTGAAGTCAATCTGGTTGTTTGGGACAACTGACAATTTTTCAACACAAGTGGTGCACTAATACACACATCTCTGCTCTTGATTCATGGTTCTAGTTTTGATTGCAGGGTGAACTGGAGCATCGCTGCATGAAACACTTTTATGCATGCACTCACAAGATCAAAATTGCGCAGGGTATTGCAAAACAGCAGCGCCAGGAATGACTCCTTCACAAGATTCAACAGAAGGCTGCTGCACAACAAGCTGAAGGTTGCTTGAATCACACAGAAGATTCTTCTCCTTCAGTTGGCTTTGCTGAAACAGAGTCATTGCCACAGTGTTCTCCGGAGACCCAGTATCAGATTTCCAACTCACACTGCCAACACTGGGACATCACTTCATGGCTGCACAGGAACCATGAGGACCTTGCAGTGAAGGTATCTATCGGTCACTGTGGGTTTTGGTCTATCTGATTTTGCATAGGATTTTTTACCACGGCTCAAGGACCATATTCTTACTCGTTTTCTTGGTTATGATGATTCTGAGGAACGCACATTTACTGCTGTGCAGCGGAACTCACTCATCATCCTTGACAATAAGATCTATAAACACAAAGTACTCCGTGTCAACTACACAACATATGATCTTCGAAGAGCTCAAGATTCGCTCAATCCACGTACACATGCAGACATCATGCTCCCAGGCAATGAGGAGAGTGAACCTGGTGAACTCGCTCCTCACCCACATTGGTATGCGCGCATTATCAGCATTTTTCATGTATATGCCAGGTATCTTGGTCCAGATTCTGATGACTGGGCTTCACGACATGTTGATTTCCTATGGGTGTGCTGGTTCTGTCGAGACTCCAATCATAAATCAGGCAACCAGTTGGTGGTTTTTTTACTTGCAAAACAAATGGTTGACTTACATTTTTTTTAGATTTGTAGACCACGACATGTTCATGCGGTTCCGTGGTGGTGGTGTTACGAACTAGAATAGGTCTGACGTATGGCTACTCGATAAGAGTAATCGGCCAAGGTCGGTTCAAGGCTTCAGCGTATACCGAAGTTCAATGGTTCAATAAGACAAGGCAAGGAGAGTGTCCTTGACTTGAATCAGGTTCAGACGACTTAAGATTGGAGGTCTTAAGCGAAAGCAAGTTCCAGGTAAAACCTAGTAAGATTAAAGTAAGGAACTACATAGTACAAAGACGAGTTTATATAGTAAACAAGAGTGTCCTTTAGGGCAGGCGTATACAAGTCATAATGAGTCAGAGATAAGACCAAGTCAGAGATAACAAGAATAGATCACCTAGCGACGGCTTGATAGCGATCGTGATGTAATACAATGAGTTGACGAAAGATAAGAGATAAGTCTAGCGGCGGCATCATGCGGCTCGTGACGTAATACAAGTGAAGAGTAAGAGAAAATGAATAGGGGCGTACTTGACTGTAACAGGTGGTGTCAGACACAAGACCACATGAGAGGTGACACAAAATTTCTACGAGGACCGAGATGCACATGACTCAGTGCCATTTACGAAGGAAAGTGAGCGCACCGGTATGTTTTACATACCAGGTTCGCCAATGAATGAGGACATCAACTCAGAGTCTGGTGATGATCATGGAGACACACTGGCAGATGCAGACATGTGCAGCATCAGCAGTTCCAGTGAGGAGCATATGGATTGTACAGGAAGCCAGTCTGAGTCGGATGATGAGCTTGAAGAAGCAGAGAACTTACAGAGTGCTACTTACAAGTTCGACACAGATTTGATTGATGGAGATGAGGAATCAGACGAAGAGGCTGATGATGACAAGGATGGTTCAGTGTTGGATGACGAGCACAGTGAGTTTGGTTATGGTGACCTAGAGGAGCAGTTGTTATCAGATGACAGCTCAGAAGAGGAAGGCTTGCAGGATGAACTAGATGATGCCGTTCTTGGTGCTGAGGATGGAGAGGGTGCTGCAGATACTGAAGAGGATTATGGTGACTATGCCAAGTATTAGAATGCATTGGAAGGACTTGTCTTTCAGCCGTGTGAGGGAAGAAATATATTACATTACTATTGTATTGATAATTCTTGCATACATACATGTGCAAAGTGACGTGGTTATACTAACATTACTTTGTCATCTGGGAGCCTTACAATGCCTGGCACGACGCCCGTAAGGCCTGTAGCCATGTTTGGAACTCTACGCCAAGCTTACGGCATTTGCCGAGGCCTTGTCAGCTTGCGCCACTTTTGCTGATGGCACTCAGGCTGTACAATAGTTTCGGCGCTACCCGGTAGCACCGTAAGGGTTAGGTTAGCGATCCCAATTTGGTGGCTTAGATCATTGTTTGGCTGCGACTTGACACACCTTGAACTTGACATCGTAAGAATTGAGCACGCCTCCGAGTCAAGACTCAAGACCTCACATGAACTAGAACTTGAATGGCATATGGTCTGTGCGCCTGCACTTCTTCTTCACTTTCCTGGCACGCTGCAGTACTCAGTGCTTGTATTACTTCTCCTTCAGACCCAACGTCTGCTCCCGATACTAAATCAGTTAGCGCTCCGAAGGGCTGTTTTTCTCCTCCTCCCAATACGCGTCGACTTTTGTCACGCGCCTTCGGGTACTCCGAGCTTTATATGCAACACCAGCCCTTCCCACACAAATAACCAAATCCTCGAGCTTATCGATTCAAGACCCACGAAGATTTCTTTATCCTCAGAATTCTCTTTCATCGCGATTCTAGATGTTTACTATTTGCTACCCAGGCTCAGCAAATGTCATTCCCTCTTTTATATCCTCCTCAAAGATTAACTTGGTCTCTTCCCCCGACACATTTAATCTTCTTTTTCGCTTCATATACAAAGGTCTATGCCACTGTACAGCTGCAGCAGAGGAGACTCGATGTTTGACTTCGTTAGGAATGGAAGGGCGTAAGTACCAAGTGCGTATATAGTAGCACTACTACTAGCTGAGTGCTGAAGCTGGAATGCAGTATATTGTTGATAAGACTTTGACGTAGGAGTTGAGACCGAATTTGAACGCAGACGAGGCTACTGCAATTTACAGGTTTTTACTTAAAAGGAGGTAACTTCACGGTCACTCTACAGCATGCACAGCAACCTTTTGGTTTTATACAACCGGACGAGCGCCCAACGCCCAGCACTCGTCCTTGAACTGTATCACCCATCATCATCCAGCAAACTTTCCATCCCATCTCAATCGCCCTTTGGGACCATTGACAACTTGCTTCGACTCCAACAAATCCACAATTTG
This sequence comes from Suillus subluteus, assembly GCA_016647755.1. Classification (NCBI taxonomy): domain Eukaryota; kingdom Fungi; phylum Basidiomycota; class Agaricomycetes; order Boletales; family Suillaceae; genus Suillus; species Suillus subluteus. The sequence goes on from JABBWI010000045.1 coordinate 228,236, forward strand.
ATTCAAATCTTCGTACGTCGTCCCTCGAGATAAATCGCTCAGATGATTTCTAATCGCACTCAGCTAGTACTCTCAATTTGTCCATTTCATCACGCATCTCACAACCTTCGTGAATGAGTGAGGAACAATGTCGGTTTTTCTCACTCTTGTCCCTCTCTCACTTTCTGACCTTTTTGGCAGTCATTCAAGGAACTTGGGCGAGGCTGTCCCAGGTTGCTGTCAACGGTGCTGAATACAACTCCCGAAAACGTCAGCCCCACCCAAAATGTTTGGAAGGGACCCGGGTGGATCTCCTCACGTACATATACGAAATGCTAGACGACCCAGAGAAGAATCGACTCATTTGGCTGCATGGCACGGCAGGCGTCGGAAAGTCTGCTGTTGCATTCACTGTAGCTGAGAGGATGAGAGGTCTAAGAGCGACAGAGCAGACTAATGTCGAAAAGCGGCTTGGAGGAACATTCTTTTTCTCGCGCAAGCACACGAAACGTTGCACGGTTGGGTACTTTTTCATGGCTCTTGTCTATCAGCTTGCCACAAATTTTCCCAGCATCCGGAAGGATGTGAACAGAGCTATCCGTGACAATCCCGCTCTACTAGACCCAGACAAGTCTCTCTGCGACCAGATGGAGGCTCTCTTTCTCCAACCTCTCCGAAATCTTGAAGTTAGATTGCGCGGAGTGTCCGCCTCTGACGTTTGTTATCGATGCCCTCGATGAAGATGAATGCACATCCGAACCCGAGGTTACCGATCTTATCCTTTCCCTTGCACGGGCTCTTCGTGAGCCTAATCTACCCATGACACATTCTACTCACGAGTCGCTCGGAATCGCATATCTGTAAAGCCTTTCAAAACAAGGAGGTGCGGCCGTTGTTGTGCGAAATACCCGTAAAAACTTCTGGGGAGGGTGTTACCACCATCATCTCGCTCGACGGCGCCGATGTTGACAACGACATCTGTATTTTCTTGCAGCATTCCTTCGCAGAGCTGGCAAGTCGCCATACTGATTTCCCTCAGCCATCGAAGGATGATCTTGCGAAGCTGGCGAGTCGAGCGGGCAGACGTTTCATCGTGGCGTCTACGATGATGAAGTTCGTTGTCGACGATGAAGACGACGATCCCCATGGTCGGCTGCAGCTGATGCTCAAGCTGACGAGCGAACTGCTGCCAGGAACGGAGGTGTACAAGTTATACGATTCTATCCTCTCCACGTGTGCGGACCCCAAGCGGGCTTACATGCACTTGTCCATCGTCACCGCCCTCGCAGACCCTCTTCCCATCTCGCAAATCTCATCACTTCTTGGCCCTGGTCTGGGCAGAGATGTGCAGACAACGCTGATACAGCTACGGTCTGTCATGGATATCCCCACAGACAGCACTCTCCCCGTGAATATCTATCACTCATCCATTCGCGATTATGTTTCCGACCCCTCAAACTGCAGCCTCCCTCGAGTACGCGAACATGATATGCCATCACCCCACTCCCTACTCGCTGATTCCTCTTTTCGCTTGATGACGAAAAATATTCCAGAAAGCGCGGCCCTTTTGGATGCGGTCTCAGAACTGAAGAAACAGAGCCAAGCTATGCAACGTGAGGACCCCCATCGATTAAAATTTTCGCTATCCTTCCTTGTTCGGCCACCAGAGCCACTGTCAGTTTTCATCTGTATGCTATGGCTTCGGGGAGATCGTACTTCAGATTTACAATATTGGCCTGGAACCGTGGACGGATGTGCCTGGGTGCAGACTACGAATGGGCGAGACTGGTTGCAGACTGAGGGAGGTCGAGAGTGGCTGGAGACCTGGAGAGGACTAGATTGGCTAGAGACCTGCTGGAGAGGACGACACTGGGCGCAGACCGAGAGAGGACGAGAGTGGCTGCGGACAGGGGGAGGACGAAAGTGGCTGCAAACCTGGGGAGGACGAGAGTGGCTGCAGACCGAGGCAGGACGAGAGTGGTTGAAGATCGAGGCAGGACAACAGTGGCTACAGGCCGAGGCAGGACCAGAGTGGCTGCAGACCGAGGCAGGACCAGAGGCAGAACCAGAGTGGCTGCAGACCGAGGTAGAACGACACTGGTTGGAGATCTGGGGAGAAGAAGAGTGGCTGCAGACTCAGGGAAGACGACAGTGGCTGCAGACCAAGGGTGGACAAGAGTGGCTAGAGACCGAGGCAGGACGGGAGTGGCTGCAGACCGAGGCAGGACGACACTGGCTCCAGACCCAGAGAGGGGTAGAGTGGCTCCAGACCCCGGCGGGCGGGCAAGACTGGCTTCAGACCGAAGCAGGACGATGGTGGCAGCTGCAGACAGAGGCAGGTCGACACTACCTCCAAACCGAGGCAGGACGACGCTGGCTCCAGACCCAGAAAGGGTACGACTGGCTCCAGACCCAGAGAGGGGTAGACTGGCTCCAGACCCCGGCGGGCGGGCAAGACTGGCTTCAGACCGAGGGTGGACGAGGGTGGTGGCTGCAGACCGAGGAAGGACAAGAGTGGCTGCAGACCGAGGGAGGACGACACTGGCTGCAGACCGGGGGAGGACGAGAGTGGCTCCAGGCCATGGCGGACGGGCGAGACTGGCTTCAAACCCTGGGCGGACGAAACTGGCTCCAGACGCCCCATGGCCAAGCGTGGAAATCCACTCCTGCGGGGTCCGTATGGGCGACTATGGAAGAATTCTCGAGTACGTTGGAAACAATCAGCAACTACATCATTTTCCCAGAATCGGCTTCACTGCCAACCTTCAAAGTGGTCCAGGAGCTCAAAAGCTTACCAGATTTCCTGATGCTTCCGATGTTCTTGGCGTTTATACCCCAAGATCACTTCACCTCTGCATCACCAAAAGTTCTTGACAGGGAGATCATCCGTACTATAAATCACTTTATAGCTTTTGCAAACGAGGCACAGGAACGAAGTCGATCATCTTCGGACGCTCTCAAGTGTGCATCTCAAAACTGGGTTGTTCACCTGTCGCGTGCTCCAACTCCATGGGACGACACTCTCAAGCACATATTCCAGGTTTTCTGGAATCGTCACCTCCTTTCCTGGTTCGAACGGCAATGGTGTTTGAAGGGACTGCGGTCTTGTCTTGATATTTTATCCGAGGGGCAGAAACTTGCGAAGGATATTGCCTTGCTTCAGGTTTGACTGTTTTTCATTTCGTGAAACCTCCTTTAATTATCTGTCATCCTCAGTTTGAACCTTCAATGCACAACCCAATGAACGGTTGTCAGCCTTCGGTCCCAATTCCCGACACTCATCAACAGAAGCTTCCGCCACCCTTCCCCTCTCCGAGATCCAACACCGCTGCATTCCATGTTGGCACATCCAGAAAGCGAACTTCGGATGAGTTTCCGGTCAATAGCAACAGTGCACTCGAATCGGACACCTCTAATAGCCCATCAAAACGTCGGAAATGAATTACAGTGTTTGCTACGTATGACTGGCAGGAACACCAGTATGACGCGGATAATATTTATGTAGTTCACCGCTTGTTGTCTCTTTAGTCAAGATCTTCGCGTTCACTTTTTGTTGCGTTCTGTATCAATCCATAGTACTAGATTTTAGTTTTATACCAGCAGAATAGCCTTTGTACACTTGTTGTAGACTCTCTTTTACATGCCAATACAATTTGCATTGTAATTAAGGCCTCACTGTCGGACATCTATATGCGTAGAGCCTGCCACCAGTATCGAACTTAGTTGTACATATGTATATTCTGTTGTACATGAGCGAAACGTAATGCGGAAGTCTTTCTCATCCGATGAGCTACCGGCCTGGCAAAGAAGCTTGCGAGGGCTATTGCAATGATATCTGTGATGAAGTCGAGTTGCTGCGAAGCGATGATTCATATCGTCAACAGCTACGAATAGCCTAGGGCATGAGAGGGGGGACATTTTCCCCATGTAGGAATGCATTCTATCAATGAAGTAGTATACGTCACGTCCTCGTCTGCAACAAGAACGCGGTTCGGTTTGGTTCGTCTGCAGATCTGTCGTTTCTGTGTTCTCCATCGAACGTTGGCCACTGCGCTGAGTTTCGAGCGATCGTACTTTAACGCAGGAATCTCGCATGAGGTCTTGCACTGAATGCTTGCCGCAATGGACAAGCCATCAGTCTCGCGAATTACCGGCGTTGCATCAATCCTGTGTACAGCAAGAAATGCGTCTCTCAAATTCGATCACAATACCAAAACATCGCTCCAGCCATATCCTACACCGCGAGTTGTCAAAGAGTCCCTTGATACCACTTACTTACCAGGATAGTAATCCCACATCAATTGAATTTGTCTGTGATGTCTTTTCCCGGCCCTTTTCCAGTCCCCTCATGGCGCTTGTACAATGCCAACTTGCCATCCTTTGATACCAAACTCAAGCCTACCCCCACATCTTCCTTTTTCGCAGCATCTAAGATATCCTGAAGCACGAGTTTCAGCTTCGCGACACCCTGCTCAGCACGGCGGGCATGTGTCTGCATGCTCACCGAGCCAAGCTCTACTTTCTCCAGGGTGTTGAAGTTGCCGCGTTCGTGCTTCGCGATATACAAGAATGCTGTCTGAGAAAGATAAAGCTGTGGATAAATTTCTGCCCAGTCGATCTCTCGGTGGGCAGCGCGTGTCTTGAGCTCGATGAGAGAGGCTTGCGGGACGACTTTGCGTGGAGTTGTTTGGGTGATGGATACGCCACGGACGGTTGGCACCGTGGCTTGAGGCTTCTTAGTGTCCCGGGTTCTGGAGGCAGACGCTCCGCCAATACCCAGGCCTGAGAAGGCTGCTAGGAGGTCGTCCTCGTCGTTCGTGTCATTGGTAGAAGACGTGCATGCCTCAATCGTGAAACGAAGTAGAATCTTCAGTCCACCGATGTCCTGTCAAATGCATTATATTGCGAGTGACTCGACTGAGGATGCAAGAGTCTTACGATGGAAATCATGCGATGATGTCCAGTAGCTCTCTCGCAGCCGCGAGTGACTCTCGTGGCCGCTTTCTCATACTCATGTCCATACCCCATAAAGCCTTGCACGGTGTCCGTGTTCTGTGCCTCAAGGCGCGTGAACAAGCACGTCAATCCTGCTAGATCGATATCGATGCGGAAGTCTTTCTCATCCGATGAGCCACTGGCCCAGCGGAGAAGTTTACGAAGGTTGTTGCGGTCCGTGATGAAGTCGAACTGCTTGTAATCAAAACTAGGATTCATATCATCGATGGCTGCAAATAGCGGAATGAGGGGGGACATTTTTCGCATGTAGAATGCATTTTGGTCTATAAAGCGTGTTCCAGAGTCAGCAGGGACGCGCTTGGGGCCTGTGAACCAGACTCTGGGAGAACCTATGCGACATCAGCAGGACGTTGATCAACCTGATCTTACTCAGACGTGGACTATATGCTTACCAGGGACGGCGATCGTTGGCGTTGCAGCCTCGATCCACGAGTATGAAGCAATGGGCTTGACGTTTGTAATTTCTACAGGACTAAGAGTATCCGTGCTCCGTTTGAACTTGGCTACCTTGTCTGCAAGATCTTTGAGGATGAAGGAGGTGTCAGGTTGTGAAGACTCTGTTACTCTGGGAGGGCGAAAGGGGTATGCCCGACGTGTACCAGCTGGCGCATTTTGCAAGGTAGACATTGTGAGTTGGAGGAGTGATTTGTGGGGAGAGAAAGCAAGAGAGCACTCGATAGATAAGACTCGAAGAGCTCACCCGATAAAGGGGTGCGACGATCACTGTTTGCACCCACCATGCGCTGCAATAAGGCTGTATACTGCTGTATATGATCAATCCTAGACTTGTGACCTGTGTACTAGTACGAAGGAAGCCTGCGAAGGTTTGCCTTGTGACATGATCGCGGATCTAATATTGCCCAGCGGCACGAGAGCGCTCAGAGCCTCAAACCTAATAATCAACGTCCATGATGGCGGTCATGACACGGTTCGGAGATTTCCGATGGATATTTCTGCTGGAACGGCCGAAAAATCAGAATGTAGGCTGTCAAATATCATATCGCAAGACGAAACGGTCAGCCTCAGGAATAATGATGTGTTTGGGATGAGCGACGTTGAAAACAATGGAGAGAAACTCGTTCGGGATTCCCCAATATTGTTTGTGCGTGTGGCAAGCAATCTCTTGGACTGTGCAGGTTCGAAACCTGCCGAATGACAGTTTTTTCTATCGGAATACACCTTGACCTTGACTCATGGATGGTTTCCTCGGAGGTCCATCTAACTGGTCTTAGCCGAGTGGTCACTGCAACAGAGTGAAAATCTGTTTCTCTTGGAGTTGGTTCGAAACCTGCTAACAATATTTTTGTGGTGTATAGATCCTCGAGGGGTCCATCTTGACTTGTAGGCCCAGTCACTTGCGCCGAAACCTCCTTTTTCTGCACGACTCGGAGATACCGCCGACGACTAGACTCGTGACCAGCCCGTCTATGAGGCAAGCCGTCGATAGGCCGACGACGACGTCATGCCGTGTTGTTATCGTTTCCCCTCTCGCTCGATGGATTTTCAATGACAAATTACTGGGCGATTTTCGTAAGTAATGAGACCACTGACAAGAATCTTATTTTAGTTCAGACAGCCGTCACACACTTGACTCAACGTATCCTGGAGTATGTAACCTCTCGGTAGAAATGATATTGGTCAGAAACGCCCGCTTGCAAGTCGTCGCGCTGCATTGTCGTTTCCTCAAAGTCCAACTTCTCAATACATTTGAAAGTCACTGTACCCCGCATTCCATACAGACACGTTCGTTATGGACAATGAATCAAAGACAGTTTCCTCTGCGACTCGCATATGCAACTACATTTGATGGATGTGTTTGACGCTAGCGCAAATCGTGCTCGACCTCCGGACTGATTCCTTCGCTCACGGTCGATTGTGCACAGCGTTGTCAAGAGTGAGAACGCGAAGAGACACTGTTTATTTGCAGAGACGATGCTAATAAGTATAGTATTTCCTGAGTTGCTACAATATATTGTCGTAGTGCCAATCGAAGGGCAGTCCTTGTGTAGTATATAATAATGCATAACTCTATGAAGCTCTGTATTATGAGAATGTCAACTATATTTCAGTTTGCAGAACACCAAGAAAGTGCGGAATACAATCAAAAAGCGAACGAAAACAGATAATGCAAAATCGGAAAATAGATTGAAAATGTCAGTCGAAGTGAGAATCAAGCCACGAGAGATACTAGTTTTTCGCTACCTACGAGCTTCGAAGCGATCCGGTGGAGTCTCTCAGGCTCATTCTGGAACCCAGCACCCCTGAGCATGATAGCCATATAGTCAAACGCCTTGGGAGCATCGATGGCAATGTCGTCCAAAAATTCTGCCATGGGCATGAACCCCTTCTCAAATACCTCGAGCGTACACTGTCTGTTACTCGTAGCCTGCGCGAAGAAATCACCGACCAACCTCGCATCCGCCTCCTTGCTCTCGAGTGCGGACGCAACCAGCTTGTCCACGAGCCGGAAGCGGTGCTCGTCGGGAAGATTGAAGTAGACCTCGGCCTCTTGAAGATTGCGAACAGCAAAGAACTCTTTCACATCTTCATCAATCTTCTTCTTGACGTCTGCTTCATCACCAGCCTTGGGAGCCGCCTGCGGAACATAGTCACTGACAGCAACCCAGCCATCAGTGTTATCCTCTTGGTTGCAGTCATCGCCCCTTCGAGATCCACCGCGAGACATGTTCAGCTGACGGTTGAAACACTCCTCTGCAGTTGCTTTCTCCTCGGCGGCCTGTAACACGAGTGTCAATATATTAATTTTCAACGACGCCAATCTAATAAATCTATCTTACCAGCCGCGTGTGAACAGCCGCAATTGTCATAGGCGCAGCATCGCGGCTCATCCATGCACGGTCACGCAACTCGATGACGTCCTAAAACCACGATGATGAGCACAACTGATACAAGATACCCGAAAAAATGCCTTACCAGCCGCGTGTGAACAGCCGCAATCGTCATAGACACAGTATCGCGGCTCACCCATGCGCGGTCACGCAACTCGATGACGTCCTAAAATCGCGATGGTGAGAACAACTGACAAAGATACCCGAATAAATGTCACACCTGAAGCATGAACTGCATACGAGTGCTGATATTATGACTCTTACCGAGCTCCTTCATGCGCGAGAAGAAAACGTCCATATGCGCGCGGGCTCTCGGCGTGTCAAGCAATTGGCCAACCGTCTTCAACAGCTGACACAAGCTCTCAATTTTCTCTTCCTCGGGGTTCTCGACGTTGACTAACAGCTGCTTCACACACTCGTGCATGATACGCTCTGTGAGCATCTGCAGCTTGAACAGCTCGCCGATGAACTTGATCAGACCAAGACCCTGACGCTTCGCCTTCTGTGCAGTGTAGTACTCGTCCGAATAGAGCTCAGCTTTATCGGTGCCTTTCTTATCGTTAGCAGCCTCAGTTGCGAGATCGTCGGAAGTCTTCGTTGCAGCAGGAGCTTCCTTGGCGAACCACCCGCGCTCAAAGTCTTCTTGACAGCGGTTGAGGAGATATTTCCGGAATAGCTGTCCGCCAGCAATAGGCTTGCCCTCTGTGTTCTTGATCCCATCATCCTGTGCTTCAGGACTGATCTGCTCCATCATCTTCCGACACAGCCGCGCATACACCTCGCTCCAAGCAGCCTCATCAGTCGCCTTCTCGAACACCAGCCGGATGACTCGGATGAGCGTCCGCCCATCCTTCTCATTCACGCTCCGGTTGGCCCAGTGGATGATCTGGTCTGAAATCGTCTCGAATTTCTCCATCGAGAGCTTGTTGAGCAGCGCCTTGACCTTACGGTCCACCAGCTCAGGTGAATCAACATCAGGTTGAGCCTTGCAGGTCGTACTCGTGGGCACCCAACGGTTGGCAGACAATTCGAGAGGTACAACGGGCTCAAAGCGAGCACCCAGGATAGATGCAGCGCCACAGCCAGATCTATGTCCTTTCTGGGACACCGGTGTCTTGTTAGGGTCACCACGCCTCTCAGCCCTGGTGAGTCTACAGATATACCTGGGACGGGCAGGGCCGCCCATGCCGGGCGTGCGCACCATCGGGGAACGGAATTGGGAAGAAGGACTGCTAGTTGAAGAGGAACGGGAGTTGAGGATGGCAAACCGTTTCTCGCTGGCAAGTCTCCCTGGGGGCAGGGGATCTCCCATCTGGTAACCGCTTGGGATGGAGGGTTTCTGGAAGCCACCAATACCCAGACCTGCAGAACCCTGGCGGTTGGCAGAAACGGGCATCGCACCAGAGGCGCTGCGACGTCCAGAGCCACCGCGGGTTATTGGAAACGAAACTTGATCGACGGGTTCAATGCCAAGGACATCGAGAGCAGGAAGGGTGGGCGGTTTTTCCTTGCAAATGTGCATAAACTGCATAAGGAAGTCATGGTCGTACCTACACGAAGCAATGGATGAGACATTCGAAGTAAAAGAGGTAAGACACACCTGAATCGGCCATCCCTGACGTTCACATTGAGCTCAATTCTTGGGCTCTTGATGCCTTCGGGGTACGCAACCTCGCTAAGATTCTCGATGACACGTGCGGTGAGGAGCGCAGAAGAGGGAGGGGCAGAAACATCTCTCTTCGCTGAAGCAAGGTCGAGAGGGCCAGAAAGTCTTTGTGTAATCTCTGTGGGAGGGGGCATCGGGGTGTGTAATTCAGCAGTGGCACAGCTAGTTGAGGCAAGACGGACGTTGGATGACATGACAAAACGTTCTTCGCTGGTGAGTTTTATTCCTGGGGACTGGGAATTGTCCATCTAGAATCCGCTTGGAACGGAGAGTTTCTGATAATCGACGTCAGGTTGACTCGACTGCTCATGGTGAGAAGCTGGAGACTGGCCCCGCCCAATCTGCCAGACGATGCAAAGATAGAACCTGATCCATGTTGCTGCACATGAAATCGTCCGACGGGTCGCCCAAGGCTGGACCAGTACAGCTCCTTGCAATGGAGCTTACTTAAATTGATACTTGCTGGACAAGAAGAAAGTGCATCATGGCGGCCAAACCACGAGAGAGACAAGCTTGGCGCTATCTTCGAAGCGATCCGGTGCCGGGTGGAGTCTCTCAGGCCCATTCAGGAACCCAGCACCCCTGAGCATGATAGCCATATAATCATTCGCAACAGCCCTCCGGGCATCCCAGGACCTTGAAGCTTTCGAAGTTCCGAGTCAAGTTTGATTTACGCACGCTTGTTTATTGTGGTTGAGTTTATAATTACGACGTCACCTACTCCGTCACGCTGTCACACCAATGTAGGTTCGTCTCGACTCTCCATTGACTCTCAATAATGACTCCATCTTCCTCGCAGTCTTCTCCCCCGAGACGCCATAATACATCGTCGCATGCTATCGAAAAGAGCAGCATGACCCCCGCAGGATGCTACTTCTGCGCTTGTATGTGATAGTTTGCCCATGAAAAGGAATTCACCTTAACTCCTCGCGAGGGTCATCTCAAAAACATAAGATATATCCCCGAGGTGTGTATGTGCCAACCTAGACCCTCGACAGACTGAAACTGTTGGGATTCACCATCAAACGAAAAATATTAATGGGGTCAGAGGCCAGAAGAATGCACACAAGCTAAGGACAGAGTGAGTCTGACAGTCAGGAAAATGATGTAAACTCCCAGCCTCGCTGAAGCCGCGTTGACGGACACTCCTTCGGTCGTTGGCTCTTCCAATGCGAGGATGACTTGAAAGCTGAATTGAAAGTGGCAGACCGAGCCATATCGTTTTGGTGTGTGCGTTTTGCATGTGCTCCTGTTTTATGTCAATGCTGAGGCGGAATTATGATAATAGTGAACAGTGCATATTTGAATGGTGGTATGTGGGTTTGGGAAGACGGGTTCGAGATCATGATACGATGACAGGAGTTACTTTTCTCGGTATTTATTGAGGTATGACGTCATTTCTCCCCTATCTTCCGAGTACAGATTCTCTCCTGCTTAGCTCCTTCAGCTTTCCGAATGACAGAACTGCCTATCTATGTTGAATTCTGGTCGTCGGCTGTAGTAAAGATCGCGGATCCATCATGATCGGCTGGTGAGCTTCGGAAATAACCTTCTCAGTCAGACTTTCTTTAAATATGACGGTCCAGCACGATCAACATCTCTTCGGGCTCTGGTGCGGCTGAGTGAACGGGAGGCCCTGAGGCCTGAAATAGAACAGAGTAAAGGAGAGAATTGAAATATTGGATGTCACAATATTCTACATTCAAATACAAGGACCCAAAGGCCGAGCGATGCGACAAGACACGAGTACAGGGCGAAATACGAGAGCGATGAGAAATACGAAGTATTACAAGAATTGAGCTGCAAGAGACATGAAAACAACAGCGCTGAACGAGGGCCATAACACGACATGCAAAGCACCCTAGACAAGCTTTACAAAGGGCTTAAGATATGCAGGAACGGGCGGACGGTGCCTAAAACGCGATTTGGGGTGAGGAAAGACACCCCTCGAGATACCGTCTGATAAGTTATCTGCCGATTTGACCCACTTGACAGAAAACCCTATACCATGGTCACGAGTGAACGCCGACAGACTGCGTAGAATATCATTCTGCGCAGGGCTACGAGAGCGACCGGCTCTGATGGCACCTACCACTCCCTGATTGTCGGAGCAGAAGCGGATATGGGCATCGCGAAGGCCGGAATGAATAAGAGCCCGAAGACCAAGGTCAACGGCCACCATTTCTGCCCACCCGATGTCGCGTCCATCTGACTTCCACCCTGGGAGCAAGCGCCAACCGAGCCAGCAGCCATCGGCTAAGAAGCCAATGCCAAAGGAAGTCGAGGCATCCACAAAGACCTGTAAAGGAAGGGGAGGGGGCACGGGATGGAGAACCCGAGCACATTCATCTGCGCTGAGCTGGGAACGCCACCAGACGACATCCGATAAAACTTTGGATGGGATGCGGTGTTTGAGTTGAGGTGAAGATGATGACTTGAACGAAGCTTGAAGACTATAGAAAGAGGGCAAGAAGGCGCGACCTTCACGAAGGACAAGGCAACAATGTTGGAGACAGCCAATAACAGATTCACAGTCTGTACGGGTGACGAGCCTATCCTCGGACCAAGTCTCCAGGCGTGTAAGGTATTTTGCACATTTAGAGGGAGGGATGACAACCTTCCGAACGCATTGAAACCCCGAGCTGGCCATGGAACAGTATCTCCAGTTACAGTGGATTAATTAATGCTCGGCGGCAACTTGAATACACCTTTTCTCTCTATATACTGGTACCTACTGATATTTACGGCCATATTCTGGCCTTTCTATGGCCACGTTATTTATTGCCCCTCAAAATTCAATCAGCGTTGATCGGACCTATAAGGCTATGATCGTCTACTCCTTACTGGGCATCCAGTTTCTGCTTCTCCCGCTCAACACTGGCTTCTCTCCAGTCCCTGCCTTTGTACAATACCAGCAGAATTATGCACTCAATAACGACCATCAGACATGCCCAGAGAGTATACAGACCACCGTCGCCAATCGCGTCCTACGCTAACCTCAGATCTGGCCTTCTACGAGCTGTTATGACTTTGACTCACTTGTAAAGGAACCGCAATCTCAGCGGCGACAAAAGCAAACAGACCACGGAAAGAACTATTTGCTGCGACTGCCATTGATGAGCGACCAGTGTTTGCGTCGACAATGTATGCTAGTGTGCTTGTGTAGATCCATCTATCGTAGATGAGAGCAAAATACAATATAAAACGGAATGAACGTACATGGATAGAAATCCTGCAAGGAACAGCATCACACACACGGCGGCGATATTGACTCGTTCTTGGCACACCCAGGCGTATCCAATCACAGATGGGGGTAACCACAACATGGCGATTTTTGTGCTCTCGAGGCGCATCTGCATGAATTTGCGTCAGCCACATCCTGAGCTAGAGTTGGTGGTTCAATGCTCACCTCTGGAAAGCTGACCCCTCCGTTTGCGGCCTTTAGCCGAGCAAGTGTCCGATCGGACCAACGACCACCCAATATGCTGCCGGCCACACATCCTGGGATAAGTAGATGCGTCAGACATATTCCCAATTTGTTTGTAATTCACCCACCAACGCCATAGGAAAGCAGAACAAGACCGGTCTTCAATGCATCATAATCATAATACATCGACAATGTTCTTGCACATGTATATGGAATACTAAAGCCAAACGCAAAGGTTAAGCCTGGCGCAAGAGGGCGTAAAAATAGGTTTCAGCAAGAAACGAGGGCACGTACCTGATGCTATCAAGACAGCAAAGTTATTTTTGCGGCTGACAATCGAGAAGTATGCAGGGAAAGGGTTGACATCAGCCATGGACAGTTTTACGTCTTTGATGGCTGGTGCTGGTATAACCGTCCGCTGTGCTTCGATGTCTTTCGAAGTCGTCTGGTTTTCTCCACCAACTTCTGACTTCGAAATATGTCGCGACTCGTCCTTTGCTTCCGACAACTGCTGCTCTCGGAGTCTGGAATTCAATACGTTCTGGTAAGTCACACTCCTCTCCTTCCTGAAGGTATCCTTGAACAAGAAAAGGAACGCCAAAAAGATTATCCCTCCCCAGATGACTAAGAACCAGAAAACCGCCCGCCAGCTGAAGCCCTGTGTGAGTGCACCACCAAAGATTGGTCCTAATGAGGGACCGAGGAGAGGTGCAGAATAGTAGACACCCATCATTGTACCTCGTTGATGAGACTCGTATATATCGGCCAGAGTGGCAGCTCCGATAGCGAAAACTGCGCTTGACCTACTCCAAGTGAGCACGGACACGAGGGATTGAGGAACTGTCCTACCCTGCGGCTTGCACGATTCGCATGCCAATCACCAAACCAATAGTTCTTGACACCGCCACGATTGCAGATCCAATTATAAAAAGTGCAATGGATAGAAGGTACACGAGCTGTGCTCGGTCATATGAACAAACGACGCTCTGAAGGTAGCCATAAATACAAACCTTGCGGCCCTTTATCTCGCTAATCGCACTCCAAATGACGGGGAACATGCCTTGGACGAGAATGAACAGAGACAAACTCAGGCTGATATCTCCGCTGCTAGCGTGTAGCTGTTGTTGGATTTGAGCATTGGCAGCTGTTCCCTGGCTGTTCAACCGATATTGGATACAATGGGTTCACGGACGCAACCTACGGTTTTGTATGTTCCCCGCCAAACCCGCAAACATCGAGGCTCCAGATATAATGAACAATATAGCGGTCTGTAATTGTGTTCAATCAATTTCTACTTACACATTAAGATAGAAAGACTCGCCTTCTTCGTGTTTGACCAAATTCGAGGATCATTCTCAACCACTGCATGCTCCATGTCGAGCTTGATGGGTTCATTTGACGATATTGAACTGGGGGAGCGCGTCTGGGTATCAGTATGAAATTCCACATTCCGGACCTCTATAGGTGACAAGTTCGTACTCTGGCTTTCTGCCATGGATGTAAAATGTCGGATGCACGTGTTGAAGATTATATGACAGTGTATCATTTTATAGATGGTTCATGGATAACGCGAGCGCCAGAAAGAGAACATTTTTTTGCCAGTGCCGATGATAAGAACATGTTGGATGGAAAGACTCCACCAACTATAGTATGTCGGACAATATGGCCGATAGGGTGGCATGACTAATAGAAGCCCATCGTTGTCTCCGTTTCAGATAGCCGCTGACCGAGGAAGACCCCCGAAGCCAAAAGACCTGGATGAGTTATCGAGATTTACATTGTAGATTGAAAGCATCTAGAGCTGCTATCTTACCACGGAATTTCGGATGCCCGGTTAGTGGGAGATGGAGTCGATTTAATAATAGGAAGGGATGGCTATCCAAGTCCATACAGTCACCCTTCCATACATACATTACGTGTCAAGTGATTATGTTCCAGCCTTCTGACTTTTGAAAGATGTTCCGAGGGAAGGACTTTGAGGCATTTTCGGCTCCAGAAAGTCCGAGTTAGTCACCACGGCTTTCAAATTATAAGTCCTGCAATTAAGAGGAAACGAGAATGTTGATGGTCGACACAGCCAGCTGCGCCGAAATGAAAGAAATATATAGTACTTGCCGCGTGTCCCAGGTGCCTCACTTTGTCGTCCGTTACAGTGCATTGTATAGACACGTTCAGTCCTTGATTTGGACACAACGTGTTTGTATATATATTTGTGCCCACCACAGTGGGTTGCTGAAATAGCTCAACTCTCTGGGCGCAGTCAGCGAAATGTCTACGAAATTTTGAAACTCCACCGAGATGGGCGCAAGGATTGTACTTCGGACGGCGAGACAATATGTTCAGATCCGTTCGAGCCTATACCATTGAGACAAATTGGTAAGATTGGCCTTGTTGGCTAGTTGAATATAAATCGTACCATACCTTGTAGCAACAAAGTCTGTCAAAAGGCAGGCTCGTGGACAGCATAGTACGCGTGAGTGCAGCAAAAAAACCTGCAGGGAAGGCGGGGAATTCATGCAGTGAGTCGTTGACCCTGCCAATGACTACACTCCATCTCCAATTGGAATACCACAAGACCTAAGAATGAATAATAGGGAAACATACAGTGTTGCTGCCCGACGAAGCTTAGCGTCCGATGACTCATTGATAGGATCACAGGATCCACAGTGGCCGGCACGACGCCACCCACCAAATACATACAAACACGACCACATCCTATGTCTCACGCTCCAGCACGAGAAGTTGCAAAGCGCAATGATGGTATACGACGACGTTGCACACGTCTGGCCAAGTATGAACAGCATAAGATAGATCTCCAGAAGCTTACGTTCACTAAGGACCGAGTCACACGTCATGGAATCCGGCTTTTTCCTTTGGAGTCGAAGACCCTATGTCGGACAGTCGGACAGTGTCGGACATAGCCCTGTTCGAGGGCGGGCCTGGCTTTCTATCGTCACTCCCTGATTTCAAGCAAATTGATTACTGGGAATACACTTACGAGATATGCTCCTAGATAACGACTCGCGGTGTCTGGTACCCTGTTATCATTTGGACGTTTCTCGGCTCCTTCGAACGACTTCAAACCCTGAGCGAACAAAGTCCGGACACGTCAACGAAAAGACCCCAGACTCTGCTCAACATCTTGGCTTCAACTTGTATCAATGTATGTAAGCGCTTAAGCGGTCATGGTCACTCGCTATTTTTCGGTTCTTGATCCCATCAATATCGCCGATGTCCGACTGCGTCTCCTTGGGACGGGTTTTCTATGGAAGAAATTCTCCCTCTCTCAACCAGCTATTCGCTCCTCAAGCTCGTCGATGACCTTGATCTATCTATTCACCAGTGCATCCATCCCATCCTGTCGTTGCTTATTTATGAACGTTCTGAACCACCAACCTAGCTAGAGTCATCACACATTCATCAACTCCGCATTCAAGCGTGTACCATCACTGCCCCTTCATCGTCGCTTTTGTTCCTACTGCCTCCATTCCTGTCCACATCACTTGATCGTTCTTTCTTCGTACAACAACCCCTTCCTCTCTTTGTACGACTGCTCTCGTGGCCACACACGTCGATCGTGTTTTATGACAGGGAATTGGATACGACGCATGTATGTACTTTTGGTCGCATTTGTCCTAATCTTTTACCTTGATCCCATTGGTATCCCTGGATGCACAGCTGAAACACTTACTTTAATCAGATATCATCCCTCAAATCTCACTTTGGCGATGTAGGCGCTGGATGGTGGTATATCAAGCACGAATGCGATTGTTATACGTCCACCAAATTTCCCCGCTCACTCACTCTCGTCCTCTAATAGTAAGACCCTAGTCTCGAACGATCCCAGCTGGTGGCCACTCATCAATGCAAATATCTTATTAGCAGCTATTTTGTAGGTTCGTGAAATGTCAGCTGTATGATGACCGTGATGATTCGATTGTTTTGCAGTTGCCTCCTGTGCTGAGGTAATGTACGATTGGGGTGAGCAAAATCGAGTATGAAAAGACCACTGATATTATGGTATTTCTAGGACTTACGTTCGGACAAGAGGTAGGTTGACACCATTACACCAGCTCGCTAGAATTGTGTTATAGGTTGAACTGATCTGGGTGAGCGGACTCCCACATCAAAAGGACGATGTGATAATATAATAACTAATTTGCGGCAGAGGCAACGCTGGTCTCAGATGACCATCCTGTATCTCATTGTATGTAGCTTGTATTTTTAAGTGTGGCTAGCAAGTTGTACTGGCGTGAACATATCCTAGGTACGATATGTTGGAATAGGATATGCTGTGTATGTTTAGACGTCTAACTTCTATTGATGTTGCGCTCATCAGCCATCTCTGACGATCAGAATCGCCATGTTGGGTGTGTCTCCTCGCATAGACTCGGGCGGCATACAGTCAGTCTTCCAACAATTTCGATGACAGATGCAGTGAGTATTCCACGCCGATGCCTTCCGTTCCGTCCAAACAACTGAACTAGCATATAAGGGTGAGTGAAATTCTTGAATAACTCGGTGGTTCAATATAACGACTCCCACAGTTGTCAATTTGTTTCGAGCCTGTGATCCAAAGCTGATAACCAATGATGTTGCTGGATTTGTCAGACCTTGTTATATTCGACGCAGTTAATTGGACGGCTGAGGTTGTAGATGTAATACTTAGCGGTGAGCTATACACCTCCGTGATATTGACTCGACTGAAATATCATGCAAGTCATCATGATCACTCGGTTACATGCCATGTATCAGCGATCCAGAAAGGTGCTGATATTTCTTGTGGTCATCTTTCTGGCCATCAGGATCGCCAACGCAATGACGCTCGCAATACAGATGATGCAGATTTCAGGGGGTAAGTTTTAATTATGTATGAAATGTTTAAGTGCATCAGGCTAATTGACAAGTACCAGAGGAATTGATTCTCTCCGGCACATATCCGTGCCAGGATGGTTATACGGGAGATATCCTACTTTTGATGTCCATGACTTGGATACTTGCCACTGTATGGAAGGTCTTTGCACTGTGTCTCGCTCTGGATTACTTCCGTGAACTGCGACGACACTCAACAAGAGGTACTGTTTCACGGTATTGATGAAAACTCCCATGAATTACTTTGCAAGGTGAGCTCATGATGTGAATGTGGTTCCTTTGTTCCGCTGAAGTTTTGCACGTGCTAGTTTTTTTTTAGCTTTCTCTTGCCTCCGGATCGGTTTACTCACTCCGACGCTCTCAGCGGTATGCTGATCTGTTACCGACCTCTACATGCAACATGATCCGTCATTTCTATAGGACCTATATTCCCTGGACACTCAGATTTATCTTGGTCTCTCTCAGATATTCCAGTTCGTGCAGTTGCTTGTGCTGGGACCACGCCTGATCCTTGGCGTTCGAGAATACCACGCTAAGCTTGTTTCCAACTCTGATACAGCATCCGCTATGACTTCAATTACTTTTCAGGAGCGCGTCCATGTGTCAACTAGCAGTAGTGTGCAGCGCAGGGGATGCCTGATATGATTGTTCTGCGATGGTCGGGTAGTGTGCAGGGAGCAAGATAATTTATTCCAGGTTTTGTCGTGGTACTTATTTATGTAACTTGCGATGTAGATACGGGTCGTACAAGACTCCTTTTGGCGAACTATGAGTAGAGATCTCTCCCCGACGCTGAATTTCGCGCAATCAATCTCAGTAGCGCTATCAAGGGGTACCGTCTGGTGGAAGTCTGTTCGCTCCTGATGCCATCGCTGAAAGATGGCTGTTTTCAGGACCTCAGAGAAGTACTCGACCACTCAAGTGGCGCCTATGCAGCCCTAGCCGCTTCAAGGTTACGCATTCAGTACCTCTAGCAGGACTTTGGCTCGTTGATCAAGCTGATTCAGTGGATCCAGTGCTGCAGTGCCATCGACCACATTCGAATTCGGATGACAAGGGAAAATAGCGAGAAATGTGCGGGCGCAGACGGTCCGACGTGGAGCTAGTTTTCAAGTGTCATTAGAACAAAATGAATGCTTCGGGGTGTACAACAAACCAGTAAGAAGAATGATTAGACAAAATTTTCGAAGAAGGAGTCGCATATACTTGCTCGTTCGTCGCCGGCGTGAGCGTGTACTTACAAACCACCGAGCACATAAATAAATCTTGGTCGCATTCAAGGAAATATGCTTACGCGGCGTGGCACTTGTCTGTAAAGTTAGTTCCACGTTCGTAAATACATGTTGGGTATCAGCAGTACATTCTTGTTGTGGTGCCAAGTCAGCGAGTGTGGTTGGATATTTAATATCAGGTCATGACCCGTTGGCCAGGAATAGTGAGCGCGGCCTTAAAGCTACCCCTCGCCGTCTTTAAATGGGTAACACGCAAAAGGTGTTGTGTGAGACAATCTCACACTAGTATCCTCCAGTCCGACAGGAAGACAGTCGTTCCTTCTTGATTGTCTCACACAGCATTTTTGCGTTCGTGGTCGACATGCATAACGTAGTCCTTGATAAAGAAGGGCTGATATTGGTGAAAGTCACGTCCTAGCACGTCTATAGGCTAGATATCAGATGAGCCGGGCTATTGGCCAAGAATAAGGAGCGCCTCTAAACTTCGTCTTCTTGCAATTGCTACCGATCACAACCGGCGGATGCCGAGCTAGCTTTAATCAAATTCCAAATTTGTGGTCGAAGAAATTTCGTTTCACTATTAAGTATTCGCTAGAGCACTGACCACGTTCGTTCGCAGTAGACGACGAAGCCTTGACAGGCTCCATGGTAGCACAATCAGTTTGCAAAGCAACAGGGTCAGAAATTGGTAATTTAGGTTTTTAAATCGCTTTGGACCAGCTAATTTTTCGCTAGACTTCAGCTACTTCGGCGGTGCTGAGTCTTTCACGGAAGAGAAACGTTCTCCACGTCGGACGACCGTTGTTTCTCCTTCTGAACAGGATGACGGTGTGTCCTACCCAGGTCCACCCCAAGACCCCAAAGAATTTCTGTGGATAATGACAGAGGAACCTCACCGCTCGCGACGTATGGCGATCATGAAAGCGCACCCTGAAGTTACGAAGCTCATGGGCTACGAACCTCTCACAAAATACGTCGTACTGGCCGTCGTGTCACTGCAGCTCTACCTTGCCATGTATCTTCGACACTCCCATCCGCTCTCTTTCCGCTTCTTGTTCCTCGCGTATGCCGTAGGCGGCACCACCAACCAGAATCTTTTCCTCGCCATTCACGAGATCACGCATAACCTAGCATTCAAGGGCATAAATGCAAACAAAACCCTGGCTGTTTTCGCGAACTTACCCATCGGTGTACCCTATTTCGCCGCGTTCAAGGTGTGTAACACGTGCGTGCGAGCAAACGTGCGCTGACAGGGACTGCGGACGCGCCCAGAAATACCATATAGAGCATCACAGACATCTTGGAGAGGATGGGATAGACACTGACCTGCCCACAAATTTTGAACTGCTTTGTCTCAATAACGTTCTTGGAAAGACATTTTTTGCGTGAGTCCAACGTCGCGTCTAGCATGTAGCTTAACTCACCATATATTAGGACGTTTCAGATATTCTTTTACGCCCTGAGACCTGGCTTTGTCAGAATGCAAACGCCTACCCGATGGCACTTGTACAATGTGATTGTGCAGCTTCTCTTCGATTATGTCCTGGTGCGCACCTTCGGCATGCGCCCCCTGCTATACCTGCTCTTCTCGAGCTTCTTTGCCGGAAGTCTGCATCCATGCGCAGGTCACTTCATTGCCGAGCATTATGTATGGGATGGTCTTAACCAGGAGACCTATAGTTATTATGGTCCCCTGAACATCCTGGCTTACAACGTACGTCGTTTTGCAACGTTTTTCGCCTACGTTGATCATGTCGCGTAGGTTGGCTATCACAACGAGCATCATGACTTCCCTTCCGTACCGTGGACGCGTCTTCCAGCATTGCGAGCGCTGGCACCAGAGTTCTATGACATTCTTCCATCACATCCCAGCTGGCCGATGGTTATCGTGAACTTTATTCGAGATAAGGAGGTCGGCATCTTCGCACGCGCCAAGAGGATTGCCAAGAACAACAAACAGAAGCATGAGAGTTCAAGCTCAAGCAGTGATCAGGAGTGAGGTGGTCGACTAATATTTAGGTGCTTTCTTAATGGACGCTGTATATACATCGCCATACGATTATCAATCGGATTTGCAGCAAGAAATATGGTTCGGTATTCGCCTTCTATTTAATGGGCGTCTCTGGAGTGGCGTATGTCCAGTGCTCGTCTACCAGTCTTCTCTCCTTTGATAGTCATGAGCGCAATGAAAATAATGACATGCTGGCCCGCCTTACCGTTCTCTCACGCTACGCCTCTTTCCTATGTGCGCTTCATGATCTCTTATCGTTTATACCACTTGAATCAGGCAAGTAGAACCGGTAACCCAATTCACCTCAGTCCTCAGTATGCGCCATTTGTTCGGCCTTGCTGGAGATGTCAGTGCCCGAGAAAGTGAAGAAACAGGGAGAAACTCACTCATACCGGCCTCCATGCGCAACTTGTCGATGCTTCGACCAACCTCGCCATCTCGTTCAGTAGGCCATCTATCAAAACCTGCCTAGTCAAACCAGAACGTCCCAAAGGAGGGCAAGATCCTCGACTGGCATGACCACCGCAGATCTCAAAGCTGGATATGGATAGTTTTCGCTTCGAATACGAATCAAGTCTCCCCTCATTTGAGATTGGTCGTCCCCTAGTAACGGGAAAATTCGTGCGCGTGTGCATGGTCCGCACTAAATGTGAGCCGTAATACATCCTCAACCTCAAATGCTTACAAATTCGAAATCATCTAGTCCCACAGACGAAGCGTGATGTTGTGCAAGCCCGTAATCATCCGTCGCCCAGTCCTGTCCAAAAAGAAGATGATCGAACGGTACAAGTGCCATGTCCTGCTCTCATGAAGTGCGTGATCTTTTCTTTTCGAGCTTCTTAGTGGACGCTGATGGTGCGCTCTTCATAGTGACCCACAGTTCCCTAGCGCCAACTGTCGACAACTAGGATTGCGGCAGTTGGCGAACGAAGTACCAAAGGCAAAAGATGGGAGTGACAAACAAGAAAGGCCTATTCTATATTGTGTTGTCCACTGTACAAAACCCTCCCTACTTCTAAGCCTCCTGTAACATCGCTTCATAGGTAGCCGGATTGTTATATTTTTTCCCTGTTCAAATCATGTGATTAAATAGACAACAATGAATGCGAAATGACCCACAATAATCCCACCCCGTTCTAATCCGGGACAGAGAATATTCGGGGCAACGCAAGTAGAGGCTTGGAATAGGCCGTAGAGTTTCTGCTTGAACAGCAGATACACGTTGTCCTTTATCTCCCACCCATATGTAGGATGGTTTGAGAATAGGGATACCTGGTGGACATTCTGCTACAGGGTCATGGTTGAAAGATATGGGTGTCCGTGGTGGGCATCTGGCGATCGTCCATTGGCGTAGGAAGTGATGTACCAGTCATAGTGACCGGGTGCCACCACTCCGGAATGGACTGCCAAAAATATGTCAATCCTTACATAATATGATCTAGATTCATTACACACCCCCTCTCTGTGCACCCACTGGTCCGTGTGAGCCGGCACTGCCCCTGTCAGGGGCGCCAAGTAAACGCTGTCTGACGAAACTTCAACTACACAACACGGTCGTAGTTTTGGGACGGCTTGTCCCGTGGTCGAGCCGGAGGAGTCACCTAGCAGCTTGCGCGTGGGTCTGAACATGACGAAATCCCCAGCTACTGTAGAGATACGCACTTAGCTTCGTCACAGCGTCACACGTCCAACGAATCGAAGCTATTTGTTGTGACTGTCACACAGAATTGTCGTCGTCGAAGGTAAATTGTGACATAGTGTAAAAACATAAAAAAAATGTGTAAATTACAGTCAATGTTTCCAAAAAATTTTGTACTGAGTGTTTGCCGTGTGTCTGCGCTTGCCACGACCAAAATTCTCTTCATCATCAGTAGCAGGAGCTGTGAGCTCTTGCTCGTAACTTTCTGCCTCGTTGGCAACCAGTAGATTGCCAGATTCATCAGCGCTGTAGTCACGAGGGACGGATCCTCCTGATGTGATATGAAGTAGAACGGCGTCAACAGGAACATCGCAAGGGTCAAGCTCGAGGTCCGCAGCATGTGCAAATGGTGGCTCAACCTCCGAGTCGTCCAGTGCCGATTGAGGATTTTCAACCCTGTATTGAACTGTCTTTATTCAGCCCCATGTCTTGATGTCATTCTTCTCAACATCACGCAGTGCCTGAAGAGCCTCGCGGCTGCTTAAGCTCTCAAAGGAGAGGTTGAATGAGGTGCCAGCCTTGCATTGAAAAAATGCCTGAATATGTCAGTGCCTGGAAAGGGAAATAAGGATGGTGTATTTACTTGTCTAACAACGTTGGGCTTGTTAATGGTGTGATAGCCATTGATAAGCCAGCACAAAGATCTGTTGCGCAGTGTGGGCAATGTTGTGTCCAGTCGAATGATGGCGGCGGCATCATTTTTCTTCAGCAACGACAAAGACTCTTCAACAATGTTGGCATGCTGAGATCGCTTAACAGCAAGCTTGAACGGGTGCTGGACACCAACATCGCATGGTTGAGCAATGCCAGTGCAACCCCCAGGGACAAAACAATACTTGATCCACGAGTAATGTTGATCAAGCCAAGTGCGAAACTGGATAGACTTGTGCACTGACCAAACATCCAGGTGTAAGATGCATTCTTGGTCGTCAGGTGCACCGACAAGCTCCTTTTGTCTTGTCCAGTACAGAGCGAGGATATCACGAACATAGTCGCACATGAGCTCGAAGGTTGACCAGTACATGTTGGTATTTGAAAAGCACAGCTTGAAGCCTAAGCGTTGCGCTTCCTTGAATTGTGGTGCGCTTTTCGTGGGGAGAGAGCGTGTAGTTTTGCTGCAATAAATGACCTGGAATGGGAGAGCGTCACCAGAGGCAGATATACCAACCAGCACAGTGAATGCGCGCTTTTCCTCCTGTCCGATGACTGCAACTTGCTTCGAACCAACTTCTTCATATGTCGCGGTGTTTGCGGATTGATACACGATATTTGTCTGGTCGATGTTGATGTAGAAACAAGCATGAAAAATTGCGCAGTTCTGAATAGTCAAAGACAAATGAAGGAATTGGTCCAGACAAAGTTGATTGGCATTGGAAGGGGTTTTCTGCGCAGCACGAGTTGCACGACGAAATGACCAATTGAGATTTCCAGCTACAAACTTCTTGACCCAAGACTCTGTGCATTGAAAGCGCGAGCCATCCTTTGCAACAGCCTCGAAGATGTTGGGACAAGAGACAGTGAGGCACGCAATGATTATGCCACGACAGCACATGGTGTCTCAAGCTACACCAACAGTGCGCAGAGCACGGAGGTCTTCCACAATGGTCTTTACAACGTCAGGATATTTTGAGAGGATACCAGGTGGTGTTGCCTTCGTTAATGGAAGATTGCCCTTCGAAACGTGGGAAAGGACACTGGCATGCCATGCTGGTCGTGTCCCACTATGGTCAATCCAGCTTCCTATAACTTGCGCATGGATCCGGCCAAAGCGAGTGGGGTCGATACGTTTAAGCTCACGCTCAATCTGCACTGGCGACATCCCAAAGCCAACACGGAGAGCAGCCATTTCGATAGTTGGCCATAACAGGGGGCTTTCCCAGTTGACACGCAAAGCACCTGTGTCCTCCCGCTTGCACTTACGGCCTAGGTTGGATGTCTGTTTGGTACGAGCATGCCTTTGCAATTGGCGATACGGACGTGATGCCTCCGCGATACTAATTGCTGGTGGCGGAGGATTGCTGTCATGAAGAACAGAATCAATGGAGGGTTTCAATTTCTGACAACAGAACATATCAGCCATTAAGACAAGAGAAAAGAAGACATATGGTTACCTGCTTAGCGACTTTTTCACGTGCTCGCTGTTTTCTCTTTCGCTCTGCTGCTCTTTCGCGCATGCGAGCAGCCTTCTCAAACTTCTCAAATTCTTGCTGATAAAGGTCCTGCTCCTTATCCCTGAGCTCCCAAGCGAAAGGCTTCCAAGCATGTTGAAGATGCTCCTCGCGTGATATTTGTGGGAAGAACTTGAACAGACCTTTGTTCTGGTCTGCATCAGTAGTACGGAGGTTGAGTTTGGGTTTGTTCTGCGTGGATAATGGCTTTGCAGGGATAGTTTTCTGGGTCTCTTCTACCTTAAGATCATCCCCGCTCTCCGGCATCTCCGCATCTGAGTCAAAGTCACTGCCATTGTCGATGTCTGAACCATTACATATATCCATGTCGTCGCCAGGAACTGAGAGCTATAAAATCAATGATCAACGATGTTACATCACTTAGCATGAGATAGTCATACCTCAAGATGATCATGAGCAAGATCCAGAAACTCGTCCATGCGGAGGGAGAATGCTCTGTCATTGTCAAACAGAGGATCATGAAACACAGCGTGCTTGATAGTGTTGATGGCTGCTATTCCACACGAAAATGAATCCTGATGTTCACCATGCTGCAGCGTGTTTGCCTCGTTAAATCCAGAGAGGTTGTGACAGCTCAGCCAATGACGAATGGCATTGATGTCGTGGGTAGGCGAATTCCACCCAAGAGTGTCAGCATATGAGATGATTCGATTGACACCATTGACCTCAATAATGGCCCAATGGACATCATGGATGTTGATAGGAAAGATGATTCACTGAAGTGTTCCTTTGTGTAATGTGGAGCCTATGGAACATAGGCAAGTAAAAGCCTTCTCGGTCTCGTAGTTTTTCCACCGCTTCTCACTGAGCCGAAGTGTATTCATAAAGTTGAGGGACTCGACACAGACTGTCTGAAGGTCTCTATTTTCCGATGACTGCATATGTTCGACTACCGCAGCAATCATAGTATCCACGAGACGGCCACCGATTGGACCTGATGCTAACAGTGGTCGGAGCCCACTAGTGGACAGATCAGTGCAAGCACCAACTCCCTTGAGTGGAGCATCCCACGGAAGATGCTCTATGACATCGAAAATGTCGTCGATGATTTCCAACTCAGGACAGTCACATGAAACGGTGTCCAGTCGGTCTAAGATCCAGTCGTGCGATATGCGCCAATCACGTTGATGTTCAAGCGCACGAGACATGGATACCCAGTATGACAAGACCCATAAAGGAAGTGGGTCATCAGGGAATGAAGGATGGATGACTGATTGATTTCCATCCTGCCAGGCACTACTAGCGTGATCACGAAGTGCGGTGGCCGTTGAAAATGTAGGAACTGATTGTGAAACAAAATCAGCAGGGAGCTGGACCATAGGGGACTCTTGAGAAAAGACGATATTGGTAGTTGACAAATTGGTTTCTAGATTTGCGGGGAGGTTGAAGATGAGCAGCTGAGTGACTGAGAGGGTATGCAAAGGAATGATTGCACAATACTTTGTAGGAACACATAGTAGATTAGATAGTATTTCGCCGTGACTCATTTCTGACTCCAAGTCACTGGCAGAGGCATCATATGAACTGGGCATGGTGTTGAAGGGCTTTCAAGTTGATAGAGATTGTTTTAGAGCTCACCATCCGAGAGCTCACTGATGCCTTAGTACCAAACATTGGAGGATCCATGTTAACTGACAGATGTGAAAATACGACTCGGAAGTGCTCCGCGGTGAGTGCGAGCCCTGAGGATCATTGTTTGCCATATGCATGTTGCTGCAGGCGCTGACAGCTGGTAGCGGGTCAAAGCTATTTCTGATGTGTCACATGTCACACCCATCTTCAAATCTTCGAAGCTAAGGTTCGGTTGGTCACACCTGGATCACGTCGAAGGTAAGTGCGTATCTCTACAGTAGTACCATGGCTGGGCATAATTTCTTAACTCGAAGACTCGAAATCTTATATATTTTTTCAACCTTCAAGTTTAAGGTCTTAGCTTTACATTCTCAGAGCCTCACTCCTGTTTGAATTCAGCCCATGTGGTCTTGATAACCACCTGCGCCACCTGACTCCGACTCGGATGATGGATTGACCGAAGCATAGGTGGCATTTGCAATTGCACATGGTCAATTCAGCTGTACACAGCTGAGACCTGAGCACTAAGTAGTGCAGAATCGGCATGTCATTCGACAATTGTTGTCAACTACGAATGGCAGTAAGTGCATGCCAGATTGTGACTCAACAGGCTACCATGTCATATTAATGCAATAACACAGGATAGTTAGCAGACAGGTGTAATGTATTAACAATGACAGACAATGTAATGCATTTTCTCGCACACTTTTCTCGGCACCTTAATAGACCTAATGCATTATATCTCAGACTCTGTACCTGATCATGACGCGTGTATGCGGCCGGCGCTATACCTGCTTCCTATATAGCTTGATAGCATTGGGTCCTTCAACAGGTTTGTTCATGCCTGTGCCCTACCCACTCATATTACTAGGTGCTAACTACCCATAATATACCTGCCCTTCAACTCAAGGCCCTCCACACTTGCTGCTCATCCTGCCAAGGCCTACTAGTAATCGGACTGCGATGCAGAAGTTGAGGTGTGGTATTCTACTCAGTCAAATTCAAGGACTTTGATGACTATAGAATGCGCCGACAAGCTAATGAAGAAAACTTGAATTAGAATTGTAAATTGTGAAGCAAAGGGAAGAGTATGTGACTGAAGCTCTGACGAAACAGCCATTTTATTCACCCTTGTTCCAGTCGTGCATGGCAGGAGGCGAAAAAAACTCTCATAGTCAAGATTTCGAGTGGAGGCAGCTCAAAGATCATCATTGTACCTGCCAGTGGCCAAGACATCCTGGCCTTGCAGACAATCGAGTTGGTCAGACACCTAGAAGGCGAGTTCACCCAGTCGTTTCTGTGTTAATGCATGTCATTGATCCTATTTAACTGGCACTCTGCGAATAGCCGCTTTGCAACAGGGATGACCTGTGAGCAGGAACCTACATTTCCTTTCTTGCACAGCTTTCTACGAGTGACGAGTTTCTAGATCGTTCCTTTACCTGGCATCTGATTGCAGACTCGGATGTCTTTGTACTTTGTTGCGTCTCTCTCCGTTCAACCTGTGGACTAGTACTTACCTCTTGCCTTTGGAATTTTCGTCCTCTCGTGGATCTTCAAAGTGTTACTTAGATCATCGTGTGGACTCAGTGAT
The DNA here is from genome assembly GCA_016647755.1 of Suillus subluteus. Classification (NCBI taxonomy): domain Eukaryota; kingdom Fungi; phylum Basidiomycota; class Agaricomycetes; order Boletales; family Suillaceae; genus Suillus; species Suillus subluteus. Next base: position 256,342 of record JABBWI010000045.1, read on the forward strand.
ATTTTATGGAGCGTATATCAACATTTGTGTCAGTGGGACATTGATACTTTTGCTTGTTCTCATTTTGAATGTGCTCATTACGTCCATTGTACCATGTTTCAACACTATGTAGTGGTCATTGAATCCAGCGTGTTTCTACTCTGAAGCCAACAAGAGCAAAATGTCCCAAACCGTCTCATCATTTTAAGTCCTTCAAAATCATACTGACTAAATCTAATTTACTTGATTTGAAACACATTCCCCATCAGACTCGCACACTAGCCTCACATCTCAAGCACCAGCGATCAAAAGCAAATATTCAAGCGTGTTTCTGTTTCCTGTTGTAAAAGTCCAGTAAGTAATGAGGGGAGTATATAGAAACAGTGGTCTTACTTTCTGGACTGCAGGCCTGCACCAACAGTATTACCCTTCCGTCGCTTGTTGTTCTCTTTATCAACAGAGACGGGTGGGCGCACACGCACACTTGATGACCCAATTGCATTGAGAACATGCTCACGTGTGGATGGAACACGGCGGCGTGTTGTTCGACGCGGACATTCCTCTTCTAGACCAGCAAGAGGGTCAAATGTGTTGGAATCTGTCATGTTCATGCTGGAGGTGCTTGCAAGGGGTGTAGCATGTGGTAGATGATTGGAATGAGAGAGCGGTGTGTTACTAGACATGGCTGTATAACCTGAGAATGCAGGTAAAATATGATCTGTTGGTCCATGAGCAATGGGCAGGGAATATTGATAATCGAATGAGTCGGAGGAGTCATCCATGAAGCTAAAGTTGAGATCGTCGAGACCAGATGTGAACGAGTCATAGGGCGGCACCGGCGGTAGGCTTGCGATGAAATCGTCGATAGCAGACACATCCAAGCTGGATATGTCGAATTGGTCGAAAGTGGGGGGGACATTATTATTATCAGTGATGGTTGGTGCTACAGTAGTGGTCCAAGCAGTTACAGGTGCTGGTGATGAGTCGACCATAGACCTTTGGTCATCCTACACGAGTTTGAAGGTAATGCATTACCGGAAATGCATTACAGTATTGTTAGAACATGTGATGCATTAGCGGTGAGAATTTAACAGATGATTAATGCATTACTTACCATGACTCGGTCAAACTCATAAAGGCTGTTCAGCCCCAGCCCAATATCATTCATAACCCCAAGCTCTTCATTCTCCCTAACATTTCCCTCCTCCTCAGCAGCCTTTTCCTCTTCTTCTTCACTACCCTCCCAAAAAAGATTGTCCGACTCGTTGGCCAACTCATCTGCAATAGTACCTACATCCAGTGCTGAAGCCACCATCTTATCATCATGGGCTGATTGAACAAGGTAAATGACATTGCCATCGAGTAATAATCGATAGATGCTTACATAGCGCCAATTTGATGAAGCTTGCATAGGCTGTTTGGACTTCACTGAACCCAGTATATTCGGCTGAAAACTCGTCCCCCATCTCCGTCTCTCTGAGATGGTAGCTGCATTATCCAGTGAGTTAATAGTTCCAGGTGTGTGGGAAATTCAATACTTACTCAAGAACTACAATGTCTCCTGTGGCTGGGTTTCGTCCCCCCGCGATACATGTGAACTTAAGTCCACCCGTCTTATGGGACAAGTGACGGAAGATGTGATCAAGATGCGCCCCGAGTTCACTGAAGGCTCTGCATATATAGGTGAGAACAAGTTATTTGATATGAAGTAGGACATACTTAATCTGCTCCTCTTGTTCAACTTCCGGAACGAAGCCGGCTTTAGCTAGTTCACGTTTTTTTTTCCAGTTCACAAGGGCTTCTTGGTGCCTTTCTTGGACCTCAGCCTTGATGCTATCATCTTCGGCCGCATATTTAGTGCGAGTGAGGTCCTTCTGTTTTGCAAGCTTTTGGCCACGTGTTGTGATACCCTCGGCCTTGATTGCCGCATCTGCTTCCTCCTTCACGCGCTCATTGTAGAAAATCTGTGAGTATACTTCCACTTCTTGTGGAGCTCGTCCTGATACCTCATCTCCTCCATTCAGAGTTTTGCTGAGGTCAAGTGCCCCTTTTAATCCCGCTACTCGTGCGAGACATGTGACGTTAATCTGCCATCTATACCACACTTTGATCTGCTATAAGGTCTCGCAGGTTAGTATGGTATAACCAAATTTTACACATTGAATACTTACTGTTTTATGATTACTCTTAGCCTTAGTTAGTATTTTTGTCTGGACCTCTGTGAGGTTGCCCTCCAAAGGGACACCCATTATAGCGCGTTTGTGCTCTGGCCATTGCGCCTCAAATGCCACCCACGTGTCGAGAAAGAATGCCGTGTATACTTTCTCCTTTTGACAAATGATATATTCACTGAGTAGACTTAACAGGAATTTTTCTTGTTCTGCAGTAGCCCATGGCTTTGGCCCACGATGACCTCGCATTATCAAGTAGATGAGGTGAATGTAGGAGATGATGGTCCTGGAGTCAGTGGGAAGGTGGAGAAAAATCCACAGAAATGAATGTTCTTAAAAGCCAGCCCTTGGCTCAGTTGTTCTATTCACTATTCGGTGGCCATCAGCGCAGATTGCAGGAGTTAATGTTTAATCAAGCTGGAAGGGGTCCAACTCGAAGTTGGCACGCACCAACCAAAGATATTTCGCTGGATGGCAACTCTCAGTGGCAAGTGACTATTCCCGCACTTATGAAACAATGATGTCCGAGCTCTACTACCAAGTGAACCACTGCCTATTTTCCAGTCTGTTGCTCATGCAGTTTTAACAAGGCTGAACCCAGCTTAGCTATAGTTACCAATGAATGAGTGAATGCACGAGTATCGTAATTCGTCGTCTAGCGGAAGTTCAACAACAGCCTAGGCTTTGGGCTTGAGTGGGCTAATAGGCTTGTCAAACTAAATGGATTAGGTTCAGCTGTACAATGGCCTGGGCTAGGCTGACTGAGCCGAAAATAATATACATTTCCTATAGACTACGAGACTTCTCCTCCAGATCCTGATAGGGTAAGCATTGACCAGCTACCAGGTAGTGTTGCCGAAGTCCAATCCCCAGATCTGCTCCTCCAGGGCATGTGAAATCGCCTTGTGGAAGTAAAGCATGATGACAGACCAGAAGACGGATGCAAGGATGGGGTGGTTGGACTACTTAACTTGCATGTCAATATCTTCCGCCACATTCACCTCGACGTGTTCAATCTTGAAGAACTGTCTGAGACTCTTGTGTTCCATGAGACCTTGGGGCGTATTTGGGATCAAGCAGAACTCAAGATCGATGTCGATGCCCTTTTGCAGGAGACCACACTCCATGAGACCTGTGAAGTCCTTGGGCCTGATGGTAGCAACCTTATCCCTGTAGAAGAATGAGACCTCCTTGAGCGTGAGCTGGACTGCTTGCATCTGGATGTGCGTGAGTGTGCCAATGGCAGTGGTGGTTGACTGTGACCCAGCAGGAGCGGTGATGTCGATGTCAGTGATATTGTGGATATAGATGTGCCCAGGAAGTAAGCTTAACAATGAGATGCCGAGATTCTCGAGCACAAATTTGATCTCCCTATCAACATACTTGGTTCTATCAGGCTCGTCAGCGGATGCTGAAAATGCGCGGTTGACTCAGGAACTCACCTTGGAATTGGAATGTTCTTGATAACATGCAAGAGAGAAAATATCAGTAGCTTGTGCAGATCACCTACCAGCGGCAATAGAATTATCGTTACATAGAGCTAGAAGTCTGATGTTAGCAACTGCAAGGATGGGTGGTAAAGACTAAGAACTCACGCAACTCGGCAACTCGACCAGTGTGTCCCATGTGCCATGCAGCTCAAATCAAGCTCAGGATATCCTCTGGGTATCACCAATGAAGTCTGAGGATATTTTGTGCCGATAGAAGTTTAAATGAGAGTGTATTTTCAATTTTGTCAGAAGAAGAGATGTGAATTGGGATGGAGATGTGACTTACGCTTATTTGAGAGCTTTGTTATAGGCGGAAGTGATGATAACAGGGAGGATGTCGTGTTTGAGCTGCAAGAGGGATTGAGTGAGAATTTCTCCCTCTAGATGATCATGATAGGATGATGAGAAACGACATGGTTTTGGAGCTTGGGAACACATTGAGGATGATAACACTGGTCATACTGACACCACATTCTTCATCTTGAGTACGACTGAGTTCAATAAGATTCTTTCCTGCAGGAAGCTGTTTGGATAGCATCAGCGATGGTCTATTCAAAGTTTGAGAAGCACGAGCTATGAATGAGACGAGAATGACCCAGTAGTACTAAATGTTGATGGATAGTCACACACAAGTCAAGGTGAACACTGGCCCATCTGTCCTGCCCGCATAGTTGAATTATGGTTGCAGATCGTGGTACATGCCTAAAAGTCGCAAGAGCAAGCACCGAGCACTGAATATTTGAATATTGAATCTATGAGTCAGTAGTGACAGGCTGGGCGTAGTAAGAACTATGTCGTCCTGAAGTGGTAACTTGGCTGAGCGCTGAATACTTGAATTGTCATTCATTTCAAGTACATATCCACACTCACATAGATCCAGCGTGATCATCCTGTTTGTTGTGCAGCCCAACAAATGCAACATTTTTAACTAACCATGGCTAGAGTAAGCCGTCGAACCCTTATTACTTTCCATCTCGTTGATCCTTATAATTTGAAGCCGTCCCACCTCCCTCTCCACCGCCTCTCCAAATAATCATACCCAACAATGTCCAGCTCAGATATAACATCAGTGCTCCTGTCATATAGACCTGAACTAGTCAGAGGCGCATGTACAAGGTAATTCTTACCCTGCGTGGTGTTTTGAACATCTACCAATCCAGGCATCACATTCTTCAGCAGGTAGAGCATCTAGGAATGCAGGCATGGCTTGAAAGTTCATTATAGATATGGTTCATGGGGCTTTGTTATGAGGATGCGCATGGAGGGGTCAAGGGATGCAGAGATGGCTAGATCAGCAAGCTCACTCATGTCGGTTGTTCCCCAATCTCATCTATCGCATGCTCAAGCTGAAGGTCGTGTTATTGATTTGATCTAGGTCAGCAAGCTCACTTGTTTTAGTTGTTCCCCAATCTCATCTATCGCATGCTTAAGCCGAAGGTCGTGTTATTGATCTTCGTGTTCAGCTGGCTATGTCGGTAAGCTCGCTCATGTTAGTTGTTCCCCAATCTCATCTATTGCATGCTCAAGCCGAAGGTTGTGTTATTGATCTAGGTCAGCAAGCTCACTTGTGTTGTTCCCCAATCTCATCTATCACATGCTCAAGCTGAAGGTCGTGTTATTGATCTAGGTCAGCAAGCTCACTCGTTTTGTTCCCCAGTCTCATCTATCGCATGCTCAAGCCGAAGGTCGTGTTATTGATATTCGTGTTCAGCTGGCTATGTCAGTAAGCTCGCTCATGATAGTTGTTCCCCAATCTTATCTATCGCATGCTCAAGCTGAAGGTCGTATTATTGATCTAAACCCTTCGCTGATACTTGTCACAACACCTCTCCTTTAGGCCAGGGAAGAGATTTATACTGCATTCAACACTATCTACATTACGCTGTGCAAGTTTAGGACGCCTTGACGTTGTCTCTGCATGAGACACGGCACCACTCATTGATGGGGCAGTCATAATCTCAGCGAGTTTCTTTCAGGACGGCTCATTCAATTACATTTACTAATAGCCAAAAGGCTGGGAAATGAACATAGTGCATGGATACTCCCCCTCCCTCTTGACTACTAGTTACAATAGTTTATTTTTATCTGTCTCCTTTTCACTCGAGTGGTGTTAAAGAGAACCTTATGAGTGCCTGTAGGGGCCAAAAAAAGTGAAATCGTGAACGATGGTAAATGCATGCGATGAACTAGTTGTTTGATAGATTCAGGGAGCTCTGAGTCGACATTTATGTACTTCACCCTTATGAATGGCAGTACGAAGAAGAACTTCACCAACAACAAGTGAAGTAACAGCATATACCACATCAGAAAAGCCTGTGATGCTTTCTGTGACTTCATTCCTAGATACAAGTCATCAGTAAGTGTGTGTAATGAGGGGCAGAACTGACTTACCAATGGTTAAAAACACCAATATATCGCCCGCGGGTGACACAATAATAAGGTCCGGATGCTGCAGCCACAGCAGGCATGTTGTAAAGCATACCGTGGTAGAGGTAGACGAAGCAATCATCAGCCATTGCATCAATAATCTCTGTATATAGGGCTTCGTCATGTTGTGCCCACCTGACATCGGCGTCTACCTCTCCAGCAAAGTATGGTGTGAGGGTGAAAGGCAGTGTTTCGGGTAGCTGAAACAGTGCGCCGGTAAGATTCGTAAGGGGTGGATTAGGTGGCGATGAGGGTGTTGGCAGAATAACACATGGACCAAGTGTGACCGGTGCAGTGTGCACGGCAGAGAGCACGGGGCTGCCTAGTGGCAGATCAGTGTCTGCAGAGATGTGTTAGGAGAGCTACTCACCAAGTGTGACTGGTGCATTGTACACATCAGAGACTGCAGGACCACCTGGTGGAGATCAGTTTCGGTAGAGGTGTTGAGAGAACTACTCACGAACTACAATGGGCGCAGCATGCACAACAGAGAGCGCAGGACCACCTGGTGGGCAATTATTTTCTGCAGAGGTGTTAAGAGAGCTACTTACATTGTGCATGAGGCTCAGACCTGACTCCTGGGCCAACCAGTGTCTGACCACCTTCAACACTTCGACCTGCTGAAAAAACCAGGGCTTTGCTCAAGGGAGAGTTTGGAGGAGAGGCACTTGGAAGTGTACAGCACTCGCAAAGGCAGTATCCAGGATCAGGCGGTGGAGATTTTTCCAAGTATAGGACTGGACTCGGGCCTGTAGACAAGCCAGGTTCAGACATCAGGAGTGAATTTGGTGGGAAGACATAAGTGACAAGAATGGTAACCAGCAGGCTTATTTATAAGGCTGCTGCACATCGAGCGCTTGAGCATGTAATGCATTATAATTACAAGTAAATGATGCATCACTTTCAACGTTGACAACATGCGAGAGATGATGCATTATTTTACAAGTAATGCATTACTCGATTACTAATACTTTCACCTGACTCTTACCAACACATCTGAATTGCGCCTGTATGGTACTACTGTATGATCTGACATCAAATCTTAGTGAGTATGTGTCCTTGTAATGATGCAGAAGTCACGCACACTGTCCATCCCCGACATGTAGTTTCATTCAACAATGTCAAGCGCTGGAAGCGAGCCAAGCTTAATGTATACACCCCGCGCAACCCAAATGCTCCTAGTGTTCACCAAACATACACATTTATATCACGCAGTCAAGGCTTCCAGGCACACAGCTCTCGTGTTACCAGCTCTCAGATCACCGAACTTCATGTTGAAACTGAAGCTAGCGCAACAATGATCAATGAAGTTTTCAATGTACAATTTGATTATAATGCATGTAATGTCCATGACATGGAGTATGTGGAGGGCGACAATAAAACTAAACGGAAACGCACAGCTGGTGTAGGTCTCCTTTTGTACCTACTAGTGATAAGCCCTTCTCACTCGTCCTTCAGGACCACCCGCTTTTATTATGGATGAATGATTGGGATATGTTCTTACTCGAGCTCCTTCGGCATGAGGGTAGAGGTGATTATGTTGGTGCCACCGTCTGCTGGAACTGCCGTCTTGATGTCCCTCAATTTCAGTGTATTGATTGCTTGGGTACAGAGTTGTATTGTAAGGGTTGCATTGTCACCTTACACACTCGGAATCCAGTGCATCGCATTCAGGTGAGTTGATTCATACAATATTGGGACTGCACGCTCATATTCAATGTTGGGTTAGGAGTGGTCAAACTCTTGTTTTACAGCAGTATCGCTAAAGGACCTAGGCCTATGTGTGCAACTTGGACACTTTGCTGGAGATTCGTGTTTGTTACCTGAGCAAGCTTTCAATGATGATTTCACCCTCATCAATACTAACAGTATTCACACCATCGGACTGGATTTTTGTGGTTGCAAAACTGCTCAAACACAGACAAAGCAATTACTACGTGCCACCTGGTTTCCAGCTACAACCGTCGATCCACACACTGCAGCAACCTTCCGCATCCTCAAGCAATATCACCTTCTGTTGTTTGAGTCAAAGGCTTCTGGATATGAGTTTTATCACTCAATTGCGCGTCTGACTGATAACACTGGACTTCGAGTTCAAAAGGTGAGTTATCTGATTTTCTGCCTTATTGTATGTGTCTCATCACCTATGGCATCAGGATCGTTATGAGCCTTTCTTACGGATGGTCCGTGAATGGCATCACCTCAAGATGCTCAAATGAGCAGGCCAAGGACATGATCCAGCTGGTGTGGTGAATACGCAAAGCGGCGAATGCACTGTTTTATGTCCCGCTTGCCCTCAGCCTCTTAAAAACCTTCCAGACAACTGGAAAGATGTTCCGAATGACAAGAGGTGTGTATCATGCTCATACGTAGATTCTTTGTTCATGCTTCACAATCCCTTAGGTGGCTATATGCTCTCTTCATAGATATCAACGCAAACTTCTGTCTCAAAAGATGTATTGTGTCTAAAGATACTACAGACCCTGGGCTCAGTCGTGGATGGGCATACTTTGTAGATGAGACGGCATACAAGGCATACTTGCAAGGTCATGCTGGTAAGCCACAGGAGGTAAGCCATTCAATGACTCGTTGTGATTCACTCTGACTGCTTTAGCAGAAAAGTACCTGCGCATCACATAACACAGTCAATATGGCCGATATGAAAGTGTCTCAGGGACTTGCTGCAACCAGAGTGGGGACGATAGATTGTGCACGGCACAATATGAAGTTGCCCCACGGTGTCGGAGACTTGCGGAAGGGCGAAAGGTGAGTTATACTAACTGGCGAGCAACCATCCATACTGACTGCACATAGATACAGTAATATGGATTATCTGTTTCTGTCAACCCTCCATGGACGCTGTGTCAAAATGCTCAACGTCTCATATGATATCGCCTGCCAGTGGCACAAAAACCTTTGGGAACGCATGTCCACGATGCCTCCAAGCCTCCATCTGGACCCTCTTACTAAACTCATCAGGTTTTTACAATTGAATTGCCGGTTTCTCGTGCCTTTGCTCACTTATTAATTGCCAGATTTTTTGTCCCCAAATTTCATCTGCCGGCACACATTTTCAAATGCCAAACTACGTATTCGTTCAATCTCTCGAAGAACGTTGGACAAACGGATGGTGAAGCCCCCGAACGTGGTTGGTCAAATATCAATCCGGTTGCCTCAAGCACTAAGGAAATGGGGCCAGGGTCTCGACGGGATACTCTAGATGATCACTTTGGTGATTGGAACTGGAAAAAAATAGTTGGACTTGGTGCGTGACAGCTAAGTAACTTCATCCTTTCATTGTCTCAACCTTTCACAGGCGCAACACTACTCCAAAAGATGGGTGAGGCTCAGGAGGAGAAAGAAGCTCACAGAATAGCTTTCAAGGAGCTAGATGGCGCATTGCGGCCCAAGGCATTGGATCCCTGGAAATTGGAAATCGAGTATTGGGAACACAACCCCAATGATCCTTTGGTCACTAACCCATTCGAGCCGAAGGTCACTTGTAAGTGGTGCTGGTTGTTCATATTCTTGATTCGATCGCTGAGATGTACATTTATAGCTATTACCCAAGCCGCTGTTCGACTAAAGCTTGCCAAAATGGAGGCTCGTGATCTACAGCAAGGTGTCGACCTATCTCTCCACCCTGACATCTCACCCAGCGTGTTTATTGCATCAGGCATTGATATCGAAGGTGAACAGTACGTAGTTTATTGATTATAATCTGGATGCCTCACTTATTCATTTTAAGGCGTCGTCTGAAGGCGGATATTGCCCAGCTTGGCTTGCATGCCACGGACACACAGAAAGCCGCTATACAGCATCAGCAGAACTCTCTGCAGCGCAAAATTGATGCATGGAGGCATGTCCAAGCCCTCTATACCCCTGCAGTCCAACTGTTACACTCATATTCATTCCAATCTTCCCTGGACCTCATCACACCAGACGACACAAAACTCTACTTGCCATCAGCTATGTGCACTAAATCTATGCGTTGTGATACTCATCTTCAGGTTACTGAATGGGAGCTCCATTTCGCTCAGGCTGGGGATGCACTGGAGGAGCTAAGGCAGAGCCTCTGCCTACGTGACTATATGTGCACGTTTAAGAGAGACTGGGTGCGTGGTCAGAGTGCGAACACTCGCGCTCTAAATGCTTTGACTCGAGTGGATGCGAAGGCGTCAGCTGCAGCTAACAAGTATCATGCTGCTCATGGAGCATTATCTGCACTCGCTCCCCCACTCCGAAAGGTCAGCTGGAATCTCAAGTACAAGGAACTCGACAAGAAAAATGACATACGCGGCATGTCAGTGGCCAAGACAGGTGTAAGTGAAGGGAGAAGGCAGTTGTCGTGGATCTGGCTAGTGGAAGGAGTCGGAGATGATCAGGATGAGGTGATACAAGACAGTAAGCTTTCCATGAACATATGATTGACTGGGATACTGACACAGTTTACAGGTCTTAGGATTGAATGGTGTAAGGCTCGGGCGTGATCTATGCGATGGGCAGAAGAAGTCGAACTGCTTGACGAGGAGATGCGTAGGGTCCTCCAATTCCTTAGGTGGCATGCGGCATGGTAGCATGAGAAAGGCTGTGAATGTACACTTAATGCTGCTGCTGTTGAACACGAGGGTCTGGTTGCCTATGCGTATCGCCAGGCTCAACTTAGGCACAATATCACCGACCGTTTCGAGAAGATGTGGATGGCGCATCTGTCAATTACTTCTGACCCCCCCCTCCTCCCTGTTAATTAGTTAGTTATCGAGTGCTTGTCGACATGTCAATAGAATTGAGTGATTCACTATAGCGTAGAATTGTTCGTGAATCACAGAAAACATCAACTTCATGCAACTTGTCACATTATGTAAAGCACGCGGCGGGTAGTGTGCACTGTGTGATGCATTATGCTGCTTAGCCCCAGTGTCTTGTGATTACATTCGATTAATGCATTTACCTGCATCTTGTAGCTACACTCGTTAATGCACAATGTGTTTCTTGTAATTACACTGCATAATGCATTAAGCTACCATGATGTTGTGGACTCAAGTACTCATGTGCATGCACTTCTTCCGAGTCGAACCTCGGTTAATGAATACAACAAATCATTGGCTTGATGCGGCTGTGACGATGCATGAAGGATTCTGCTCAGGACCCCCGCGGACCCGATTTTATGACGTCCACTTCCCCACCACAGGTGCAAATCCAGACTTCGCAAGTACAAGCGCATGCGGATGGAAATGCGATGGTGGTGGATGGCGCTGCTACTGTTGGGACGCCAATCAGGCTTGTGCTGTCTGTGGCTGCATTTCGCAAAGTTCCTGTGCCGGTGCTCCAGAAATCTGCTCACGCTGTGCATGTACTGGTTGTTAATGATAGCCCTGCGAGGGGTGTGCTTGGGCAGGTTGGGGATCTGTTATTTGGGTGGTAGTGTTATGTGGTGATATTCGGACTCTGGTATGAGTACGCTTTTGTTTTTGGTACATCTGTAGATGCATAGATATGGATGCGTCTTTGGATGTGTGATGGACTTGCAAGGTGTTTTGCAGAGACAACTCAGAATAACTTTGATTCTACTAGTAAGTACAATTGCAGAAATCCGTAAGTGCCCTCCACTATGCATGACCACAATGGATCATTTTGCAGCAGAAGGCGTAATGTTACATGCATACACTCATTTACAATTCCTTCAGTTGTATACAAAACCTGCAAGCCTCTCCAACCCGTTGTCCGACTGGGGAAAGAATTGAGGAACCATCCAATGCATATGCGTCAAATCCACATACTCCACAAGCTCAGCTCTCCCGCCTGCCTGTTGGATACGACTCACGATTATCCACGAGCTCTCAGCACAACTATCAGCTGTGCCAGTCATCACCAATGTCTCCGGCCAGCTTGCCATGAGCAGAATAAGGATACCTGAAGCTAGAGGGTGGTTGGCAGGGAAATTGCCTAGATATTGGGAAGTAAAAGCTTGGTAGTTTGATAGAGGTATGGTGTCATGAGGTATGGAGGTGTGGGAGGCGAGAGTGAGGTCTGCGCTTGGGGAGAAGAGTGCGATGCGTCCTGGCATCGGGAGAGCAGATTGCGAGATGACATATGTGAGGATAATAGCTGGATGAAAGTGAGATGCAAATGGTGTCTCAATTTCAGCCTGAAGGAGAAGCAGCCTTTTGTTCCTACCGGCATCATTGGCTGACAACATATACCCTCTTGGTACACTCGATTATATGACTTCTCCTGACCATTATTATAAGTTGATTCTGTCTGCAGCTTGTCACGCGCAAGTATGGCCACCATACGGATGCGCAGCTCTACCGTGACATGTGGGCCGGCCCTTATACGCAGTGTGCACGAGATTATACATACAAGCTGTCATTGATATGGGCCGTATGGCCTATCATCGAGCGATGACAGGACACTACTCACTGCGGAAACGAGAAAATGGCTGTATCCAGATTGAGTATAGATTGAATCTAGATTGCATACAGATAGCAACAACAGAATACATGGCGGATCCTCCTACACAGCAGTACCTCAAGCAGAAAGCTAGCAAAGAGGATGTAGTACTGGTGAAATGAATGAGCGGAAGGTTTGTGTGGTCGAGAAGCAAGAAGTCGCAGGAGCAGGTTGTAAAGGTGCTTCTGGACGAACCTCACATCATCCCTAGGCCTGTCGTCCCTGTTGTTCGAAATGAGAGGACTGCCCGGGCGTTTGATACCAGCGCTCGTGTTCACCATGGTCTAAAAAATAAATCAACAGCCAGAAAGTAGTAAGGTATAAGGACGAACCTTACCAGCTGCATCACAACTCCTTGCTCTACTTCAGACTCGGGCTCCATGAGTGATCACCAACTTGAACATCGAACCTGTCACCTTTTTCTCCGTCAAGGCTCACGTCATCACCATCATCAGGCCACAGGTGTCCCTCACTGGTCTCGTCATCCGAGTCATTCATTGTGATATCTCTTTTCATGGTGTTCGGGCAGGTGGTGGAACGACTGTTGGCTTCTCAGGTTGTTGATCACCTAGGATGGTTGCATGCATATCACATCATTTGACCGAAGGAGCCGTTTCTGACGCTGCTGACTGAATTAGATGTACATGAGTGTTTCAATAGTCCGAACGAGCAAAGGCAACTTACATCAGGTTTCCAATAGGGTTGGTCATCATAGCTGTGACTGCACCTAATAGAATCCAAGTTGAGAAACCAACATAAAAACAAAAGGAAACAGAAGGGCGAACGGAACAAAGTAGGTATGCTCCGGGGACATCCTATGATTCAGGTCATCTCTGGCCGGGAATCCAGATGCACACTTCTTCAACATGTTGTACATAGCTGAAGCATATCAGTACACCTGCCAAGAAATTTGAAACTGATGTCATGTTACTCACAAAAGAAAGCATAGTCCCCAACTTGAGGTGTTCCCCGCAATATTTGGTCCTACGCCTCGGTACAGCCCTTTCCACCCTTCATTTGCATGTATTTCACGCAAAGAGCTCCATATTGCTTTTCCGATTCCACCCTGCAGGTTTTTTGTTGCTGTTGAGCCTCTCGTGGTGTCAATCCAGCCAAGCGGGGATTTCTCTCCTTCATGAGTTTTGCAGCAACTTGATTCAACCTTACCTCATTGTAAGCATCACCGTATTCGTGCTTCAACAAGCTGCAATAAGCTATGCAATTCTTTCAAGTGTTTGAGGCTTTGAGCTGCTGGGATTGTCCAGTATATCATATTTGAGCTTTTCAGGTGTTCTGGCTCCACCAGACACAAATTGACACTATGTTTTCAAGGGTGTGAAATTGACACTGTCATTCACGGTAAATTTGCAGGGTAAATTTGCCGGGCAAATTTGCCTGGTGCAAATTCCCGGAACCCTAGTTTACACAGTGTTCCCTCTAACCATTCGCCCAGTTTTCTCCAAAGTCTGACATTTGCAATGTCCGAATTCCCCAAGTCTAGTTTGTGTACAGATAGACTACTAGGTACAGATTGTGTCTGGGCAGACGGCTTATCCACGTCCAGACTCGGATAGGGTCTGGTCATTTTCTCGTTTCCGCAGTGAGTACTGCCAGTGTTACACGCATTCTTATTGAAGATCACCGTTAACATCAGATTCTTCCCATATTTGTGCACTCCGTACGGCTGCACGAGCTGGTATACTAATGTGGGACTGATTCATGGTTCACGACACTATGGTTAGCTACTGTTGTTAGACTCAACCAGCCACATCGTCAGGCAGACTTTACCCGTTTGGCATGTTTAGCTTGAACTCTCCGGAAACTGGTATAAACACTGTCAAAGTATTGTATATGGCGGCTTCAAAGCGAGCCTCTTTGGAGGATCTTCAGGACCTTCCCGCTTCTTACCAACTCGAGTGCGCGCCATGCGAGAGCAAGCCCGAGTTTCAAACTCCGCTGTGGCAGTACCGGCAGGTGACGATTAGCGTGACACAAGCCATTGTCACTACCAAAAATTTATCTCTTTTATTTTTATTTCTTGTTAGATCGCATCTGTTTAAGCTCATAAGGTGTTCTTATTATTTATCAATTTATATGTAGCAGATACACGAGATGTGGGGATGACGGTGACCAATAGTAGGGTATGCTGAGTCAAACTGGTTCGGATGGGATGGATAGGCCGGATATTAAATATTCTGTTATCTTCAGCTTCGAGATCAAAACATGGGGGTTGTTTGCTTCACTCCCTTTGTAAAATGGAATTTGGCCTATCGATTTGGAAATAGTTGTAAAGTGCTACAAGGATTGCGCCATATAATAAGGGTCTGTTTGGATAGACATTTTTCCCAAGTTCAACTTCGCAAAATTGCTTTGTCATACTTTGTAGCTGTGTGACCTGTGTGACCATCCCTATCATACCATCGATAATCAGTACACGCCGGTCTTCGCCGGTATAGATATGCGGTATGCCTGCAACTCGCTCTTCTAAGTCTACTGCCACCTGCTGTCCTCGTTCGACTCGTTCTGTGAGGTCAAGTAAGGGTGGTTATATTCAATTATCAGCACCTAGTACAATGGGCAAGAAAAGAAGCGCCGCTACAGAGAAAGCTACTGAATCAGGGAGCCAAGAGACTCACGCTGATCAACGATGCCACTGGACGCCTGAAGATGAAATGCAAATGATCGAGTACATCGGTACCCACAAAGCAAAGGGTGGTGATGGAGCCAACTTCGACAGGACTTTCTGGGGCCTGGTGGCCCAGGAAATGGCTTCATGCACTACAATTGGTGCGGTGAAGACAGCGGACGCTTGTTCACAGAAATGGGGTCGGGTGCATTGTTTTTTTACCCCAATATGTGCTCAAATACTAACAAGACTTCAGTTGCATGGCACCTTTCATGTTGTTGATAGGGTAGCATGCTATTCAGGTATTGCATGGAGCACAGAGCATGGTGCTGATCTCACCCCCACATCTGAGACAGTATGGGCTGATCTCGTTAAGGTAAGTACCTACTATTATTCACTCCTGCTACTAACATTGTTGCAATATAGGCATTTCCCCCTGCAAGACATTATAGATTGAAGGGCTGGCCTCCCTACGACAAGCTTTGCGAGATCTTACCCTCAAAGGCTGCGGGTGAGAATGCATACCATCCACTCATGCAAAATGCTCCCAACTTGGAGACCGGCACGACTACCACGCCTGGTATGAGCTTCCGTGACCTTGATGCGCTGGAGCAGTCACAGGCACTGGAAGACCTCGAGAACGCACTGGCGCTGAAGACTCCCAAGCAGACAGTGACACCATGATGATGCCACCCCCCTCCTTCTTCGATGCATCATGCCAACCGAAATTCACTCCCTCCACACCTGGCACATCTTCTATTGCACCCACTCCAGCTGCCCATCATCCTTCACCTGCCAGTAAGGGTAAGGGCAAATGCAAGGATGAGGGTGATGACGCTATGCGAACACTCGTTTGCCCACCAAATTCTTCCACGTCTCAGAGTGGCCCATCAGCATTGGGCAAGTCTGTTAAGTCTGCGCGTGCCACAATGCCTCAAGCCGTCCAGCAAATGGGCTCGGACATTCAGGTTCTCAGCTCCTCTTTTGACCATGCGACAACTGCCTTGCAAGAGCAC
Organism: Suillus subluteus; assembly: GCA_016647755.1. Taxonomy (NCBI): domain Eukaryota; kingdom Fungi; phylum Basidiomycota; class Agaricomycetes; order Boletales; family Suillaceae; genus Suillus; species Suillus subluteus. Next base: position 272,504 of record JABBWI010000045.1, read on the forward strand.
ACCACTCAGAATCTTGTGCTCGCCGTTGAACCCATTCCACTGCGGAAGCAGAAGGCTATTATACGGGTGCAAGAGGAGGGTCTAGAGGACAACGAGGTAATCGCAATCATTCAACATTTTCAGTCTGATGTTGCCATCGCCAATTCATACCTTGCAATCAAGAAGGACAGCCTTCACAAGCTTTTCTTAGCGAAGTATAGTTCTTAACATGTTCTCAAATTTCGCACCACAATTTCTTTCATACCACTCAATGTAATACATGCATAGACTTGAATTTGATGAGATACTTTGCACAAGCAGCGCTTTCAAAATTGTCTAGATATCTTCCTCCACATCTGATAGACCTCTATCCTCCCTTACCCTAAGGTAATCATCCCACATGAGATGAGCGATAGCATCATGACGCTCATGTGCGCAAGTACGCGCCTCTTCAGAGGGAGGTCCTTCAGCAAGTGTTCCACTGTCGCGCTCAGGCCCAACAGCGTCATTGTTGACTTGCCAGTAGTCTATCATGTCATCCGGGTCGTGGACCCGGATGATATTGTGCACTAGGCACAATTCAGGGGGGATAGGAGCTTGGATGCTCATAGGGTAGAAAGGTGGGTTGGAAAGAATTCGAAAGCGGTTCTTGAGCACACCAAATATCCGCTCGATCACATTTCGGAGCATGGCATGGCGTAAATTGAATAATTCTTGATGATTGCAAGGCCTGAAAAACATCAGTAAGATAAAGAAAATTGAAGCAGAAGCACTTACGCAAGATGGCCCCTGCCCCATTCAGCTAGATGATAGCGCACGCCATGATATGGTACAAGTAATTCGTCGCATGCACCGAATCCAGCATCGGCGAGGTAGTATTTTCCAGGAGGGATATTGAAGTCCTTAATACGAGTGTTGTAATATATACGGGCGTCAGCTGCTGACCCCTCCCAACCGCTCAAGACATAAAGAAAGGACATGTTGAAGGTACAGGCAATCAGGCAGTTCTGGGTTAAGCTGCCCTTGCAATTGCGAGCAGCATCACGCTGATCACTGCCAGGGTGACACGCGATATGGGTGCCATCTATAGCACCAATGGCGTCAGCGAAATAGGGAAAATATTTCGGGTTCTGGAGGACTTCGAGAGGGGTTGGATCATCTGCGCTCGGTAGATGAACGTATGATTGATAAATAGGGGGCGATGCAAAGGCGTTCAGTATGCATTTGAAGTACCTTGAAAATTTTAGTAAATCTTTCGACAAGCGCTGGGATCAACACACTTGGATATCGTGTCATTTGAGTGTTGAAATCGTTCACCAAGGTGACGAGTGGAGAGGCCGGTTACACTTGCATACAGAAATATTGTGAGCTGCTCCTCTAGCGTTATATATTTGGAATCCTTGCAACCCGAATCACGAAGTAGAGATAGTAGTACATTAAATACATGGAGGCATACACCAAGTTCACACCGTATACAATCTGGGTGTCCTGTGAGTAGTTCATTGACCCATCCAAGTCCTGTCAAAGCGGAAGTGTGATAGGGTTGCTTGTCGTAATGTGACCCTCTGTAAAGGTCAACCGACCGGGAGGCCTCCTGCACAACACCAATTGCCGTGCGAGAGACACCCCAAAACAACTTCTTGTACATCTCCAGATGGAACACAGCCAACTGATCTGTGTCGACTATGGTAGAACCATCGAAATCATTAGGCATCAGCACGGGTACGGGTAACCCGCACGGGTCATGGGTACGGGTACCTCGCGGGTACAGGTATGGGTACAGCTGCAAGGTACCCAGTACCCATCCAATCCAAAATGGGTAATGAGCCTATATTTTGATGAAACTTTAAGTTAATATAACTGTACAGTAGCCAATCTTAGATATCAAACCAATCACGACTAATAGAACCTCCGGAATCTCACGCACTACCTCCCTTGACAGCCATGTTTGGCAAGCGTATCACCAAGCTCACGGAGAAAGCAGCCCAGGCTGTTGCAGATGGAAGCACGAAGCTGAAAAGGAAGGCCAGCAGTTTCAGCCATAAGGAACAACCAAAGAAATCCAAGAAGGCACCTTCAACATTAAATGAATCTATCATCACCTCATCTCCGAGTCCCCCACCTGATGCTCCCAATGGTCAGCTGAAGCTTCACCATCGAGCCAGTGTTCGTACCAAAGAGGAAGAGCAATCATTGCATGAGGACACTATTGTCATTGACTCGGACATTGAGTCAGTAAACTCAAAGCACAGTGGTGCAGAATCACAAGCCGACTCATCGGACACAGAGCTTGGTGCGTGGCAAATTACTATATTAACTAAAATAATCATTATTTGATGCAGAGCGGCTGAAAAAAGGATGGTCCTCACCCGTGTATGCCTTTTTCGAACCTGTTCCGAGTATCGAGTATACTGGTGGCCGCCGTTCACATGTGTTCAAGCGTATGGCCAAAGGGTGCAAGCAGCGTGTCCGCCGCTACCTCGATAAGGGAGATGCCAAATCCACAAGTAACATGGCCAAGCACGCTAAAAACTGTTGGGGTGAGGCTGCATATCAAGCTGCACAGGGTTCTGGGACTGCAGAGTCAGCACGCAAAACTGTAGTGCAAAGCATACTCCAAACAGGCTCAATAACTTCAGCATTCGAGAGAAAAGGTAAAGGGAAGGTAACCTACTCCCACAGGCAGCACTCAAAGACAGAGGCCCGTGCTGAAATCGTTCGATGGGTTGCAGAGAGCTTGCGACCATTCGAAACTGTTAATGATCGTGGTTTTCAGGCACTGATGAAGACTGGAAGGCCAGAATACCATATCCCATCACCACCGACAGTCTCTCGCGACGTGAAGCTGGTTTTTGCAAATGTCAGGCAGCGAATAGCACACATGTTGCAAACTTACGATGGTGACATCAACTTCGCAACAGATGCTTGGACATCCCCGAACCACAAAGCCTTTGTGGCAATCACAGTCCATCTTGAGTATGAGAGCAAGCCGCTCGCGATGCTCCTTGATATTGTCGAGGTCGCAAAATCACACTCAGGACTCAACCTTGCAGAGGCATTTGCACTGGTACTGTCAGATTTTGGAATTTCGGACAAGGTATAGAGTCCTACCACACTATTATACTACAATGAACCTACATCCTCAACAGATCCTTAGCATCACAGCCGACAATGCCTCAAGCAATGATACCATGATTACTGAGCTTGCAGACATGGTGGGCCACTTTGGTGGCAAAACAGCATGGACCCGCTGTTTCTTGCATATAGTCAATCTCGTAGCCAAAAGCCTCCTCAAACAATTCGACGTACCAAAAAAACAAGCTGATGAATACCTGGGAAGCTCTGAGAAGGAGCTGCAGGCCATAGCAGAAGATATCGAGGTTGAAGATGAGGCTACCATAGCTGAGAATGGTGATGGCGATCCCAATGCTGATGATGTTGATGATATTGATGGCTGGACTGACGAGGTGGGCAACATGACGGAAGAAGAGCAGGAGGAACTCGAGGAGAATATTCGTCCAATTAGATTTGTTCTGGTCAAAGTAAGTTCATCAACCAAAGAACACCTACCAAGACACTCACTGATTCAACCAGCTACGAAAACTCGCATACAAAATTGTACATTCGTCGACCTTTCTCCTGCCTGAATGGAAGCAAAAGCTGACAGACTTGAAGCTTGCTGTGAGGATTATGCCTCGTGATGTTTCGACACGGTGGAATTCCACCTTCGACATGCTGGAGTTTGTGATCAAATATCGGCAGGCTGTGGACGCAATGACAGACACACGAAAACTGGGATTGGGCACGTATGAGCTGGATGATGTTGAGTGGACGTTAGTAGAGCAACTGCGCGATGTTCTCAAGGTATGTCACATGTCACGTCACACATCACCGCAACACTAACACATTGTTTCTTCATAGATCCTCAAGCACGCTACATTGTTCTTTTCACGCGGAACGCCAAACCTTGCGATGGTGATTCCCGCAATAGATCACATCGACACCGTCTTCACCAATGGCATCATCAACACACAAACACTTCACCCTGCCATTCGTGCTGCTCTCCGCGTTGCAAAGATAACTCTCAATAGGTACTACTCGCTAACTGACGAATCTGAAACATACCGGATAGCAATGGGTATGTTTTTACTTGTTCTGTTGTTCTGATTCTGATTCTGAGTCTTTGCACCCCACTAGTCCTACACCCATGCTACAAGCTAGACTACTTCACATCTGTAGGATGGCAGGACGAATGGATTTCCACGGCCCGCGATATCGTTCATCAAGTATACGAGCGCTCATACGAATCTCATTTGCCCACACCAGTTGCTGAGGAGGGGAGAGCAGGTACTGCAGATGTGACAAACCGGGTGCGTCTCCTCATTTTTTTCTTTCTCACTTTCAATTCATGTACATTTGACAGGATGACCATGCTAATATTTTCGATAATTTGCCCACTCTTGCAAAGCCAAAGCACCCACTGTCACACCACAACGAATTGGATATCTATCTCAATGCACCCACGGAGGACAACATCGACAATGTTATTGTCTGGTGGATGCAGCACCGCACTACATATCCTTGCCTGTCACGTATGGCTCTTGATTACCTTACCATTCCAGGTGCGCATGTTTTTTTTTCTCGTTTACTACTATTCTTAACCTTGCATTCATAGCTACGTCCGTCGATGTTGAGCGCGTTTTCTCCCACGGTCGCTTGCTGTTGTCACACGTACGGTCTCGACTCTCAACTCAAACCACTCGCGCACTCCTGTGTCTTGGTTGTTGGAGCCTGCTCGGGCTTGTCAAGGATAAGGATGTCTTACCCATAGCTCGTTTGCCAGATGTCGAGGGTGATGAAAAAGAGCTCGAGGATGGATGGGACTCAATAGTTTTATTATAGCGCTACTACTTTACATGTATCTCCTGTGGCCCGTGAATGCAAAGCTTACCTCCTCGATACCCGTTCTGAGACCCGTACCCGTTGGTACCCGTGGGTACACGGGTATGGGTATATTGCGGGTACAGGTACGGGTAGAGCTCTTGATACCCGCGGGTATACCCGTGATGATGCCTAGAAATCATCAGTATGATCACAGATGGTATTCTCATCTGATGGGTCTTGTGGGTCCAGGGAGTCAACATCACGGTTAGGATCACCTGGATGCATGGTGTCAATGAGCGTTAGCAGCAAGGCTGTATCATATGTCCCTTATCAGCGTGACATCTGTATTGAAACTCAGTGATTACAAAGTACATGACAAAGCAATTTTGCGAAGTTGAACTTGGGAAAAATGTCTATCCAAACAGACCCTAATTCTCCGTGGGCAAGTGAATTGCTTGTACTTACTAAGTACCAGAGGGCAACCCGGCATCGCGGCGCACCTTCCTAATGCGTGAAATTATATTCTGTCAAGAAGTCACCTAGTATAGTAATAACCTCGATCGGATCCCCTATGCGCCATAGTCTATATGATTACACACAGTTTCGGAAGATCAACTCTTCAATTACAACCGTCACTTCAACGATTTGTGTAACCCAGCTGTAAATTTCGTCAAATGCCTCACTCTCTCGTCGTCGCAAAACTTATGCCCCAGCCCTCAGCTTATTGGACATCCTACTATGGGAGAGAGAAAGTCATTTCCCTGGCAACTCGCCCTTTTCTAGCGCTGCGTATCTCGCAGACCGACGTCGGACTCCATGATAATTCGCAGGAAGGAGATTTTCTATTCGCCATCTCACCTCAGAAGCCAAGCGGAGTGAATAAAGGATGCTACTTCGCCCTAGGATCTTCACTGGACGCAGGCAGGAAGATGTTGCACGTTGAACCCCCCTTGCATCCAGAAGGGGGTACTCTCTATGTCCATACATTCCCGAGGCTTCTCGAGTATGTGGAATCCGCGCGCTCGCGAGCACGAACTGTTCCTCGCCTTCCGCACCAACTTGAAAAATCTAGTTACCTCACCTTCTGTCATTCGGTCTTGCATGACTATGACAGAAAAATACACGAACGATGAGCGCTCATCCGGTGGAAGTGGCCCCGTGGGGGACGGCTGGGATACGTGGAGTATCGAGCAGGAGACGGAAGGTATGCTCAAAACATACGGTTACGTTTTCGAATACCTGGAACCTCAGAGTTTTGACCTGTCTTCTGTCCAACCGCCATCCATTTACTTCTGTACAACCAGTGAGTTGCCTCTGCTTATCACACTTCGTTACCCTCACACATTCCAGACTTGCATCAGATTACTCATGGGATGGTGTGACTGTTGCTGTGAACTGGGCATTGAAGTTGAGAAACGTAGGTCACTAATATATTTCTCGCAACTTCTAACACAAAATTTGCTTTCGTAGTTTGAGCGTACGCACGAGGCTCGACGAAGCAGCCTCCTTCTGCCGGATTCCTCGTTTGGTGGGAATGTACCGACCTTCGACGGAAATATCAAGGAACCTGCTCTAGCACTCTGGTCGATAAAGATTCCCTTTGACGGAGACCCCCCCATAATAATCCAGACGGAAGGTCCTCTGGACTGGGATGATGAGCCCTATGTCGCGCCCGACGTCGTCCCACGATACATGCCTCCTGTACCCACATCGTCGACTAGAGTTATCGTTCTTGACCTCTTTGGTACCATTCTTGTGAGTTTAAATAGTCGAATCCTCACACGGCGTTCTAGTTGCTCATCCCCAATCAGGATCGTGACGGTGCTATAACCGACGCTATGCGTTTGCTATCGCCATTGCATTCCGACAGACGCCGACTGTCTGAATTGTATCTCGAATGCGAACTTATGAGACACAAAGACCATGTTGATACACCCTATATCGACATCGTGCGGCATGCTTTGGAGGATTTCTGCATTTTTCTGGAACTGCCGCTCAACGAAGTAGCATTCCGCGAAGCTGTCCAGACTATACTGCAACCTGGTTTATATGCCGATGCAGAAGCAGCTGTGGGGACGCTCCTGGATCAGGGTTATGCGCTGCTCGGTCTTCCGATCCCAGACGCGAAGTCATTTTCACTTCCCCAACTTCCATCTGGTCTCAATGTTGACGACGAACCTGCGCCCCTTTCGGAACTCTTTAGCCAAAACCACTCCATGTTTTCTGGCCTCTTGGAGCGCTGTTGCGTAGCATGGGGTATCGCCGAGAAAAACCAGGTTCTTGTAGTGACATCCAATCCTTACCGAGTGATGGAACCGGCACGCATGGCGGGTTTTCCAACGGTATTTGTGCAGCGTCATGAAGGGCTGGGATCGAGACTCAACCTCAGAACAAGTGATCCCACCCTGGCGGTTGACGGATTACAAGCTCTACTAAGACAATTACAGAATACACCGTATATCCATTCTCCTTTACCTCTAGAGACTTTCATAAGGACATTTCGCATTCGTGGCATGTATCAGACGACGCACTTGCTTGGGATGGGAAGCTCTGGTATGTTTACGCGCGGGTTGTTCTATCTTGCACTCACTCACTGATGCGCCATGACCTTACAGGACGCGTGTCGAGTGCTTTCCGTGTTCTCACCGGCTCAGGAGTTGCAATCAAATCAGGGACTGCATCAGAGGACGCACCAGACATGCCATGCGTAGTGCGTTACGAAGCTATGGTGTATAGCCTCCTGCGTGGTCACCCAGGCATACCATCATGTAAATGGAGCGGTTTGGATCGAGGATCGCATGTCTTGATTCTCGAGCAACTAGGTGCTAATCTCGAACAGCTCCGAAGATTGTCCAGGGGTGAGCTTCCTTGGAAGACCGTAGTCATGCTTGGAGTCCAAATGGTAAGTGTGTTGAACACCGCGCCAATTTGATATTTATCTTTGTCAGTTTAACAGAATTGAATTCGCCCATTCACGAGGAGTTGTCCTGCGGGACATTAAGCCTGAAATTTTCGCAATGGGCATCGGGGAAAAGTCCCACATCGTCTATTTATTCGACTTTGGTTTGGCGAAGCTTTATGTCGACCCATCCACAGGAGCGCATATGCCGTACCGCGAAGGCCGCATTGCATTGGGGACCATGCGGTATTCGAGCTACAATGTGCATTACGGACGAGGTTCGTGACCATCGTTCTAATTCCTACTCAGGGCTAACGAGCGAGGTGCAGAACAAGGACGGCGAGACGATCTTCAAGCATTGGGAAATGTCCTACTATATCTCTTGCATGGCCGTCTGCCTTGGCAAGGCATCTACGCACCAAGCAAAGAGGCCAAATTACGTCGAATGGGAGAGATGAAAGCTGGATCGGCATTTCGCGACCTGCTCGCGCGTTCACCTGCGGAATTCACGACGTACTTCGATCACTGCCGTGGTTTGAAGTTCGAAGAAAAGCCGAACTACGCATTGTTGAGGCAGCTGTTCGGCCAGATGATGGAGAGGGAAGGGTGGACGGGAGACACGAGGTTTGACCCGCTGGATGGCAGTTCCGGCAAAGGTACACTGGTGCCTGAGGAGTATAAGTTAGATGTCCGATTCACAGAGGGAGACTTGACCACGCTACAGACCATGCTTTGTCGGTCTCTTTGGCTGAGAAAGAAAGCCTCGACCGTAGAGAAGGAACAGGGTCGTCCCATGGATAAGGAACACGGTCGTCCCATAGACAAGGAACACGGTCGTCCCATATTGGGTGCGAAAGACTTGAATTCCGCTACACCCAACTGACTCGCCTCGCCCGCCGAACTTTGTCACATGTCGAATACCTAGCAGCAAATATTGATGATGTATATACTAGTAGCTATACTGTAGAGGTAGTAATTTTTTGATGTCGCAGCTGTGAGAAGCGAACAATAACAATTTGCAACCTTGGCGCAAACCATCCAGATGTCATCAAAGACCTTCCGAGAATACTAATCTGGAACATAACAAATACCTTGCAAGGTTGTCAGAACATACTTTCGATCGAAAAAGTTATCTTCGTTTACATAAATATTTCTCTGCGCTCTGACAGTAGCATATACGACTTCACAATTCGGTTGTGGCACATCAGTGATGCGCATTGGATGACTACACCTGGTTCTCGAGTCTCAGCGGTGGTACTTTCTTTTGGTGCTTTTATAAATGAGTTGATAAGGTTATTGCTACATATATGCTGTACCCAAGTTACATATGTAGTAACCAATCGGCATCATTCATCATTCATCGTGAACCCATCTGCCAAGTTATCTGGGTTCTGAAAGGTTCTGAGCGAGCTCCGTTGTTGTTCCCGAAGCTTCTTTGAGGCCACCGCATCAGCGTTAATCGATCGAGTTGAAGGAGTCTGATCAGATTCAAGGTATATACCATGCATCCAGATATTATACAGGTGCAACCTCATTCTGGGTTGCGTGGTCATCATCATACCAATGTTTCTTACCTGTCAACTTTCGATAGTGACGCAAGAGTTCCACGGCACCCGAAGTCATCAAAAAGTTATTGATGCTGAGAACCTATCGACCACCGTCAGACATGCAACATTTTCACATCTATCCACACGTACGAGAAGCCATGTCCTTAAAGCAGCAGCTCCAGCAGCTCGAGCTATCATCTGCCAATTATCGTCAATGAATGTCTTCGTTCCTTCGAAAAAATTCGCGACGAATTTGTTCCTGCCGTCCCGTTGGCATATGTCAGATCTTCGCGTTGAGTTGAACGTACCGATTGAGAAATATCCAGCGGAACCAAAGCGCCTGCATGACTTTGTCTTCATCTCTCACGTTGTCTGGCTCGAAGATTTCTTCTTCTCTTTCAAGAATGACCCATGCGAGGACACCGAACTTATCCAGTGGCAGTGTGTTTAGAAGATCGTATAGCCGGGGACCGCCCACACGGCATGAATAGACGCCATCAGACTCAAGTAGGTAAGGATACTGCGCTGCAGGCCCTAGGGGATCAGATCGGGGAGGGGGTGTTGGCCTTCCAGAGGCATGAGTGGAAGATGCGCGAGACAGCGTGCGAGACGTCACAGAACTACTGCGCGTAGTCGACAATGCCAATGAACCCGTACGAAATATCGGGGTTGGTTTGATGTCAAGTTTATTTGCGTCAGGAAAAGGTTGAGATGCTACAGAGGTATTTCGTGATGGAGGCTGTGTGGTTGCTGGAGTGTATTCGTCATTGTGAAAATTGGATGAGAACTCGGTGATTTCTGTCGAGACAGTCCTTGTCGAAGAGGTAGTCATCGCACGTGGATAGGGTATTCTGTGAAGCAGCCATCGTCGCTGATGTTCAGGCAGTGGACATGAAATCATTGGAGTAAAACCTTACAGTGGAACATGCCTACTTGCAGGCAATGCAACTGGTAATGCAACGTGTCTTGTCAGTGGAAGTTGTACCCACAGAGTATAGTCATCCTGCATGAGTTTGCTCAACTTTGGATCTTCTGTTGCTGCATATAACATACCATATCCCACCAGAAACGTACTTCTACATGGTCCCACCGGAGATGAGCGGAGAGAATTTGCTGCGTAGGAAATACTCCGTGAAGTTCGCAAAGTGGACATTTCCAATGTGTCATTGTCGTCCGAGTCACCTGTCGTTCTGGATATCTATCCTCGGCGATTTGCGCTACGCAGTTGTATATGACCGTAACGGGTTTAGAAGGTGGAATACTACGAGATGGATCAATTCCAAGGGACTTGCATCGAATGAGAAATCCTTTGCGGAGGTTTCGTAGCTTGAAAGGAAGGCGGTGTAATTTTGCGAGCCGGATTGTCGTCAGTGAAATGTTTTCCAAAGCCTCTATGAGAGTATCTGAGGGTATTTCCGCGGGTGCTTCATCCCTTTCTGCAACGTCCGATTCTGAGGATGGTTCTGTTTGCTCGCGAGTAATGTTGGGAGAGTTGATAGGAATGTCCACATATTCGAGTTCCTCGCTATCTTCGCGCCCAGGGGCGGGTATCGCAGATTCGTCATTGTCAGACGACTCGCTGCTCTGGGAATCCATGGGAGTGACGGAACGTCGTATCTCGGGTGGGGCTTTCGTCGATTTGCGTCCAATTTGTAATTTTCTAGCTGCTTTCACCTGGACACCGGTCTCTCTGCATAACCACTGTCAGACAGCACTCGACGGTTGCCATCAGTCAAGACTCACTTGATAATCTCGACAGAGTTGCCTGAGGATTCACCCCTGCTCAATTTGGACAACTTCAAACCGACATCGACATAGTTTGCACTCCCACTGCTATGTTCACTTGAGCTGTCAACAAGATAGTCCTGGCTAACACCCTTGTTTGCGCTGGACATACGAGGCACGCGTGAAGGAGTCCTGCCGCCTACACCTTCAAACTTTCGCGCGAATTTTCCAGAAACTGACTCCGTATGCATGTGGAGGCTCATTGGTTGCGATTTAGTGGCATGGTTCTGGTTAACTAAGGAATATTGAGCAGAGTACGGATGATATGGTTTTTATACGCTTACATGCATTGTTGGTTGACTGTCTACCAAGACCCCTGCGTGGGACTAGTCGGCGTGAGACGCAAGGTTGTTGTTCATGTGCTTATTGTACGTACCATTTGCCGACGACTTCCTTGTAGCACCAGATCTCTCGGGAAAGAACGAAGCTGATTGAGAGGGAAGCTCTTCTCTTCTCTCTTGGGCACCAGATGAACCAAGGCCTCGTCCAGAGTTCTGCCCGACCCTATTACGGGCGACAAGACGCCGTTCCACGGGCAGTGGAAAGTCTCCGATATTGAAAGTAACTTTCTTTGGACCCCTGGCAGCAACATCAGTTTGCCGCAGGGGTTCATGGATAGCTACATTTCGAGCAGCATCTGATGAAAGTGATAATGTCATTCTTTCATTCACCATCGGCTAGTTTGAGTTACTTACCAGGTCGTGATGGATTTCTACTGACTGGTCTCGCGTTCGACTCTTGGTCTCTAGGACGAGCATCGACTCCCCTTGCGTCAGCGATTGCAGATTTTAAAGCGGGAACTTTTGCTCCGAGACGATTGTCTGGCCTAGCGTCATTGACTCTGGTGGCAGTTTTTGCAGCAACAAGCCTTGTAGGATCATCGAGTCTTGGATCAGTTGCGGATCTGGGGACGGGGACCCGTGGTGCGATGCGAGTGTCTGGCCTTGAGCTATCGGTGACAGTCTTTGTAGCAACAGTAGTGCTTGGTCTTGTAGGATTATCAAGCCTTGCATCAGCGAGTTTCCGAGCGCTCTTGACGATGCGAGGGGGAGGAGGTACTCGATCCCGTGGATCTGACATACCAGTACCATGAAGATGGGTATCGATCAAGCCAATGGTATACTTATCAGTATCATATCGTCGTTGTCGCTGCACTTATCATTGTGTGACAGCGACGAGTGGCTTCGATAGCACGTGGGTGTGACAATTCGTGTGTTCCCGCCACGTAGTCACGGTTCATGATGGCGGCGTAGCAAGTCAACTACTAGTAAGTGAGGCCTCTTGGTTTTCGCCTGGCTTAATGTGTTGATTACCAAGTAGTATCAACTTATAGTTTAATCATGCCTCCACGCTTCAAATACAACCTGCAAGGCCTTGACACCAAAGAGAAACATGCAGAACAGAAAAGAAGATGGCTCGCCAGACAGATGGAGGATCCTGAGAGTGCAGAAAGGATCAGGGCACAGAATCGCGCGAGCAAACGAGCTCAGCGACATCGCGAGAAAAAGAAAAAGTTCAACGACTCGGAATCTCCTGACCAAAGTGCACAACCTCCTCGATTTCGCAGAAAAATGCCGTCAACTCTGTCTCCAGAAGTTCCCTCTGTTCAGCCATCCACCCCCATAGTTCCCCGATCCACATTCATCGACAACAACCTCATAGACCCTGTACTCAGGAGCTCCGTACCACCCCGTCGTATGGTGGACGCTAATGTCATGACCGATCCACCTCAATGCATCCCAGACGGTCTCAACTTTGAAACAGCTGCGCCTAACTGTTACCCCCACGCTCTGACTCGGAGTTAGGCCCAGAGCGCTGAGGATTCAACATTGTATTTTGCTGGATGTTGAGCTAAGTGAAGAGTCTGTATGAAATATTTGGTTTACGATACCAGTTCAATGGATTTGGAGGTTTGGTTCCAAGAACGACGATACTTAATAGTAAATACTGACAACACATCGAATCTTATGATGAAAAGAGGACAATCCAGTATGATTCGCCCGCTTTCTCTGGCTATGAACCACAATTCGGAGGACACAGACTGTCATTCCCCGAACGGAATGCCGCTAGTGGTGCCATAGCCAACCCAATCACTTCGATTTCCCCCGGCGGATCTGGCTCTGCATACTCAGCTGAGCGCAATAGTTTTCGGATATGCTTGGCGGGACTCTTGTGGAGTCCGACTTGAATGTACCCCTAAGGATGACTCATCGGATGTCTCAGATCTGGGGATCGGGAAGCAAAGGATATCCGCTCAGTTTGAAATTTCTTACCGAAGCAATTCAATACATTATTGATATTATCCGAGGTGACATCATTATCATCCGCCAAGCATCCCGGCTCTACGATGAGGTCCTCCTCCCGGCGTATAAAAGGACCACAGATAATTTCCACCAACTCAACTCATCCAACTCACAATCAACTCATTGTCAATTCTCACATCAGTCTATTAAATCATCATGTACTCCAAAATCATTAGTGTCGCATTCGTCCTCGCTGCCACTCTGGCACCTACCAGCGCAGCGGTCTTCCCAAGAAGCGACAATCAGGTATGTCAATGTTGTCATTCACTTGCATCAAATCTGATTTTTCGGGCACCTCTCAGCCTGCTCCAACTTCCACAATCACGCCCACTGTCGTCCCTACTACCACGCTCACACCCACCACCACCACGTCGTCGTCTTCTACCTCTGTTACGACCTCTACCACACCTTCTCCCACTACCACGATTACGCCTACTACTACGCTGTCCACGCTTACGCCTACTACTACTCCGCCCACGATTACGCCTACTACTACGCTAACGCCCACAACGACTCTGACGCCTAAGCCTCCTATTACCACGCCAACGCCCACGACGACTTTGACGCCCACCGTCAGGCCAACTGAGACCGGCAAACCTCAGCCAAGCCAGCCGTCCACTTCATCCGCGTCGTGTAACGGTATCCAGCCATGGCAGGTTAATCTCGCAGTAAGTTGTATCTTCATTTCAGTTCTCCCCCCACTGACATCCGCCTCAGTACAGCGCAGGCGCTCAAGTGATTTTCAACAACCAACTGTGGACCGCTAATCAGTGGAGTTATAACAACAACCCTGAGTCTGCTGCCGGCGCGTGGACTCTGACCGGGGTTTGCAACCAACCGATTAGCAACAAGGTTGACTGTACCGGAATCCCTGCTTGGAACCAGCCTACTGCTTATCCCGGGGGCTCCAAAGTGACCTTTAATGGCCATCTCTGGATCTCTACGCAGTGGACCTCGAGTAACAAGCCTGGTGATACTTCCGGAACTTGGAAGGATTTGGGTGCTTGCAACTAATATAATAGTTTCGACTTAGATACTTAGGGGATGTTCCGAAGGACTTCATCATGGACCTTACTTTACTAGCTTGCTATGGACTTTGGGAAAATTAGATTTCTTGTATTCTCTATCAATCAATTGTTTCCTCCCCCTTTATCTCGTGTGATTCTTTACGGCTATTCACATTGAACTTTGAATAACAAATTCATCTCATCTTTCTTTTGTTCCCAATGTCCTTGGTCGTGCTCACTATCATTCGACCAGCCACTCTCGCACTCTCTGCCTACGGAACAATTTCCCAACGAAAGTTGTGGCGGGCCCCTAGTGCCAGCGTCATAGCCACTGTTGTTTCACCTCTGACGTCATTGCATCCCAACTCCTAGCTGTCTGTCGAGCGTGTCAGATGTCGAACGCAATCGTGGCCGGTTACAAAGGCTGACGATGATAAGGGGTCGGCTGAGCAGCATATGCCGTGGAGCATCGCTGGCCGCTTAGATCTGTGCAGGTATGATTCCGAGCTTGCACGAACCTAGGGGGAGGTGAGGATCCTCGGCCTCAATATTCAAGGACGTCTAGAGCAATGTTAGGCAGTAACACCAGAATTAGAGCCTAGTTTGGACTCTAGCTCCTCCCCATCCGACGAGAGTAGTCAAACGACAAAGACGAGTAGACAACCAGTCCACAAAGACAATTAAGCACCTCTGCTTGTCAACTCAATCCGCTGAATATCAGCAAGAGTTCTTCAAGAATGAATTGTCATTTGACGTGTAACAGCGAATTGGATGCTACAAATTTCAAGAACTGGGTGAGGGACTACGAATGAAAAGATCGAGTGTCCCTTACCACCACGTAGGGTCGGCTCATCATCCTCAGACTCGAATGGATAGCTGAAAAGTGAAGAAGCGACCCACTACTACTCCAACCGTAGTTGGCATGGGCCTCACCTTTAGAGACCACGTCATGAGGACATGAAGTATCTCAACTGAATCTGGAATTGCCACTGGGTCGCCTTTGGCGGAAACTGGAGCGGCGGAGATACGGAAAGCGACTACAGCTGCAAGTTCAAAACCTACACTCAGCTTCCCTATTACATGGGGGCTTTAATGTGAGGGTTTCTCAGGCTGAGCGCTGAGGCCCCGTACGAGTCGCAACCAACCACAAGGAGCACGTTGTGATCAACCGCCAGCCGCCATGGTAGCGGGCAAGTAACAGCTTCAACTTGAACTTTTTCAATGTCATGGGTACGACCAGCGGGCAGATAATGTTGACCCAAGAGCGCGTCGGGTATACGTATGAACGTTTCCATCTTTCAAGATTCATACTGAATTGGCTTTCTCTAGATTGAGAGTCGAGACACGTCCTGTACTACAGGACGATGTCGCAACTTAGCAGGTGTTATTTGCACGTATTTGGCCTGGTTTACCGTTAGTTACTCACTTACTGGAGGTCGACACAAGGCTCAATGAACTTGGAGGCTTCATTCCAATCACAATACTAATAGCAATACGAGTATCTTTAAGGACAACCCATGATAAGTCCAACTCTCTCAGTGGGCCATGGAGGACGCTGCACTAGGCTATTCTCCGAGCGGTTACTGGCCCGCCTAAGGCAGTCGGATCGATCACATATTCTATAAGGACTGCCTCGTACCCCTCTCTGTCTGCATACTCCTATATGCACACAGCATGTCTTCTGGAGAATTCAAAAAATGTGAGCGCAACATAATTTTTGATTGGCATCCGACTCATTGTGCGCAAGGCAATATTGCAGATCCGAGTCGCAATCTCAATTGAAGTTGAGCGATCAGTGACACCCATTGAATACATTCAGCTGAATTGAGTCGGACTATACTGTACGCTTAGCATGGTACAGCATTCTGACACCAGGCCCCTCTTTTTCTGCGGGCATACAATTTTTGCTCAACTCTTCTCATTGCAGCATATGTACCCGAAGTTCATTGCTGATCGATGTATTTCTATTCCTAGTTTATGTCATTCAGAAATATATTCGAGTTCACCCTTTTATTCTGCAATCAATCATACACGGCACTATTACTTGACTCATCAAGCTTGTCTCTGTTGTCAACGACTGGCGATGCAGGACAACAACTTTCATCTATCTCATCTTGACACACGTGCAGTGCGTGTCTCAATTCAAATCTCGATGGTCCCTTAGCGATCTATACGCAATTCTTTTGTACTTTTAGTGCTGGTGAGCCCGAGCTTTTCAGCTGGGGACACTGGGCTTGTCGAATACTAATCTGTGTTTGGGCGTACACTTTCGAGCTCAAGTGCTGAGGGTATGGCGCTCCCCCCATCTTGTATCCTCGATGCAAGGCTCGCAAGTCGAATGGAGTTTGAAATTGATTAAATATGCATAATTAAACACACCATCAATGTGCAAAACGGAAATCAAGTCTTCTGTTCCCAACATCCCTGGTCGTGCTCAGATAGTGTGCACGTTCCTATCATTGGACAAGTCTTTAGCGCCAGAGCCCTAGCGGTCCAGAAAGTACACAATAAACTCACCTCTGTCGTCATCGCATCCCAAATCTTAGCTCGTTGTCGGTTGCGCCAGATGTAATATGCCTTTGTACCTGGGTACAGAATACAGATGTTGACGCAGCAGATGATGATGAGGATCTTGTTGCCGTGTCGATCTGTGCGCGTGGATGAGTATGACGATTATGTTGCCTGGGAAAGGAAAGGAGTAGTGACACACATCTGGGAGCATCGCTAGTTACGTAGATCTGTGCGGATATGATTCCGCTGGCCTGCACGAACCTAGCGGAAAGTGAGTTTGTCTCCAGTTCGATAATGGAGAATTCCACACATGTTGTATAACGACGCATTAACTGTTCGACTTGCCACTGCCCCGGCGTTGCGAGAGCACCAACCCACCTGAAACAAGAGATGAGTATTTCGCTCAAGGATCGTTCTAAGTAGTACCTGGATTGGATGGGTATATCTGGTAACACGAGGACGTCAAAAATGGTCTTCAAGAATATGAATGCTGACAAGTTCGAACTTACGGATATGACAACAGACCAGTCACCACAGCCTGAACGGTTGAGTAAACCGCGTATGATGCACTGCGTAAAACGCGTTACTCACAAAAAATATCCAAGGGTTAGGGTTGCTAGGCAATGCATAGAGTGCAACAAGGAAAGGCAACGTCCAGAGGTCCTCCATCATCGACACAATAGAACGTTCGTTGACGAACTCTGAGACAAGTGCGATCAAAAACATTGTGACAATTCCGAGAGCCTGAGAGGGTATCGTAAGGAGGTTGGTGTCAAATGTATTGAATCTGTGTTCCTGGTCTTGAGTGTGTCAAACGAAGGGATACTTATGATACCCACCCGATGTCCGTAAGCAGTAAAGTGAGATATGTCGAGGGGGGAGTGTTCGGGATGCCAAACATGAGGCCACTGCGTTTCATGAGTGCCCAACTCTTACAAAGATCAGGGGAAAGGCGTACAGAATGTAAATTGGCCAAAGGTCATAATCACACATCGCTGTCCATAGACGACGAAATGTAAGGCCCTCGCGGTTGTGCATGTCACCCTGAGGGAGTGAGTTAGTTAGTTATAGAGTCTCGTTACAGCTGTGACACAATTACTCACCTTGGTGGGATCATCCCGAAGTACTCGATTGACAATAATGATTTCTTCTCTTTCCGTGAACCAACCGTTGGGCCGGAACCATGTTTTGGTCTGCGTTGGCGATGGAGGCATGCGGAAAAAAGAGAAAACCCCTATAAGGAGAGTGAGGATTCCCCTGTTGGAGGGTCGAGTTCGCGCGCCTTATGTCATTGGAAAGAAATGAACGTACTCAATCATGAACAGCCACCTTCAATCAAGTCAGGTTTTTGCGAAATGAGCAACAAACTTCTACTGACCGCCATCCAGCAGCGCCAGCCACACCACCCATGTGAAGCGTCCCATAGGCTAGAAAACTAGCAACGATACCGCATAGGTTTAAAGACATCCAGAACAAGGCGAGGCGGACGGGTAGCTCCGTCTTCGTGTAAAAATCTGTCTGAAAAGTCAGCAATATGAGATGGGGTGGAAGGTGACTGACATACAAGATAGATATAATATCAGGTCAGGGATAAAGCTGTGGAATGTTAAAAGTGTACTCGAGCGCGCGCAGGAATTTTGCTTACCCGCCTTGCAAAGCGCTGAATTCACTAGTCAGTACAAAGAAGCATTGGGACAGCAATTAAATGATATTACCCAAGAAGCGCCCGGCTGACCAGGAACGAGGTCCTACCGGTTAACCAGAATTGTGACAGAGACACGAAACCTGTGAGCTATCGATAAGAACTGTTTTGATACAGCCGTTCTGTTACATACTCCAGAGGCAAATTTGCGTTGGTATCCAGCGATCCGGGCCGATCTTCAATACGACCATAAGACACACGAAACAATCTACAGTAAATACACGTACTCGCTTAGAGACAAGCTGTGACGGTAGTTCTGCGCATAAGAATGACAACTTAAACACGGTATTTCCTAGGTTGAAGTCTGGATGACGAAAAGTCAGGATATTATTCATACTAGTATGGCAATCGAATAAGCTTGCCGTCTGTAGTCAATCCAAGATCCTGCAGAAAATTGTCCGAGTTTGCCTGGTTGATGTTGCTCCTGTCCAAGTTCAAGGCGGAAAATCCTATAGCTGCCGTAGCCATAATCTTCCAATCCAACTTGCGGACTAGGACCTTCCTCCCATTTAGCATGAGCAACCTCACTTTAAATCATGACAAGTATAAAAACTGACCTGTTCTTCCCTGTACGTCCAACGAGCGGTTGTATCGAATCTGTGGAGATTCTCGTAGTCCTTCTTGGGCCAATAGTGTGGTGCAAGGTCAGGATCATCAAAAACAGAGCGCCTGGTCGCGATTGCATCAGGGTCACGGGGGACCGTCTGCTTTCGACGAAAGATGGCCGCTGTCCATGAGAACTGTTCCTCTGCCTCATCCACCAGGTCATCAGTGGGCAAAGAAGAACTTCTTTTACCAACAGAAGACAGTGAAGAGACGGGCCGACTAAAATCATCTGTTGTCGGGGTTTTCTCCTCCGGGGTAGCACTCACAGAGGTCGTCATCTCGGTAAGAGAAAGGAACGAGTGTGACGGAAGAAGAATCCCCGTATAAAAGCACTCAGAACAGGCACGGCTGAGCCACATCTATCTCCACTCGCATGCAACGCGGAATTGTGCGAGTGATATCACATTCCTCATCAATGGCGTAAGATCCTGTTCTAACAATAGGCAGAACTATGCGATTGACGGTCATCCATTGACCTGTAAATTTTGTTGTATGTCACGACGGTTGGACGGAAATCCAGCGCGAATTTAATGACTGAATCCTGGAGGTTCGCCTAAGTCAGTACTCGCAGGATCATCCCACTGGACTCAATGAGCTGTCGGCTATGTTCATGGATCGGCGATTTGAGTTCTATTATACGCCCCACGTCCCGACGTGGCTGTCAAAAACCAGGGGAACACCAACAGGGATGTGGCTAAAGATGTTATCATGCATATGGTGTGCTTCACAAAGTGGCAGAGGTGGGGAAAACAACTTTGTACAAACCAGACATTATGCATCATGGGGCAGAGGTTAGCGCTGGGTGATATCACGTATGAATTGCGATATCTGGCGCGACCGTCTAGTGTCTAGCGGCGACTATAGTAGCCTAAGGGTATTGTTGGTTGATGAATTAGGATGCTACAGAACTGGTAGCTTGAATCATAAGGAAGCTAGTCCCCCGTAGTAAGCACGACTCGGAATGGGAAGGAGACAACGTTTAATGCATCATGATTTCATAAGCCTAAACCTCTTACATGGTGAGGAACCACGTGGCTTACCAATTTCGGTCTCAGGCCTTGGGTGCTCAAGGCTGTTGTACTTATCCGCCCAGCACGGCCTCCAGTTGCGCAGCAATGAAGTTCACGAAACCCGCCTGGGTTATGCACAAAGGTGAGTATTGAAGCGTACGGAGTAGTTACTTCTTAGCCATCTTCTGTCACACAGATAGTTCCAAAACCGACCACGACACGAAGCGTCTCTCCATATTTTCCGTTCATGTTCATCCTGATGGTTCGCGCATAGCGACAGGAGGGTTAGACGCCAAAATTCGTATTTGGAGCACGAAACCTATTCTTAACCATGCATCCGAAATGTGCAATCGACCACCAAAGTCTTTGTGCACACTAAGTATGCATACAGGTCCCGTCTTAACGATTAGGTGGGCACATTCTGGGAGGTGGCTTGCAAGTGGGAGCGACGACGAGATTGTGATGATATGGGATCTTGATCCGTGAGTTTGGTATATAACTTTGATGTGCTTCTAAAACATTTATTTGCGTTTCTCTCCTTTAAATACAGATCGGGTAGGGGCAAGGTCTTTGGTTCCAACGAAGTCAATGTAGAAGGATGGAAACCAATGAAGCGACTTCCAGGCCACGAAAGCGGTGAATTGGGTTTGTCTACTTGTGTTTCTATTTGCACTGAGCAAATTCCAGACGTTACCGACCTGGCGTGGGCGCCAGAGGATCGTTACCTCGCCTCAGTTGGCCTTGATTCCGTCGTTTTAGTCTGGTGTGGATATACTCTGGGTGAGTTGGATTTGCACTCTTGCTTGCACCGTTCGCAGCTGTCAGTTTATTACACACTTCAGTAACTGGTGCTTCCAAACGTCTTCGAGCATTTTTTCTAGCTTCAGTAGTTCAGCGCAAGAAGTTCATTACTCATACTACTTTCAGAACGTCTTAGAAAACTGGATCAACATCAAGGATTCGTCAAAGGCGTTTGTTGGGATCCTGTGGGCGAATTTATGGCCACTCAGTCCGACGACAAGTCCGTGAAAATTTGGAGAACGACCGATTGGCAACTCGAGGCAGAAATCAGAAAACCCTTCGAGGACTCTCCTGGCAGCACGTTTTTCCGCCGTCTTAGGCGAGTGCCACTGGTCACATTCTTCAAATCGGTTTCTTACAGAGTTTTGCAGTTGGTCGCCTGATGGTGCTCACATCACTGCTTCGAATGCAACGAACAATAAAGGCTTCGTTTTCATTGCAGCAGTTATAACTCGTGGTACATGGACTTCTGAGATCAGTCTGGTTGGTCATGAGAACACAGTTGAGGTTGCGGTACGTGCTGACCGTGTATGGAGTGTTTTCATTCTTATGCACGTCACAGGCCTACAATCCCCATATTTTTCTGCGAAATCCCGCATCACCTATTGCTACATCCAACATATGCTCTGTAGTTGCTCTTGGCGCGGATGACAGATCTATTTCCATCTGGCAGACAAAATCTGCACGACCTCTCATCGTCGCACGTGAGGTTTTTGAACGACAGATCATGGATCTCAGCTGGTAAGCCTCTCTTGACCTTCGTTGAGGATCTGACTAATTTTCTGTGAAGGTCCTGGGATGGTCTGACTCTGTATGCCGCATCTTCGGACGGAACGATAGCCGTTTTCCATTTTGACCCTGAAGAATTGGAAGGCATTGCTCCACATTCTGCTCAAGAGCAATATTTACACAAGTTTGGCTTTGTACCGCCACCAATTCCAGAAGGATTCTCGCACGGCACTTTCACCCACAGTACAGATGCTGCTTCAGCATCAAGGATCACGCCGCCACCCTCCCCAAACCGCGCCCAATCGCAATCGCAGTCGCAATCCGGTTTTGGTGCATCGAATGGGGTTAATGGTGCCGAGCACATCAACAAACTCGTTGCAAAGAAGAGCAATAAGAAGAGAGTGCAACCCATGCTTATGTCGTCCGTGCCTTCTGCATCAACATCACGTTCAGCCCTAGTATCAACTTCCGCGTTACCGCCTTCAGCAAATGGCCTCGGACCGCGTGCATTCCAAGTGCCAGAGATCCCTCGATCACGCCAGGCATCACACTCTGCATCACCAGTGCCAAGCCCACGAACTTATGACGCTGATATTGAGATGGGAGGACCAATGGATATGGATGTTCCCATCGATGCACTCGACACAAGTATGTCAAGTGCAAACAAGGGCAAGCGGAAAGCGTCGGTCCTTGATACGCCCGAGGACCGGCCGTCTAAGCCCCGTACCCTTGGTGGCGATCGACCGAGGGAAACAGTCGCAGTGCGAGAAATCACATCGACGAGTTTGGTCTCGACGCGCCCGCAGCTATTTGAAGGTGCAAATCTGCTGCCTGTCCCTCCACTGTTGACATTCCTAAGTGCCAATGTGGAGGGAAGTGACTTTGTCTTTGAGGCCCGAAATTCAGAAGGAGATGGTTCGTAAGACCTTCGACTCGTTCTAATTTGGCTGATGTTTCTTGCAGGGGCCACGGAAGTCACGTTTGCTGATGGAAAGCAAACATTATGGCTGGATTATTTACCATCTCCTGTGCTCGCGTTGACCGCGTCCACAACATTTTGTGGGGCTGCTACGCAAGACGGTTCTGTCAACGTGTATTCACACACAGGTCGAAGGTTTGTGGTAAAACGGAAGTCTCATCGCTGTCTTAATAATGTTTGGCAGATTGATGGCAACTCTAAGCTTTGGGTCACCTTGCGTGATGATGCACGGCTGCAAGTTGGCATTAATGATACTCACAGCTTCTGGTCAGCTAAGCTCAATGTAAGTTGCACGACTTCCTTTGTTCCATAGAGCTTACTCTTCTTAGAAATGTGAAGAATGTTGCATCCTTCTTTCCCCCTACATCCGTTGCGCCCCTCCTCTCCTCTTCGCCGAATTGCACGATATTGTCTGCCACTGTTCGACATAATGGCGCACCAATGATTCATTGCTCTTCCGGTATCGCGTATACTTACGATGTTCAGCTTTTTTCCTGGACAAAACTAAGTGAGCGCTGGTGGGCAGAGGGCTCGGATGTATGGCAAGGTCGTCAACGAGCGAACAAAGACAAAGACATTGTAGCCTCCATCGAGGGTGCAATCGGCAGTACGAGTATTCCGGCACCTCACAAAGAGCGCCCCACATGGTGGAATACGGCGCTCACACTCGGTCATCTGGAGAGCAAGTTGCACGCCGCCAAAGCGCTCGATAGCGCTCTTGAATATAAGCAAGCACTTCTGATCTATGCAAGGAAACTAGCAGATGAGGGCTTCAGGGCGAAGGCAGAGGAGCTCATCAAGGAGCTTTTCGGTCCCATATTTTGGTATATTAATATTGCATATCTTGAAGTTTTGGCATGAATTACTCACTGTTTATTTAGGCGACCTGGTGGAAGGGACGACTCTTGGACCCCTGTCGTGGCAGGCATGGCCAAGCGCGATCTTTTGCGCGAAGTATTATCGGTCTTTGGTCAGTCGTTCTGTCTCGACCATCTCTTACATTACTGAACTTCTGTACAGCTCGGAGCAAGACTCTTACTAAGTTGGCATTGGACTGGCAAGACACTCTTAAAAAAGCGTCAAACGATGATCAGCTATGACGATGCTAAAATAGATAGAATTTTTTTGGCTTTGGTTGTGATTCAGCGCTCAGCTTTGCCACTGGATGGACTGTTTATTTAATTGACCTGTGCGTTGTAGCTGGACGCTTCACTAGAGAATATACAGTATTTTATTTCATGTGGATCTTTGACTTCTGCGCCTCGCAAAACGCAGCATCATGTGATTGACAAGACATTACATAAATTATTTGTAGCTGATGTCATTGAGTCGTGCCTGCTCCTGAAATTTGAAATCCGAGTCCGTCACGTCACTCTGAACCTGCACGACCATGAGCGATATTGTCATTCGAGAGGTTAGTTGTCGAAATGCCACCTATGCTCAAACGAGTCGTATTCTATTGGGTTGCTCTGTAGGTCGCAAAAGATGTCTGGATCTTCTCCAGGTAGGGGATCGAATTCATATACTCCCTTTGACTCCCGCTACTACTAGTATCTCATGTTGACTCAATAGGCCATTTGCACGACTCGGAATATTCCCGATGGGAGGGCGGTCCACTGCTATCAAATTGCAACAGGGAGGCGTTTGGGTACTTGCATCGACTCCACTGACACAAGATACGCGCAATAAAATAGATGAACTCGGCGAAGTCAAGTGAGCATCACTCAGTCTTGTTCGTGCTGTGGGCCTTATATCCAAATCTCCAAGATATATCATAGGTGCCGACGCTGTTCACCACCTCTTTCTTGGTTCGTTCTTTCTCCGCAGAATTAGTGGTGTCGTCAAGGTTATGTCTGACCAATCACGACAGGAGAATTTAAAAGGGCTTACCCCAACGCGAAGTTAATTGGCGTTGAAGGTGCCATAGGGAATATGAGCGACAAGAGCCTCCGATTTGACGGTTGTATGTTATTGCAGTTGATTTTTCCTTTAGTCATTGAAGTTAGATTTCAGTGTGGGGCCGTGACCCTCCCGGCACAAACTATGGCTTTGAGGACGAGGTAAGGCAGATTTATGTTCATTGGCACAAAGATGATATACGTATGTATATAGATCAAACATTGGTACGTGCTTGTCTATTCGCTAGGATTGCCAACTTAATGCTTTGCAGCTACTTTTCAGGTTTTAGGAATGAAGACGTGGCTTTTCTGCATACGCCATCAAAGTCACTTATTGAAGCAGATTTACTTCTGAATCTACCAGCTAATGAACAAGTCGAGTACCTTCCTTACTGGTCACACGTATCGTGTTAACATCTCAATTAGTATTCGAAATCATCCTCTTCGGTCTATGGTACTATCAAGCCGGATTCGTGGTTCCACAGGGCCATTATCAAGAGCACAACGACTAACGCTGAGTTTGTATATTATTCCTCATTCCTGTTTTGACACTAACACATACGCAGAGCTATGCGCCGCGACGCAACGACAGTTGCCAATTGGGATTTCGATCGAATCATTCCTTGCCATGGGGTGAGAAAAACCGTGACTACCATGAGAATTTGTGTGACGACTGACCATTGTTTGGCAGGATGTGATTGAGACCGACGGCAATAGGATGTGGAGAGCCTTGTATAATGCATTCATTAACTGAAGATCATAGCTTAGTCTGCATGCATGGAAGTGACAATGGAACAAATAGCTCGTGTCGAGAACAATCGCTATTGTGAAATACTGTGCCTGGTATATCATATCAGCTATCGTCAAGTGCTTGTTGAAAACAGGAAGCTATGCTTGACAAATGCGCACCCAGTCCTGACTCCTCGTAGATATATCTTACTGATCCAGAATACAAAACGAAATGGCTCGTTCAGGAAAACCCACAGTATTTCACTCGCAGCCTATCTAGTACAAGCAGCTGTGTGGCCTATTGATTTCACAAGCTTGACCTCCGCGGATCTACTCCCATTAAGGAGTCTATTGTTGCATGAGAGTGGCAGGTGTCAAGGGTTGGTCGCTCAGCCCACAAATTCACTTTTTCTCAGTTGCTCAACTATTCCTGTACAAACGTGCGCTCGGATGTTTGACGCTGGGCTAACAAGAACAATGCGAGTAAACTCCTACCCAGTGCATCCGCATTGAATAAAAATACTCACAATGCATGTAACCAGGATGTGACGCTGGCACTTACTAATGCCGAACAATTCCAACGCGATATTCATGGGATTGAATCACAGACCTAGTTGTGCCTCAATTGTTATTTACGAGCGAACAGGTTGACTATCCAAAGAATTGAGCGGTTGAAATTGCCACGTACGTACCCCCAACCATGCTGGAGCTCCTTTTGACAGAGGTTTGAATCCCGTCCGCAGGGGAAAAAAAGTAAGAGTCCAAGCCCGCGGGCAATGAGCAACCGTCTGCCTGCCTTTCCCCCTACATCTACCCTTGGTCTTAAGCCTCTCCTTATCGGTGACTGAGCATGCGACTCTTCTCTTTGTTCTTAGCCTGCACGTCAGTGGGCCGCCTCAGCTGTTGTGCGATGAATTTGTGCGGTCTGCCAGTCTATCACAAAATCCTCTGCTCTTCTTAACGCTTAATGAGACACAGCGCAATGACTGGGCCTAGTTAAAATGGACCTCCGAGGATCTGTGCATCGCAAAAATGTTGACAGCAGGTTTCGAACGAACTCCAAGAGAAACAGATTTTGACTCTGTTGTTATAACCACTTGGCCAAGGACAGTTAGATGGACCTCCGAGGAGACCATCCATGAGTGCATGTCAAGGTGTGTTGCGATAGAAAAAATCCTGTCGGTCCGTGGGTTTCAAACCTGCGGAGTCCAAGGAAAACAGATTTTGATTCTGTTGCGGTAACCACTTGGCTAAGACCAGTTAAGATCAACATCCGACGAAACCATCCATGAGTGATGTCAAGCAGTGTTCCAATAGGGAAAAAAATCTTGTCGTTGGGAGGTTTCGAACCTGCACTGAGTGGCACAGTCCAATAGACAGATTTAGATTCTGTTGTGGTAACTACTGTGGCTAGGACGAAGTTGAGATGAATTGCCGAGGGAGCCATCCATAAGCGAATCGTGTTTCGATAGAGAGAAAAAACTGACCACCGGCAGGTTTCGAACCTGGGCAATCCAAGAGAAACAGATTTCAATTCTGTTGTGGTAACCACTTTGACCAGGACGCTTCCCTCAGACGAACCTCCGAATGACTGATCACCTGCAAATTGACAGCATTTCCGAAAGCGGAGGCGCGTCTGGCGAGGGTGGTCGAAGAGTCCAGTGCGAGGCGATAGTGGATGTAAAATTCTGGGGATGGTCGGCGTAGGTAGAACGGTCAATGATATGGCTTTGTTGAGCTGCCAAAGCTTTTTGAATATTTGCTGCGGACGTAGTACTGCAGAGAGCTTCGGACGATGTTCCGTCGTTGCCGAGCGGAATTCGAAAGGACTGCAAATTTCTCACCACTGGGTCACCGGTCCCGGTCATGCGTGGGATTTGTGCTGTTCTCCGCGAGTGCATCCAGCTCCGCGCCTTGGAAATTGGCGGTCCCAGCTCCGCTCGGTTTTGCAGTGGCAGCCACAATTTCAGGGCAACCGTTCTGCAACCTTCTGCAATGTGCTCGCGCTCATCCGGTAGTGATTCCTGCTCATTCTGATTGCCATGGACACATCCTCCTGTAATAGATACTTGATATATTTATTCATCACCTCTCGGGGCCGCAAACCTTGGACTGCAAACATCACCTATTGGACCATCAATTTATACAAAGTCTGGGGGATGGGAGACATCTTTGGGACATGGCTGTGATCAGAAAGCGGGCAGTCAAAGGTTTGTCTGTTTGGTTTGTTGTCTTGCATCATTGCAACCACCCTGCCGCCTAAGTCAGCCACCGTCATGCATCCCCCTATCTATATCGACCACTGCCATGCCAGTCCCGTCATTTTTGTCACCTTACCGTCGCGGTTCTGGTGGACATGGTGGGCGTAGACTGGGAACGACATGGTATTGGCAGGCGGATACTAGGAAATAGGCAAACACGGAGGAAGTAGTAAGTAGGCAGGCAAGCGTGAGTGATTCGCAGAGATCAGAGATGGAGGTAGAGATTCTGATGGCAGGCGGGCGGGATGGAGGTTGGGTGGGATGATAGTGACATCATGCGGCGGCCTTGACAGACTTCCCGGCACTTTTCGAGCAACCCACTGACAGGGCGAAAGTCTGCATCCAGTCTGCATAGACCTCACGCAGACCGGCCAAGTCCCGCACTTTCTGAGATCATTGAACTCTCAGACTGGACCGTTCGCTTGACGAGAGCAAGCAGGACGACGCTTACTTTCCCCTTCCTGGCGAAGAAGAGTTGGTCGCATTCTGATCATACTTGTGAGCAAACGACATACAATATGTGTTCCGGTGACTTTTGACTTGCAAAAACTAGTACCTGTGAGTATTCTCAAATTGTCAATTATGTTCCATGTTCAAGTTGGCGGCCACCGGTGGGCTGGTCTTAATGGTTGTGTGGTTGCTGCATACCTACCTTGTGGAAATGCATGTGAAACGGTGTAATAAAACTTCGTGGGCGCCATCAGGGTGAGCAACTAGTATGGGTATGGGTATCGCTTTGGAAGTAATCTCACTAATATCATTCGAACAGACCCACACCACGCATCATATGATACCACTGGCTGCGAACGCGAGATTTATGGAATCTCACCACATTCCCAATCGTGCCTGAAGCAACTTGCATATAAGAGCGACTCTCCAGCCAAAGAGTTGCTAGGCAATTGAAACAACTACAACGTGTACGTTTTCGTTGCGATCCTCTTACTGCTAAATCTAACAGCCAACACGTCAGTACAACCATGATTCCTTTTGTACTTGCCGTTTCTTTGTTCCTTGCGCTCGGCACGGGAGTTAGTGCAACCTGCGAGGCCTGTCCTAATTGCGATTATGAGTCAATCAGTATATCGCAAGGGGATGCATGTCTTAACTACTGGACGTGCGAAGGCGATACTATCACATGTTTTTACCCTTCTGTTGCAAATCCGGGAACGTTCAACAACTGCTCATACAGTGAACCGAACGTAAGTATCTGTATCTCCCAGCAGTGCATGCACACTCACTGATTTTTCGGAAATGCCAGGATTGGCCAGTCAACGAGGGTTCCAGCGAATTCTGTTTCCCGTATGCGGGAGTCAACTCAAAATGTGAACCTGGGAATGACCCTTACAACGTTGGCACCTCAGCCTGCACCGCTTCATACGGGTATGTCGGTGGGGTGAACAGTGGACTGTTGTGAAGGAAATGCGAAAGAGCCTGGTATCGATTAACCTATAGGTAGAAGCTTCGCGTTTCCAATGCAGATATACAACTTATTTATGGGACTAGTTCTTGTCTCTTGCGGTCGAGGGTGCATCGGAAGGCAGTCAAACAGGCATGTCAACAGGGGGTGCACGCGGCATGGGCGTCGGGTGGCATCTATATACACTGAAGTTCACGAACTGGTTGCAAAGAACGTTCTCCCATCTCTTCCGCAGACAAAATTCCTGGCCGGATGATCGATGGTCGATGATCTCCAATATTGATCTGCACGTCTATGATAGGCGATGTTTTCTACTGCATCGATCGTTGTCACATTAAGTCTCGACTCGACTCGATGCGTAGATGGACTTCGTTTGGGTAAATATTGCTCCACAAGTAACAGTACTTGTCATCTGACTTAATCACGGTTAACTGGTTGGACCACTTCGTAGAATACGTAGCACGTTGCTTCCGCATGGCAGCCTCAGGTGATTTCCATCGATCGTTCTGAAACTATCTCACTTTCGTAGATGAGGGCACATTCCTGCTAATTGGGCATTCCAGTATCTATGATGCGTGCTGAACTTGAAGTGTTAGAGCGCGGCAACTTGAAGCCTGTTGTCAAATTAACTTGGTCAAGTTGAAGAAGGCCGCTACTCTTAACTTGTGATCAAAATCACGCCAAACAAGCATGCTTCGCAGTTTGACCCACGCTTTCACAAGGTCCGTCTTCGCCGCTAACATGTGCCAAAGTCGTGTGCAGGCAAACGTTGTACATGTATAAGACGTGGTGGACTAGCAGACTCCGCACAAATTCCACTCCCCTCCTTATTGCAGCACTATCATGCCATTCTGTCCATTATGCCCGCCTGGTACTCAGGAAATCTTAACTGGGTTAGAAGCGGTGAGCAGTAATTCGCTCTAGATGATTCAATCAGCTGTACTGATTGTCTTCGCTTGCACTAAGCACATTAAATCGAAGCACACGGTAGCGGGAATAAGTTGTCAACTCTGCCAACAAGACTTCAAGCATAATGCTGCGCTGATTCAACATCTCGCATCTAAGAAGCACCACAAGTGCAAATCAGGATGTTCTCTGACATTCATGACAACCTCCGAGCTCAGCACGCACATCAAGCTGGATCACAACGCAGGATCTAAAGACCCTCCTGCGGCTGCCATTAAAGTCGAACCTACAATCCCCGAGCCAGTCACGTTCCCCTGTGTCCCCTGTGGCATGGAGTTTGTTAGTTACGACGCGCTCCAGAACCACATGCGCGTAGACCATGCACCTAAAAACCCATGTCCATCTTGTTATCAGAGCTTTTCCTCATCTAGCGCTCTTGACGAACACCGATCGATCAGCCATCCTGTGCCCAAAGTACAAGCCAGCGCTTGTTTGGGATGTTCCATGTGCAAACAAACGTTCTCCTCCGCAGACGACCTGTCTTGTCATATTCGCGCTGCCCATCCTCTCGAAGTATCGGCCAAGAAAGTGTATCCTTGCCTTTCATGCCACCGCACGTTCTCAAAGAAGTCTAAGCTTACTGCCCACAATGATACTGCTCACCCCTCCGGGCCTGTTTGTGCCATTTGTCGGCTCAAATGCCAGTCTCAACAGGTTCTTGATGATCATGTCGCCGCGGTGCATACGCGCGCGCTCTGCAGCTGCGGGGGATGCAATGTGGCGTTTAGCTCCGAAGAGGGGCTACACGACCATTATTTGCAGTCTCCAAAAGATTCCCACCCAAAATGTGTCGAGTGTAATCTCGGGTTCGAAAATGACGCAGTATATGCAACGGCATGTTTTCTTGATTGCGTTTTGTTGTGATTTCTCACTCTTAAATCTGTATTTCCAGCATCGCCAAACATCCCACCCAGAGCCGCCCCGCCCCGTTTCTCCACCAGCTTCTTGTCACTGTCCTTTGTGCAACAAAGTCTTCAAGCTTCAATTAGCACTGGATGACCACATGGTCGCGAAACACTCTTTCACCTGCGGAATATGCGAATTCGTTTGTCTGGAGGAGGAAGTCCTCCAGGAACACATCGCCTCGGCGCACTCATGCCCCGTTTGTCATGAGGGCGTCTTCGCAAACACAGACCTTTTAAACGAGCACCTCGCGGACCATGCCACTCCCTATCGTTGTGAAGTCTGCCAAACGAGGTACGCCGAGGAAGAAGGCCTACGTCAGCATTACAGAGACTCTCCAGATGACATACATCCGTCTTGTACGAGATGTGACCTGGGATTTCAAGATGCAGGCGAATACCATAATGTATTGTCCCCTCTTTTTGTGATATATCTATGAAGATCTTCCACTCATGTCGCATTCAGCACACAGAAACGATTCACCCTCGGGTATCTTGTCCACTGTGTGATGGAGCATTATTTGAACCTGGGGAGCTTTCTTTGCACTACTTGACAGTCGCGCAACCATCCCGTGTGCGACAAATGTCAAGTCGGATTCAGTGATCAAGCTGAATTTGCTATGGTGGGTGAGTAGCGTTATCATTGATGCCTTGACTCAGACCGCCGTGCAGCACGGCGCAACAGAACATCCAGAAGCATACTGCCACCTGTGCCAGGTGGCAGTTTGAGTGCTCCGAGTCGTTACAGAATCATATCCGACACTTCGTAGCACACCCCAAGTGCATGGACTGTGAGCTGAGATTCGCAGATGCGGACACCTATCAACATGTTGGTTTTCTTTCCCGGTTCGTCAAGGAATGTTCTAATGTATTCCATAGCATCTATTTGTCGTGCATAGGCCACACAGTAGCGAGCCTGTGACACGGCAAGATTTCGATCCCGATGCTTTGGATAATGGTGACGGAGTAGTTCATTCCGAAAAGCGCTTTTCTAATTCCTTTTCTCCCGATCGAGTCGACTCCTCATGGGGTTTTTCTGTAAATTATGACTTCCCCTATGCCCCGTCTGTACCCTTGCCCCCGAGTACTAGTGGATACTCCAGCCCTCTGTCTCAGAGGGTTCTGACACGATCGAGCGTAGGATCGCGGTCGTCGTCCAGGACACTTTCACCACCTCCGATCTGCAGCATCAAAGTCGCACAACTGGAGACTGAGTATGCCGTGGACCATTCCGACTCGCCAGATTTTGAGCACTCGCCGCTTTCCAATATACCTGCAGTCGGCACGCCGTTGGTATCAAGCACAGACTTCCGTAGCCCCTTCAGTCCGCGCCCAGACCCTCCGGCACTTTTTGCTCCTTCTCAGGAGCTGAATGGCGCTAATCACAGCGATCAAGAATCTATTGCCTCTGCGAGGTCACCTGAGACAAGCTCTCCCGTGATAAAACTTCCGGAGAACGGCGCATCGCCGGTCTCGAGCTCTGGCTGGTCCACATTAAGTGGCGACGATGCGTCGAGGATGGCAGCCAAATCAGAGGATTCACTCACTCATCGGCCGGTGGGCCCTGCTGTGCCGACGCTTCGCCTGCAAGTACCTGTACCTAATGGTACTTCTCAGACAGCCAGGTATGATTATCAAGTGACACATTGCTTTCGAATCTCAACCTTGTTGCAGTATTTCGGGGACACCAAGTTCCATTTCGCCCGAGTCTGCAGGCATTGATATTTCTGCGAATGTGACCCCCGACTACTTGCGGGAAGCTCGTGCATATCTTGCTGTAACTCATCCAGGACAGGTACCTTCGACTGTGAATCACGTCCACAGCCCGGCCATGGCGTCCCCTAGTTTGACTTCAATCGGCCTCACCGCAGCCTCTCGCGAGCGACGCCGTGAAGTACGATTCGAGGATAGTATCATGTCGGAGCCGTTGTGGGATAATCAATCATCTGACTCGACCGATTCCTCCTTCGATCCTCCTGTGCTTCAAAGCAGGCGAAAATATTGCGCACAAAAGAAATCAGGTCAGCGACACTGTTTCTTCACAGTTCTAGGGTTGACAATGGGCACAGGTGCCAGTAAACTTCCTCGTTTCGCACCACTCAAGGCAGGACGAGTCGCAGGAAGGAACGGGATTAATCATTTAACGAATGGCACAAATTCTCTCTCTCCCTATCATTGCAGGATTTGTCGACGAGAGACATGCGAGGATCTGACGACGACGACTTGTGGGCACCTGTTCTGCAACGCGTGAGTACAGTCGATGCTGGTCTTGGACTTGGATTAACAGGGATTCGTAGGTGCATCACAGATGCGGTGATACGAGACTCGCGATGTCCCGTATGTAAGAATGCGGTTTTGCTTTACTGCTTGTTCCGCATCGACACCACCGTGGCCCACCATGACTCAGAGTGACTAATGATGAGTAGTCAGCGTATGTATTATTCGTGTCTTGCCTGTCTGTCGTGCATTGTCACGAGGTACCGATTTCGACGCTGGTAGTCATTCTATGAAATCTCTTGCACAAATTAGTCTGAACCAACTGTGATTCCCTGTGACATTACGTGACTATTACATGTGACGATTGGAAGTCATCACCATCACCTCTGCTTATGTCATATCAGCCTTAAATCCACTGAGTACTAACAGCAATCCGAAAGTCGTGGCATTTCTTCTCTCTTTTGTTGTCCGAAATAACTGCCTCGTATACCCATATTTTACTATCTTCCCCTTCTTCGGGCACTGCAGCATCTTTACTCGTCAGGCCTGGTGGTGGTGTGACAGGAACTTCAACAGTGTCGACAGTCCATCCTCCTAATCTGCGGCTGCTACCACCATGCCTGTGTGCAATCATTGTGATCGTTCTTTTGTCGACAAGAATGCTCTCCGTATGGTGCGAAGCGCTTCGAGTCTATCTCAGTGTCTGACTCTGAACTGTTCATCTAGCACACCGAGTCGAAGCACGAGATTGAATGCACTTACTGCGACCGTACGTTCAGGACTTCAGACGGAAGAGATCAACATGAGAGAACAAAGCATAAATTCCCTTGCAACACTTGCAACCGAGAGTTTAGCTCCAGAGAATCCCTGGATCAACATGAGGAGGCCAAGCATAAATTCCATTGCAACATTTGCAACCGAGAATTTGGCTCCAGAGAATCCCTGGATCAACATGAGGAGGCCAAGCATAAATTCCATTGCAACATTTGCAACCGAGAATTGACATCCGTTGGAGCCCTTATCCAGCATCAGAATGCGAAGCATGCACCTCGCCCACATGCATCTTCGTATCTATTCTCACTGCCACCATACGTCCAAGCTGCG
Organism: Suillus subluteus; assembly: GCA_016647755.1. NCBI lineage: Eukaryota > Fungi > Basidiomycota > Agaricomycetes > Boletales > Suillaceae > Suillus > Suillus subluteus. Next base: position 306,740 of record JABBWI010000045.1, read on the forward strand.
ACGCCTGCTCCCGTGGAGCAGCCTAATGTAAACGTCCTCGATGCTTTATCCACACGGGAGTCCACCCCAGATGGTGAGGATGTCTTGATGACGCAGCCACCAAAGGTACAGGTCACTGCACCCAAATCTGTGGCAAATTTCGCATGTGGAACCTGTGGCGAGCCTTTCGCAACGATTTTAGCTATGGACGCCCACGAGTCACAGCATAGACCCGATACATGTGCTTGCCCAATCTGCGAGAGGGCTGATAGGCCTTGCAATTGCATTATCTGCAAGCGCACCAGCACCTTGACAGGTCTGGTGAATGAGGAACCCCTCGATCGTGTTATGAGTGGCGAGTCCGAAGAAACTACGTTGTCCGCGGATTCGCTTGGGGGTATCGAACCTAAGGCAGTCGAGGACTCTTTGGTTGGGTCCTGTGACTTGGTCATGACCCCGGAATCCCAAGGAGTCACAGATCCATCAGTTGATTGCAGCGTTCCAGCGCACGACATGGACTCGCGTGATAAACAACCCTTGCCAGAACCGGAACGCGAGGTGTATGGAGAATATTCTCATGACTTGACTCCTGCCCACGCGCCATTACCCCCACGTCACAAGCACAACAATCTTGATGATCCAACATGTCTTTCTGAAGTTACTATGAACTTATCGGAGGAATGTAGCATTACCAACCTCCAGTTGGGTTTTGCACCCATGGAATGCGACACCATTCCTTGTGATCTGAATGTGCTAGAGCAAGTAAGATTCGTGATCCCAATTCTTTTGAGACTAATGCTAATGCATTCTCCGTGTCTTCTTTGACCGAACAGCATTCCGCGCTCAACGCTCACGCCATCGTGCAAGACCCAATAGTCTATGAACTCATGCGTCCAAGCCAACCTGACGTTTCCCTCGACTTGACTAATTCACAGAGTCAAGATCACGACATGGTTCGTTTAGTTGTAGATCTTAGTACACGATTTCTGAGATGTCTTTGTCAGTCCCTTCCAGAGGCATCCGACGAACAACCGATAGTTCTCGACATGGACATGAGTCACGAGCAGGTCGATAACCCTCCAGAGTGTGACCCTTGCATCCCTGGATTGGAACCTGATTTAACGTCTTCATCACACTCGACAGACTCCCCTGCAGATGGCACGCTTGTTTTGGCGACCTCGATACCCGTACCAATTCGCTCTCCCCAGTTTATAGGGTCTCCCCAAGTTTGTACCTCCGATTTTGAGCCTCCCGCTGAGTTAGGCGATCCTTTCACACGCAACCTTGTTCCTTCTCCGACCCCTTCTGAGCATGGTAGCTTCAGGCCCCCTAGCATTACCCAGGATGATCACTCGCATTCCGGAAGCCGTCCTCTACTATCTCCACTGACTTCCGAAGGTTCTGCCGGTTACTTCTCTGATGCCGATCGTTCATCAACTCCATCAAGCCCTCTTTCTGACCATTCCGTCGTCTTCGTATCTGCGGATTCCATACCAGAGTACGTTAGAGAGAACCGTGCATATCTTGTTGCAACAAGCGCTCCGTCCCGACCTTCTTCGGCAACTTCTAGTTGTGTCCATTTGCCCTCAGTGGTTACTTCGTCAGACTCTCTACCACTTCAACAGGATCAAAATGATCGTGCTGAGGTGCCACCTGCCGATTTGCCTTCCACCAATGGCCAATCCCACCTTTACTGCAGGGTTTGCCTTCGAGATCCTTGCGACGATCTAACTGCGACGATGTGCGGCCATGTCTTTTGCAACAGGTTTGTGATTCGGTTACTTGTTTGCTTTCCTCCGCGTTGAAACGTGTTTACTCAAGGTGCATCATCGATGCTGTCATGGCCAGATCTGCATGCCCAGTCTGCACCGCTCCCACATTACTCTACTGTCTTTTCCGCCTTGATATCTAAGTGTTAAAGCGTAACACCTGTCTTGCTTTCGGTATCCATGCCAATGACTCAACGGAAACCAACAAATCATTTTGTACTTTAGAATTGTTTGAATCACTACAAGTTTTTCAATTCGTGTAGCGTGCATTCTTTAGGAACTATTGCACACCACCAAGCAGTATAGGTGAGTATAATACTTGTCAAAGTTGCGTGTCATTGATTAATTGCTCAATCACAGCGCTCCACCTCTCGAGATCGCATGGGAAATTTGAGCTATTTCATTGCAAACCTATCTGAATTCAATTGATTCACTCTCAAACTCGGCTTGCGGCATAATGTCACCGATAGATTTCGCTGTTGAAAGCCGAAACAAATATAGGTCCGAATACTTTTCGGAGCCTAGTTGCGCTACCTTGTAATATTGGCCATGACCATATCTCAGATCTCAGACACTTTCAGGAGACAAGGATCTGAGCTTTGAGTCGGTACTATTTTTCGTTTTCGATGTAACGCCGCAATATCAAAAGAGGTGCTTCCATTTTGTCCCATGCGATTTTCTCTCACATCGTCAGGTCCATTGATATGGATGGCTCCCAATTTCCTGCAATCGAGCTGCTTCCTTGCAGGAGGATTACATCATGGTAGCTGCAAGGATACACCTCGAGTCAGCAATCTGGCTTCCACCGCCGAGATGGTGTGTCATGCTACGCCTGTTATACCGAAGAGAATCCGAACACACTCCCGTTCCCCTCTTCCTAGTTTCAGGGACTGCCCACACTCTTGGGCTCCGAGTCAGTATGCGAAAGATGATTATATGGACTTGTGGTCTCCATAACGTCCCACAGCAATAACCTCAAGTCACCCCTGTCCGGGTTGATCAGTGTCCGTTCCACAAAAATGGCAGTGCGTAATTTGTATATGCGTTACAAATTGTATGATGTCCCTTTTCACAATGACCCTTGCAGAAGTCTCCACTCCTGAGCATAATCTCCGATAAGTCAGTCATTTATACTTTTGTAGCCAAGAAATATCTCGGTCGTTTGCTGTCGCGGGATTCGGAAATGCAATAGTACCAATGACATAATAGAGTGACATCTTATCTGATAATCGGCCGATATCATCATAGGTATCCGAACTCCCGTTCAATTGTCCTTGCTCGGTCTCACTACGCGTGACAGGGATTTAGAATGAGACCCTGCCGCGAGGACGGAGGGCCCTATTGATTCGGAGAAACAAACAGTTCCAGATACAGGGACAAATCTGCTGAGCACGCTCAGATCTAGAGTACCCCCTGCCAAGCTCTGGGCTTCCACATACACGCTTCACCGTACCAAAATCTACTCGTCTCCAGTTATTGAAGGCAGATCGCTCGTTGATCTTCGGGTTACCGATTTTTTGTATCCGCCTGCTCAGACCTCAGTCAACTCATTTGAAGGCTACAACGTGACACTTTGACCTGGTTTACACCCACGAGTGGTTGTGTGCGGCCGCGGCCGCGACACCCGAAGCTCCAGTCAGTGGCGCCAGATACTTGTTGTCCCAGTATTACGTGCACCAACCAGGTAGATTTATGTATTTCCAGACCCTCTAAGAGAACCGTTCATGACATTTTTAAATTGACAATTGAATGTATTCGTTAATGTGTTACATAAATACATTGTAACACGACATCACTGTCACGTCAGCAACGAGAGTGATAGTGAAAACAGTACCGAAGGAAAGACGAATGACAGAAGAAAAAAGAGCAGGATATGGTAAAGAGGCAACGAGAAACGGGGGAAGAACGACGAACCCTGAATTATCATGCAGGCGGCGTGGTGGTGCCGTCTGAATGCTAAGGAAGAGTCTGGGGTCTTTTTGGTGTTAATGACGTGAGGGTGTCGGTACCTTATTTGCTCAGGGATCGAAGAAACCGAGGAAGGTCCGAGTGATAACAGGGTACGGGCAGAGCGGGCTCAGTGCCTGCCAGTTCATGCATGAATAATGGCGAGTCGATCGGCAGAATTTTGGAGAATGATGGTGTCACTGGGGGGATTCTGTTGGCGAACCGACACTGGCGAGGGACTCTGGGAGGTGCTTATAGGAGAGCTATGGGAGACTTTTTCACCGACAGCTTCCTCTGCTTGTTTTTCGCCAGCGAGTCGCCTGCGCGTGCCTACCGCAGACTCCCACCCGAAAAGCTTGGTACGACCCTAATATTGATACACAGTTTAGCGAAGCGAAGACAACGGTAAGAAACGAACACACCTCTTTGAATTTCATATACACGAGCACTACGATTACCATGACCCAATAGAACACATAACTCAGCACGCTACCCTGAGTGGCGCTATTTGTCCATCCCAATACAGCATTGAATATGCCCCATGGCATATCGGTCTCAGGATTACAGCAGTCAAGATGCCACACATTCCCGCGTACGTCGTATGATCCAGGTCCGTTACCGCCTGCGTCGTCGACATCTACGCCAAGCAAATTGTTGAAGGCGTTCTCTTGGAAAGACCAGATAGCTTTACTGAATAGGCCAGCGCCGATGAGGAGGATCAAATTCGTCATGACGATAAGGAAAATCGTTAGAGCTGGTGTACAGTGGGTGAGCATTGGTGTAACATGATTATTGGCGAAGGCTTACTTGAGCGACTAGCGAACTGGTAAATGAAGAAACCACAAACAAGTCCACAAACAAGGCCCACGATTGCTGCAATGGGAATTGATTCTGCAGGCTGTCCGAGCGCGACACCGCCAACAAAGATGACAGCTTCAATTCCTGCGAAATGTTACGCATTAGTTGAAGGCATGGTGACGTCATTCGGTAAAGACATTCAGATACGATACTAACCTTCACGCAAGACAGTAATCATTGGAAGGATAAAGAGTACCCACTTCCCAGTCCTTGTGCGGCGATCGACATCTGATGATGAAAAATAAGTTGTAAGCACAAAAACAGAGGCAAAGAAAAGAGGAAGGAAAGACACAGACGTTGATCACTAAACGCGCGCTGGAGCTTTACGCGCCATGTAGCTTTGGCCCTGTCCAACTTGAGCATGGTAACGCCCATGACAAAAATCATCAAGGATGCAATAAGTTCGAAGATACCTATTTAAGTGAGTGGGTCAGTTTAATTGCGCGACATAGTAAGAGAAAGGATTTTGGAAACGAGTGAGGATTTAGATGCAAAATACAGACCTTCCCAGAGATTTTCGGCCTTGGACCAGAGATTGGACGCCTTGGTGAACCAGACTGCAATGAATGCAGCACCTAAGGCGAATGAGGCGAACAAGCCTACGCCTGCACCAGCAAAAACCTTGTTGGTCATGAGTCACTGACACTTTCAACATTACTGCTGCAGTAACATACCTGCACTCTAAGTTTGCGGACCAAGCGTCTCTTGAGGGTGGCGTCTGATTCTCCTTCTCCTGGCGTAGTTGTTTCACTGTCGTTGTGGTGAGCTGAAACGGGCCGGTAGTGCTCCGTAAGTGTGGGGAAGTGGTCTATGTCGCCATGGACGATCTGCTCGACGAGGCCAAGGAGCACGGATACGATGACGACGGCTTCAAGGGTTTCTCTGAAGACAATGAAGAAAATGCTAGCGCTGAACAAATTCTGGGCTGTCATTGCCGTGTTTTCGTCCTTGGTACGTGGGGGTGCACCAGTGCATATTGGATTTATGAGATTATCTGATAATGAAGTTTCAGCGAACCTGACTTGCACAGTGACACCGAATTTTTCCGAACGCCGAAAACTAATTTATCAGATTAGTATCCAAGGGGTTCGCCAAAAGTAGTCAAGATCATCACCGCCACCATCAAATGTCAAATCTTATCAGATAAATTTTTGATGTGCGAAGGCGGCGTCTTAGATGTGACTGCTCAATTCACTCAACTAACTACATGCCAAATACTATAGTATATGAGAAAATTTAGGTAGCTAACTTGGCTCAATACAGCGCTAGCTACGGGGATTAATCGGACGAGGACACTCTGCGACAAGTCAGACTCACAAGGCATGGAACATCTCCCAACTTGAATGCGAAGGTTTAACCGACGCCGCGGATCCAGGGTCCGCTTCAGTAATTTACGGGAGAGTCAAGTCAACGACATCGTGGGCGATGAATATGCTATAAGGCACATCTTGAAATTTCAAATCTAGTTGGGGCTTATCAGATAAAATTTTAGCAATGAAGGGTCTTCATCATCCCCGTTTGACCAGTAGTGGAATTCCTTCCAAGCTACTTTAGACGTGCAGTAAATAGTTCTTCGTGGTCCTTTGCTTTTCCTCTGAGGACTGACTCTGAACTGACCTCATCTAGGTATCACGATCAACGTGGGGGATCCAAATTACCATTGGCAATGTGGTGCCGTCAATCACTTCTCTTGCTTGCGCTCTTGTCTCCTGCACTTGCGGGTATACAGGAGCTTTGGTGGAACGTCACCTACGTTCAGGACGCGAGTCCAGATGGCCTCTTTGAACGCCGTGTCATTGGTGTCAACGGAACCTGGCCGTGAGTCTCTTACATCTTATATTATTAGCTTGTTTGATCTGACATATCCGACTTATTGAAATTAACATTTCGATTCACTGCGAAACTCCAAAAATTGGATCTTATGCCTGTCGATTTCTTCGCTACTCGTGAAGACCTCCGCCAATTGAGGTATCTACAACAGATTCATTGCTTGTGCATGTAACAAACGGCATCGACCGACCTGCGTCGCTGCACCACCACGGCATGTTCTTCAACTCAACATCCTGGATGGACGGAGCAATGGGTGTTTCGCAATGGTATGTTCATTTGGTCATACTGTGGCTGCATCGGCTGCGCAAACGGTCGCCGTCTTTTGTTTTATGTCTTTGTGCATGCAACTAATATCGCAAAGTATTTTGCTAATTATTTTTTTCACGCAGTGGCATACCCCCAGGTCAGACGTTTGACTACGTTGTACCCATCAACTCCTCCGGCCAAGTCGGAACATACTGGGCGCATGGTCATGCAAATGTAAGTAAACACGGTGGTTTCCTTGCTTTTCTACTTCGCGTGCCTGCTTGCTCTCTCGAAATAATGTCACACTAAATTCTGTATCTATCCATGCAGGGAATATATGTAGATGGTCTGCGCACGCCTCTCCTGCTGCATTCTCCAAATGAAACTTATGCCGCCGATTACGATGCTGAGTTCACTGTTATGCTGAGTGACTGGTACCATCAAGAGCAGCCTGTCCTCTTGGAATCCTTCCTCAGCATAGCAGATCCAGGAGGAGCGGAGCCTATTCCTGGTGAGTTGCCTCGTCCTATAGTCCATGGTGGTATACTGATGGATGGATGTTTATTTTTTTTGTTTCATGTTCCATTGGCTTGCAGACTCTGCCCTCGTATATTTCTCCCAAAATGGTTCCTACCTGGCACCTATCCCAGGGAGTCACCCATCCCCGGTAACAAGCGCGGTGGGTTTCAACGAGAACGCGACCCTTCCGTTCGAGCCCGGTAAAACGTACAGACTGCGTATAATCAACGTGGGCGCATTCGCAGCGTTCTACTTCTGGATCGACGGACATGAAATGCGAATCATCGAAGCTGACGGTGTGCGTTTAGTTCTACCTGCTTCTTTCAACTCGGTAGATTTATTTTATCGCAGACAGACACACAGGAGCAGCCTGTTGATATGCTGAGTCTATCAGTGGCGCAGCGTTACTCTGTGCTTGTCACCGCGAGGAACGATACGTCGTCAAACTGGGCCATCCATGCAAACATGGATACAAGCATGTTTGACACCGTCCCCAGTAGTCTAAATCCCAGTAGGCCATTCCATTTCCTGAGTATTCGATCCCACCGCTTATTGTCCTACCTTTCAAAATGCTTGCAGATATTACCACCACCATCACATACTCCGCCTCCTCTAACCTCACTACCCTGTCCCCCGTGTCCTCCTATACCCTGGTAAACGACAGCGCTCTGGTTCCCACCGATGTTTCGCCTGCACTCCCCCCAACAAATACCCTTCAGCTTGAGTTCAACTTCGCGACGATGAGCGATGGGACAAACCATGGGTTCATAAACAATTTGGTTTACAATCCGCCACTGGTACCCGCGATCATGAGCGCACTGAGCCTGGGCGAAAATGCCACTAGCCAAGTGGCATATGGGCCGTACAGCTTTGTGTATAACTACGGAGATGTGATCGACCTTGTGGTGATTAACGCTGATACAGGGAAGCATCCCTTGTGCGTCATCTCTCCCCTACATTCGGCATTTGACAGAACTGATGCTACGTTCTAGCCATTTGCACGGATACAAGATGCAGATCGTCAATAAAGCGACGGATTATACCTCCAACGATACATCACTTAACCCACCGCTTATCGAAGGGCAAGCAAACCCGATGCGTCGTGACACTGTAGCTATCCCTGGCGGAGGTTCCGTCACGCTCCGCATTCGTCGCTAATAATCCCTGGCGCATGGCTCTTTCACTGCAAGTCTACGAATCCCCTTCAGAGAGAACTCTTGCTTACATCATTATCATCCTAGGTCACATAGAATGGCACCTTGAATCGGGCCTTGCGGTCCAGTTCATAACAGCTCCACTCCAGATACAAGAACAGGCACAGGACCGCGTGCCGTCGTTTATGTACGACCAGTGTGCTGCGCTTGGGATTCCCACGAGCTGGCAATGCTGCAGGACACGCGAGCCCAACTAACTTGTCGGGCCTCCCGCTTGGCCCGTGGTTGCAGAAGCTCGGTTGGCTGGCTAAAGGCATCTGGGCGATGGCTGGGTGAGTTTGGGGCTGAAGTAGTTGTTGTTGCGATATACTGACGATGCGGGGTGATTGGTAGATGTGTGTTGACAGTCGTCATTGGCATCGCTACTGTTATATGGTATGCTATGGGAGGTTCTGTCACTGAGGAGGAGATGGAGGCGGAGGCGCGTCAGCGCATCGAGGAAAAGGAACGCAGAGGAAAGTTCTTTGGTCTGTTTAAGAGAAAGACTTGAATATCTGCGCCATTTGTTCATACTGACCTAGTAGTCGGTCACTCTGGCTATGCCGTTCTGCGGGGTAGTCCTGTCAATGATTGTCACCACTTATTCGATAGTTTAATGACTATTGATAGATACACATGCAATAAGTAGTAAGTACTACTGACTTACACGGTAAAAAGTTGGCTGAACCTGGTCAAGTCGGTCGTTTTTGCACATATATAATTTGTGTCCTGTACTGTTTTGAATGAAGACAGAGTACTGAATTAGGATAAGATCTGTTGGTTAAGCGTGGAGAACGACTCGGAAGTGCTAATGATGAGCTGTCCGGCAGCCGCCGGGCGGGGATCATCCGATCATCGGTCTCTGGGAGTTTAGACGCTTACGTTTAACGTTTTAACCACAAACGCCAAGATAAACTGAGCTTGAGTATCACACTCGCACTCAATCAAGTCCGGAATTATCCTGTTTCCAATGATTCTAGGCCAACCATCAGTGCGACCAACCGTACATACAAATTGAGAGTCAACTTTGCTTTACTATACATCTTCCCGAATGACGAACTTGCAGTATCATGTGAATTACACGTTTCAAACCGAATCACTCCTTTTGGTGAAACTTGGCTGCTCTTAGGCCAGCCAAGCCTACGATAAGACCGCAGTAAACCAAGCCCCGTGAACCTCGTGTGTCCAAGCGTGCCTTCAAATACATGCTTGTCTGCATCCTTGCTAGATATTTCCACACATTGTCAATTCGGACACTTTACAGCCCCTGATGCAAGTAAATAAGTGCCCGGTATCAAGACACTTGATGACATTAATAGAACAAACGTGCAATATATCATACACTACAGGTGCAAAAGATCAGTACAGAGGGGTCACTGAACACAGAACTAGGTGAATCACACGCAAAAGAACCCGAAACAACCACTCACATGTTTGCTACATGAGTTCTATTTTGCAGAATTCGCAATCCTCGCTTGCTCGACGCGCCGCTTGTTTTTTGCAATAACATTGGAATCCAAATGCTCGCTTGCTGGAATGTTCTCAGCAACGTTCACAGCACCAGACCCGAAATACAACGCCTGCTGCCAGCACTTCTCGCGAATGGCCATCTCAGCTGCATTTCCTAGCGCCAATGCAAGTTCCTTTCTCGCTCCCAGTACTTCCTTCGAATACTGACCCTGCGTGTGGCTGTCAAATGCAACTAGGGCAGCGGAAAGCTCTGCAGCGCTCATGAACGCAGCCCTGGCGTAATCGTTGTCGACCTTGCGAGCGCGTTCGCGCCCCTTATCCATAGCCGCCTTGACGCGCTGCAGTGCGATCTTTAGAAATCGCCGGATAACATCAGGGTTCGTGATTTGTTGTACGTGATTGAGACAGGTCGAGGATGAAAGACCATTTGGTGCTTTTTTGAGTCCGTGGATGGTATCGAAGGCTTTTCGTTGGGCGAGCACAACGAGCAGGCGTGCGAGGGCCGTTGGACCCATGATACTTTCATCCGCAATTTGGAGGGGCGCATCCGCTTTCATGTTCAGGGATACGGTGTACATAGGGCTGCGGAAGATCTCTTCCATACGCTCGGTACACATATATCGATCCTCCGGTTTACTATGGTCGAGCTCACTCGCACTCTTGACTTTGCGTGAAGCAAGGTATGCCATCCGGAGCAGTGACTCGATCTCGGCGTTGGTGACACCGCAAGACTCGGCTGCGTGACTAAGGGTACTGACTAGTCTCAGCATGGCAATACGGGATGTGCCTGTAAGCCATTTATACCATTTGCGTATGTTCATCGAGAGAGACATGTCGGTGACAGACCTCTATATTCAAACACCTGACCGAAAGCATCTTCATCGGGTGGCTCGACCGCGTGGTAATCAACCTCGACCCGATCAAACCAGCTTTATGGGGGTGGTCAGTCGTGTAACGGAAAGACGAAAGACATCACTCACCCCCGGACCTCCCGCCAATCCTCCTCTTCAATTTTCATCCATACTTCGATGATCTTCTCACACCAGTCTTCTCGGGATGTCAGAATGGCTACAGCTTGGGTCATGGCCTTCCACTCCTGTGCTCTAAAGATATTGTCTTGAGGCGTCGAAACACCTGGTACTATGTGCGACGGCCATTGGAAGAGAAGGGCTATGACCTCGCATGCGATAGAATCGACTTGTGTTTCAGGATACCAAGGCGGGCGAGTGATGATGGCGCAGTCAAAAAGTAGGTCTAGAATTTCTGGTTTCTTTTTTAAAATGTCAAGACAATGTTTTCGCGATGGGGGTGGTGTGGTACACAAAAGCCCATGGGCAGTCCATAGAGCGCTTTCTTGAGTCATGGCGTAAAATCGAGGTGCGTTCTCCGCAGCTCGTTTTGCAGGTACCTCGTGGTGAAAATTAGTCGAGCACGGGATAGATAAGACAGAATAATGACACACATCAGTTGCACCCATAACCATTTGACTTTGCCATGTTGTATTTGGAGATCGCATGCCCTCGATGAAGAAATCGGGCCCTTCCAAAGTGAATCTGCAGACAGCTGCAATTATATCTGCTGCTTCTGTTACAGATGAATTCTCTCCCAGTACAGATTCACTGGCGAGTACGCGTAAGGTATTGACGGCTAACTGACGGAAAATGCAAAGAGGATGGTTCAGATGCTAAGAGGCACATGAGAACATTAAATCCAGACAAAGTCCTGTATATTCTTACCGATAAACAAATATTAATGACATGGTTCTTCTTCATGTCTTCCAAAAGTGTGCGTCGCTCGGTAAGATTACCAGTCTGCATAAACTCTGCCAGAGCTTCGAGCGCATTGTACTGGCCGATATATCGCTCCTTCGGCTGCGATTGCGACTGCGTGTACAGATGAGACGTCACGACGGCAATAAACGTCTTCACGATCCCTGCCGCATAGCATGCTCTGCCAAAAGCACTGAAGCTGAGAGGATCGCGACCCTTCCGCGTCTGAAACTCTTTGCTAAACCGGAGTTTAATGGCACCCTAGTTTGTACTGGTCCAAATGGTGGCATAAAGCACAGGATACGATGGAACTCACCGTATAGTTCTGCACAAATGTCGGGTCTTGGTTTCGTTCTAGAAGCTTCGTAAAGAGCTTCGTCAAGTTCTGTGATAATTCGGGTTCATGTGCTCCGAGGACCTGTTCGATATTACTGAGTACAATATTGTTCATGACCGTTGGAGCGTTGTGCGTGCGCCTGCAGAAAGTTGATTGGGGAGCAGCACGAGCCTTTTGCAGATCCTGATAGTACTACTCAGTACCAGGAAGTGCCGCGGTAACGAATTAAGGCAGGCATCTCTCACGGTCAAACCTTAACCCTAATCTTAGGTTTTATTCGTCTGCAGTGAAATCAAAGGAAAACAGTAATAAGACAATAATAAGACGTCCTGCATCTTGAACTATAATAAGCTATACAACTAAGTTGAGTACAATAACCAATTGGTACAGCGTGTGGGTATATGACCGAGGGTCTTGAGCTCCATTAGAGTCCTATAATCCATCATGAATATAATCCACTCCTCCGACACGTATCATAATCTATCACTGATACAATCCACTTCTTTAATAAGTCACTGTCGGCGAAGCCGAGACAAAGCCAAACGGAGACGAAGCAGTCGAAGAAGTTACCACGGACGAAGATGTAGCACCAACCGAGATGTTCGGTGATGCAGAAACAACGGGAGATAAAACTGCACTGGATGTGGCACTTGCAGTTGGGGTGACGGAAGGACTGTTCAAGTCAACGGTAGTGGCTGGGGCATAAGAGGGAGATGGGGAAGCAGAGAATGCAGCAACTGGAGTTTGAGTCAAAGCAGTAGATGATACAGTTCCGTTCCCTCCCACACTTGTCGCCGTTGGTGACATGCTGGGTGCAGCCGTACCATTAGCTGTCACAGTAACGACCACGGTGGTCACAACGATCACAGTGGAAACATTGTTCGCGCCGGTGGTGGTAGCTGGTGTAGGCGTCACAAGAGGAGTTGAGGAAGTGAGAAGCGCAGTTCCAGTCCCAGTGGATACGACGGGAGAGGTTGAGGGACTCGAAGTAACGCTACCAGCACCAGTAGAAGTGCCAGAGTCAAAGGTGGTTGTAGGAGTAGAAATGGCAGAGGAGTTCGCAAAAGCACTCGTAGAAGTGCCAAAGCCAAAAGTGGTCGCAGGTGTGGAAGCGACAAAGGAACTCGTCGAAGCACTTGTAGAAACGATTGATGCAGGACTACTGGCAGAAGAACTCGCTGCGCTGGTGGGCCCAGCCTGAGTAGATGAAGTGGTAACAGTAGTGGTCGGACTGCCGAAACCAAAGGTGGGTGCGTACGAGGAGGTGCCAAACTGACGCTTTTTCATCGAATTCATTGAGGGGCTGGCGAGGGTAGATGAAGTCACAAGAGCTGAGGAAGCACATGGGTCATAAGTGCTCGAGGTAGGAGTGCTTGTGGGAGATGGTGAGGCACTTGTTGTGGTCTCGACACAGTCGCCACCTTCAGTGGGTGTGTTGCTTGTGGTACCATTTCCAGTTACCCCTCCCTGAACGCCAGCAGCGACAAAACGTGCCTCAGCATCACTTTGTGTGTCACAAGCGAGACTGGTTCCAGCTTTGGCAACGAGAGGAAGTGCGAAACAAGACAGACCGGACGAGCAAGGCGTGAGCTCCCAGGAGCTTCCAATGCATTGTGCGAAAGCACCGCTAACGCATGCCTGAGCATCACCTGTAGCACGATCACAAAATCAATAAATGGACGTACGAAAAAAAATATTAAGAACTCACTGGTGCAAGAATCATTGGCGGACATTGTAGCAAACTGCGCATTCAGTTTTTGGGCATCGAGACCGTTTTGTTGTTGGGAAAAGCCTGAAGAATTGGATACAAGCACGTAGTAAGATGCAAGAGGTGCCGCGCTGGCCATGGAAGCCAGCATGGCGATTACAAAGAAATTCTGGGAGAGACCCATAACTATAGAAGATGATATGTTTGAGTGAGTGTAGGTGACTGTGCGATGCAACTAGCGTTAGAATGAACGTAAGAAGAGCTCCTGGCTCTGATCTAGAAATTCGTTAAGTTGACGAAAGAAGAGGCTGCAGTTACGAGTAGTGCGTACAAGATGGGGATTCAAGGCCGCCATCTGCCTCGCCTTTATATATGGAAACAACAGTTGTGGACGCATGGACACTCGCGCAGCAGCTTATTGTTTGAAGCATAATAGTTAGAACTTTCATTGTATCGCAAAATAGATTCCATATTTAAAACTCAGCGATTATACTTAATCGCTGTTTGTTTGGTTTATCTTTTTGGACAAATATATTTTATCTTATATGTGACTCAGATCGGGATTATCCGTTTATCTTATTATATTACCCTCATTGAAATTTTGAGATTGAGATGTTGCGCCTGCTAACTCGTCCTCTTTATCTCTCCGCCACTCCTTCATCATCCCTGCGTTTCAAACAGGGTCTTGCACTCAGCTCAAGAAAAATGGCAACCTTTAGCACCCCAGACTTCGTGCGTACTATTTTCAATCAGTTACATGTCCTTACCAGGAAGCTGCGCTATTATTGCAGAACAAAGTCCTGTATGCACCTCTGGCAGAGATCGATCCTCAAATTCAGAACATCATCGACAAGGAAACTTGGAGGCAGTTTTCCGGACTCGAGCTTATCGCGTCTGAGGTGGATCTCGCAGTTCACTCTTATCTGTCTTCATGTTATCTGAGACATTTCTTAGAACTTGACGAGTCGCGCCACTCTCGAGGCAAATGGCTCAATATTGACCAACAAGTACTCAGAGGGTCTTCCAAATGCCCGGTACTATGGTGGCAATGAATACATTGACGAGCTTGAGATTCTTTGTCGCAAGCGGGCCCTTGAAGCGTTCAACCTCGACCCTGCAAAATGGGGTGTGAACGTCCAGCCTTATTCTGGCTCTGTGAGTATTCAGTATAATCAGACACTCTGTAATCTTGACATTCAATGACTCTCATGCTAGACTGCCAAGTACGTCCGACGTCGCTTATGTGTGATCCTGTCTCACGTTATGTGACCGATAGCTTTGCAGCCTTAACCGCTCTCATTCAGCCTCAGGACCGCTTGATGGGTCTTGGTCTCCCAGATGGTGGACATCTCACACACGGTTACTATGTGAGTTTCTTTTACCACGTCAATGGCTAGCTTGGGTTCTGAGGTCCGATCAATTAGACTGCCAAAAAGAAGATGACCGCTTCCTCGATATACTTCCAGTCTTTCCCTTACGCAATTGATCCCGCAACACAACTTATCGACTATGCAGGCCTTGAGCGTCAGGCAAAGATTTTCAAGCCCAGACTAATCATTTGCGGTGCCTCTGCTTATCCCCGCGATTGGGATTATGCTGCTTTGAAGAAGACTGCAGACGCAGAGGGTGCATACCTCATGGCTGATATCGCACACACCAGTGGTCTTGTCGCAGCACAAACACTAAATAACCCTTTCGAATACTGTGACATCGTTACCACAACGACGTGAGTTTTCCGTTCACAACTGAGACTTTCACACTGACATATCTCAGCCACAAGACCCTCCGCGGTCCTCGTGCTGGCCTAATCTTTTTCAAAAGAGACGGACCCAACAGCCAAGATCTTGAGAAGCGCGTTAACGACGCTGTTTTCCCTGCCTGTCAAGGTGGCCCTCACAATAACGTTGGTACCCCAATCTCTCGGCTAACAAATACAAGCTGATAACAAAATTATACTAGACTATTGCCGCTGTCGCTACTGCCCTTTTGCAGGTATCCCAGCCTACATTCAAGGCCTATGCTAGACAGGTTATCTCCAATGCGCAGACACTTGCAGCTGCCCTTCAAGAGCACGGCTACAAACTCCAGACTGGCGGTACTGATAACCACCTTGTTCTGTGGGACCTCCGTCCCCTTGGTTTGACTGGCAGTAAAGTCGAGAAGGTGTGCGACTTGTTGGGCATCACGATCAACAGTTAGATCTGTCTCCTGTATGAAAATGCAAGATACTAATATTGGAATCCTGCAACAGAAAACGCAGTCTCTGGCGATGCATCTGCCCAAACTCCTGGCGGCATCCGTCTCGGCACGTCGGCGCTCACGTCCCGTGACATGACGGAGGAAGACATCAAGGTCGTCGCTAGCTTCTTGCACCGGGCTGTGCAACTCTCGCTCTTCCTTCAAAAGGAGGCTGGCTCCAAGCTTCTCAAGGACTTCATCCGCGCCGCAACGGCGAAGGGCTCGGCAGGTGCGATACAGGTGGATGATCTCCGCAGAGACGTCGTTGGGTTCGCACGGAGATGGCCGCTCCCTGGCGTGGATGTCAGCACGCTCAAGCGTCCGGCGGGTATTGAGGAAGACTTTTAGGTGTTGACGCGTGGGGTGTGCTCGAGTTTATCAAATGTAAAAAAGATTCAACGTTCGCTTGTTACATAGCGTGGGCATTCAACATCGTTCACATCAGGTTGGGCATTCAACATAGTCTACATCTGACATTGTATCGATAGCTACTGCATATTATCATTAATGTTATTCGCAGTTAAACAGTCGTTGATGGCTTACCTCTAATTAATGCGGCTCCCTGTCGAGACACGCCATCCGGGCAGACACTTTGAATCCCGAACTACTCATTCTACCATGACTGAGCGCTGAACGCGCGGATGCTGACGCCAGCAGTTCTCATTCTCAATGCTCATCAATGACCGATCCTTCAGTTTTTAAAGTTGCTTTAAATGCAAAACAATTTAAACAAACCAGTAATACAAATATTAAAATAATTATAAAACGAATAGGAAGGTACGCTCTCCCTCCACATCTGTTGATGTTAATTTCTCCACAATTGTGTCCCTGCCCATTGAAGGTGTGCTACCATCCTCGTCGGTCACATTCTGCGCCAACGACATGCAGTTCCTCATGACACTCGATAACGAGGGACATCTCGACCAATTCCCCTCCGAGCTATTCCATGTCAACGCTGGTGAATACCACAGCTTCGCTACTGTGCGGTCTATCTATATCTTCAAAACCGTAAGCGCGATACGCAAGTGTCAGCAGGACAAGAAGTTCGCCTAATAAGCGAAATAGCAGCCTATATATGGATATCATGATGGATGCTGAACGAACAAGCCGAGTAAAAGATTGCTTTACCTTGACGTGTTCGATGTCAATGATGCCTGTGGAATATGCCTATGGAATCGGGTTCAAACAACAACGCAGAATACAGGATAGTCACAGCGCTGATGAAAATAGCTGCGGAGAATGATAGCGAGATTGGTATATTTTGCTCTTAGGTAGCTGGATGCGACGCAACATCAGAAGGGGCAGGACAACTAGCATTCCATCTGAAATTGAACATCGGCATGCGCAAGATTCTGACAAACTTACTGATAAGTTGTGTTATCGCAACAAAATCGGGAATGCTATATTCGTAGTGTTCATTCTCCGGGTAACGATCCCGATGAACATGATAATGAAGGAGATCCCTGTGCCATAAACGACGCGTCTGAGGCCGCTTTCAACATTTGCGACACGTACGAGGGAGCATAGGATGCTGGCTCTTGCAAACTTTGCAAAATGTGAGTACAAGAAGTACGAACTTGAACGACGGGTAACGACTTATCAGAACGGCTATGGATACGAGCCAAGATAAGCGGTTGACCACTGGCGCAGCGCCTACGATTTCGACAAGTCGCTTAAGAAAGTTCGCGAGTTAGATAAAGATTCTGCATAAAGTGCCATTGGTCGATCAAGCAGCGCACAAACAAAGCAGGTCGAACCGAAAGCCAGTGATAGTACTGCCCACATGTCTTCCCACCACAGTCGCGCGACATGGTACCGATGTGACAACATCAGCGCAGTGCACGCAACCGCCACTTCGTGAGAGGTCGCTGCTATCAGTTCCGGACTCTCATAAGTAGATGAGGGATTTTAGTACGTACCCTCGAGACTCGTTGTCCATGATTGGAACATCACATAGCAAGAGAAGAGATGAAGCGAAAAACATCGCAAGGCGCTTCCTGTGAATGGAAAACATGCCGCGGTAACGCTCCCAGCAAGTCCTGATCCGTCAACGTTTCAACTCCGGACTTAGGCAGGTACCTGTGTTAAATTTAGTGTCGAGTTGGGGAAATCGACTCCAAATTCGAACATGTCATTTTGCACGACACGAACTGACAGCGTGATCAACTATCTAATTTCTGAAGGAGGACGGCAAAGGAAAAGGAAAATGAGACACTGTGAATGAGCTGCTAGAGGACGACCACTGTTCGACACACAGATATGATCATGATGGTCCTGGAAGATTGGAAAGGAACAGCACACATGTGATGTAAAAGGCTCACCGTAGCACAGAAATGACGGCTATGAGTCCCATGGGCCATGAAGGTACTTACATGCTGATTTCATCCGGCGGAGTAGCCAATCTCAGATCTTTTCAGATATACATTCGCAGTTCGTGCACTTGTGATAAGGTATAGGTAGCCCATGCTACACCAGACCCTTTAACTCCTCTTTAACAGCCCACTGTTGCCTTCACCAACATACCCGTATGAAGCGGTGCAGGCTGAGGTGCCAACGTTGTAAGGGTCATTCCCAGGTTCACATTTTGAGTTGACTCCCGCATACGGGAAACAGAATTCGCTGGAGCCCTCGTTGACTGGCCAATCCTGGCATTTCCGAAAAATCGGTGAGTGTGCATGTACTGCTGGGGGAGATAGATACTTACGTTCGGTTGACTGTATGAGCAGAAGTTGAACGTTCCCGGATTTGCAACAGAAGGGTAATAGCACGTGATGGTATCACCTTCGCACGTCCAGTAGTTAAGACATGCATCCCCTTGCGATATACTGATCGACTCATAATCGCAATTAGGACAGGCCTCGCAGGTTGCACTGACTCCCGTGCCGAGCGCAAGGAACAAGGAAACGGCAAGTACAAAAGGAATCA
This sequence comes from Suillus subluteus, assembly GCA_016647755.1. Classification (NCBI taxonomy): domain Eukaryota; kingdom Fungi; phylum Basidiomycota; class Agaricomycetes; order Boletales; family Suillaceae; genus Suillus; species Suillus subluteus. The sequence continues at coordinate 325,528 of JABBWI010000045.1, forward strand.
TGGTTGTACTGACGTGTTGGCTGTTAGATTTAGCAGTAAGGGGATCGCAACGAAAACGTACACGTTGTAGTTGTTTCAACTGCCTAGCAACTCTTTGACTGGAGAGTCGCTCTTATATGCAAGTTGCTTCAGGCACGATTGGGAATGTGGTGAGATTCCATAAATCTCGCGTTCGCAGCCAGTGGTGTCATATGATGCGTTGTGTGGGTCTGTTCGAATGATGTTAGTGTGATTACATCCAAAGCGACCCATACTCATACCAGTTGCTCAGTCTCTTTGCTCACCTGATGGCACCCACGAAGTTTTATCACATCGTTTCACATGCATTTCCAAGCAGGTATGCAGCAACTACACGATCAACAAGACCAGCCCACCGGTGGCCGCCAACTTGAACATAGGACGTAATTATTGAGAATACTCACATGTACTAGTATTTGCAAGTCAGAAGTCACTGGAACACATATTATATGTCGTTTGCTCACAAGAACTTCGTGTGATCAAAATGTGACCAAGTCTTCTTCGCGAGGAAGGGGGAAGTAAGCGCGTCGTCCTGCTCGCCCCTCGTCAGGTGAACGGTACTTGGACTCCAAGTTGGAGCCTGAGAGTTCGATAATCTCAGAAAGTACGGGATTTGGCCGGTGTACATGCAGACTGGATGCAAACTTCAGTGGATTGCTCGAAAAGCCCCGGGAAGTCTGTCAAGGCCGCCGCATGCATCCCGCCTGCCTGCCACATCAGGACATTTACCTCCATCTCTTCTGATCCCTGCGAGTCTCTCATGCTTGCCTGTTTGTCTACTACTTCCTCCGTGTTTGCCTATTTCCTACCTGCCTGCCAACACCGTGTCGTTCCCAGTCTACAGCTGCCATGTCCACTAGAACCGCGACGACAAGGTGACAAGGATGACGGGATTGGCATGGTGGTGGTTGACATAGATGGCGGGATGGCGGGATCAGGCTGCGTGACGGTGGCTGACTTAATTAAGCGACGGGGTGGTTGTGAATGTGATGATGCAAAACAACAGGACCGCACGGAACTTTCCGATCACAGACATGTCTAGGGGCTATTTTCTACATGTCCTCGGTGCCGGTGATCTTTGATCTACTTCAACGAGGCGATGGCAAGGTGCCGGACCATATAGGATCGGACGTGGGAACGAGCTACCAGTGGTTAAATAATTACCGATATCGCTGGCTCAGTGGTATTGCACCTTCCACGACATGCTACATTGCTATGCTGCTGCGCGTTTTTTTTGCTGTTGGTCTATCCTACTTTTGAAATTATAATGCAATGATAATATAACATGCGTATTCGTAAATGTGTAAATGTGACCATAGACATGCAATGCGATGGACTCGACCGTATATGAAACTCCTAGGAAAGAACAACCAGCTTCCCAACCCAATAAGTAATACATTTAGCCCTGCGAATATGAACAATGATACTGCGCAACACCCGCTTTTGAAAGATCACGATGAGCAGCTGGACTCGCGACGATTACCGCGGCAACCCAGGCCCATTGCTGAGCTCTTGTGCAACCTTTTGCACAAGCGTCATGCCCAAAGGCTTCAGCATCTCCTCCCATATCTTTTGACGCCGCCTGCCTCCAAAAATACCCGCACTTCGCTCGCCTGTTTCGCCCTCAGGGCCAAAAACGTACACCTTGCCACGAGAATTGTCCCATGGCCGCTCTCCCTGCGCGAATGTGATCCACCGTTCCTGTATCGCATCTCGCACACGGGCATACATCAATTCGTCAACAACGGGTTGGGTCCACCCGCTATAACTTGACTCTGAGCCGTAAGAGAACTTGTCGATATCCGTGAGGTCAAACTCGTCGATGGTGCACATCTTGTCGGGGATCTCGCCCAGGTCAGCAGAAGTCGATCTTGACGATGGGAGTGATGGAAGCGACTCGTCAGCGTCAAAAGCAGTGGGTGAAGACGAAGGTGATAATGGGAGCGAGACGTTGTCAAACAAGTAGACTAACTCTGCTGCATGGTGGGGCATCCCCTGTGTAGGACCCTCCTGATCAAATATATACCGCCAGACCTGTCGACCAGTCCTCTGCGCAGCTTGAACAACACATTCCGTGGGCCACGCTATGCGTGCATCCTCTACAAGCTCAAGTAAACGGTCGGTAAGATCTTCCGTAAACATGTGTGAGCCTATCTCATAAGCATTGAGAAGAGCGGAGGATTTTGTGATAGACTGGCAGATCGCACGGATTCGTCGCACAACGGCGGGGGCGGCCCACTGACACGCAGACTGGGACCAGAGAGAAGAGTCACATGCGCAATCGCCTATGAGGAGAGGCTGGAGACCAGGGGTGGATGTATAGGGAACGGCAGGCAGACGGCTCCTCATTGGGTGCGGGCTTCGACTCTTGTTTTTTGCCTTGCGAATGGCAAACCGCAGCGGATTCAAACTTCTGTCAAGAGGAGCTACGACAGGTTCTTCCGACTCTGAGGGCGGGAAGAGGAGATCTTTGAATCCTTTTCTGAAGAAGACACCGTCGTCGACCGCGCGGAAGGGGAGATTGACGTTGACAAGTGTTTCAGGATCTATAGCACGAAGTTGTGCGACGGAAGAGGCGTGCAATGGTGCCAGTGCTCTAGACAGTTGCCATCCAGCTGAATGTGGTTCTGGAGGATTGTGCTCGATGATCGCGCTTTGAACAATTGCCCGAGCAAATAGGGGGCGAGTCAGGTTAGCATTGGAGTACAGGTGAGCAATGATGTCTGCTGCTCCTGAAGAATGTCCGAATAGGGTGACATTGGATGGGTCCCCTCCAAAATCTGCGATGAAACGGTTCACCCATTCTAGAGCCTGACGTTGGTCGCGCAGGCCTGCGCGATCATCAGTCAAAGCTATGTGAGGGATGCAAAATAGACTAACCATAGTTTCCCACGCCTTCGTCGCCTGCTGCTCGGTTATCTTCTGCTAACTGCATGTTTGCGGCAACACCAAATACTCCTATGCGAAAGCTAACCGTGAATGAATACCACCGTACTGATATACGCAAGGCGGAAGGAAACGTACTTGATTGTGACCATTATGATCGGTGAACCAATACAAACGCTCTTTCTAACAAGAGTGCCGCCATCATAGATCCAACTTGAGCCACAACCACGGCTACCTCCGCTACTTATATGAGCGTCTATTATACGATGAAGGAGTACGAGACTAGACTCACCCATGGATCCAAACCATAACCGGAACTTGTGATTCACGGTGATGGCCAGCAGGACAGGTGATGTTCAAATTGAGACACTCAAACTCATCCTGCTTGAAGATTTGTCTTGGGATATCACTGTCGGCAAGACCAATGAGCTCCTCTTCAAAACTTTTCCGATCAGGCTGTGGGCATATTGGGCTGGACGAGCACTTTAGCAATTGAACAGGCACAATACGAAAAGGAGACGTACCCGTGACGGGTTGCATCAACTGAAGAGGGGTATGAAACGACGAGTTTTGATTGACGAAAGCGGGCTGGTACACTGGCGTATTTGATTCCGCGGAATTGGTGTATGGGTACATCCGGGGTGGATATTGGATGATCGATGCCTTTGAAAGTGGTTCCTAGCACACTGTGGTGTAGGGTAACATGCGAACGATCGAGTATCATGGGGAATTGAGATAGAGAGGGTAAGGGAGTTTTCGTGGTGTAGGGTAAAGTGGATAAAGATGAAGGTATGGAGTAGGTACGCTGTGTTCGATCAGGCTTGTTAGCCCGCTTGTATACTAACTGCCCCCATCCTAAATTGGTTCAGCGCAAACAAGAAATCCAAGTGTAGTGCTCAGATAGGCAGGTCTGGAGATGGAGTCGATCGCCACACGTGATGAACGGGGTAAACCGGAATCAAAATATATCTCGACAATTCTGTGACAAGCCTGGCCAAACCCATTCTTGTCTGGCTTCGCGTGATGAGTAAAGAACTACTAAGTTCTGCCAATTCAATTGTGCCGTTATAATATGAAAAACTCACGCAACAAGATCATGGGGCTATGACGTATAACTTTGGCGGTGCATTGTACTCGTTGGAACAGAAGCCTGATCGATTCGAGCCGTGACCGGTACCAGTTCCTATCGGATGCACTGCTTCCAAGCTCTGGGCATGGCGATTTCAGTGCTGCGCGATCAAAGCCGATATGACATATTGACGGAGCAAGTACCAAGGATTGATTCTCAAGAGTGTCCCATCTGCATGATCGGGTTCAACAGCACTGTCAAACGCACCGAAACATTATCGTGGGTCCCACACCGACATGATTATCGATAATGTAATCGTGATGAATACATGTAACGACGGATTGCAAGTGACAAGTCTGACAAACAAGATTATCACCAATACAACGCCCTGACCAGATGGACTATGGTCCAAGTACGTACAATCAAAGGTAAAAACACGACACTTACCTCAAAGTGCATGCACACGGTGCGGAAATTTCGACCTCTGGATTCAGTGCGCAGATAACTGGAGGATAAAGACAGTTCATATTACAAAGAAGAGCTTTTATATCGTCTTGAGTTCATCGATAAAACCATCGTTTTCTTTTTGGCAACTGTATTCGGATCGATACGAATCCAGATTCCCACGTTGATGTACGTGATCCGCCGAAGTCACGCACCTGCCGACCTTGTGCCGTGACGGAGTTTCAGTAACGGCACAACTCGGACTTGTCATGCGCCGCACTGCTGGGCTAATCTAACTCTCGGATCCACCTACAATACAGAATCCATCCGATGGCAGTCTGGGCCATGCATCATCGAAATTACATAGACAACCTCATCCATACAATGTACATGGTCCAAGTCTCACTACATCCCCCTCAATTTGCACTAATGGTCACGGTGAATACGCTCGCTTATGCGGAATACTAACTGAACTTGCACTCTTGCTTGACCAGTCTGCTGAGCTCACTTTGAAACTGGCCTATGTGATATACTGTGACTTACAATGACATTTGCGTGACTGCCAACTTCGGAGTGCCGATTGCACCTGAAAGGATGTCCTAGGCCCATCAGCACAGGTTCCTGAAATGTTATCATGATACAGCCCGGCGGCAGTGCAGGGTAGCTTGATTACTCTACCACGTAGAGGATCCCTGGATGGCAAAAGGATTGCAACAACCATTCGAGCCAATCTTCAAACCGAGTCACTTTCACGTCCTGAATTTCACTGTTCCAGGATGTCATATTCTGACCAATACAATGCTGATTCTAGTAAGGTAAGACTCTCTGCACATAGTGGGGGAGGACTTTGATCAAGCTTCATTGAAGGCCCGTCTGCGAGTAGTGTTTTCCGCTGCAGTCGATGCGCGTGGGAGGAGGCGTTTCGTAATCCCGTCCTCTGTGACAAACGCCATACATTTTGTGAGACTTCCGTGGCACCAGTCAGGGATAGTGCCTGCGTAACCCTGCAGGTTATCATCGTTGGAATTCTGCGAGAAGGTATATAACAACGTGAAAAAGTGTTATCCTGCGTCATATATATGGTCGGTCTTCACAATTTGCATTTAAAACTTACCTTCTTCTTGTCTACGAGATGGCATTATACTACTACTCCTCTCGACTGTGTGGTGAGTTGGAAGTTGCTAGTATTGGGTACTGTTATGTTTATCATCATCCGGAAAGTCGTGGGGTTGGTATCGCACAGTATTGCCATCATCTGCACCATCTTCAGGCTCGTCTACAGAGGCCGGATGCATCAGTTATGGTGGGAAGATGCATGGGCGGCACTTGCGCTTGTCGCAGACGGTATAATTTTCCTTGTGTGCTGCCTTGGACGACAGTAAACCAACTACATCCCCTCAGTTGTTTGCCTGGCATGTATCTGGATCGACGAAGCGATAAGTTGTGAGTAGTACTTGACTTCGTATTCCAAGAATAATGACATATCCATACCACTCCCAGCATGGATTCTCGCAATCGCTTTTACCAGTGTGCTGTGGTGCGCATCATAACTCACTCGGTTACATTTCTAACTGACTAGTTCAGGGCTGCGCGCATGAGCAGTCATTTTCTCGATCATCCCCGTCGCCAATCACTCGGGATCCAAGATCCACAAACAGATGACCCGTCTCATCGCAGTGTCATTTGCGTGTATGTGGGCCGCGCTGCTCGTTCAGAAGCTCAGTATCTGCAAATTCCACTCCTGCCGCCTGGGCAAGTACGGTGGCGCTCTCGATTTTGACCAGTCAGTACCTATGTACTTTCTTTGGTTGTTACGTTTCTCAGATCATTGGTAATTCAGCGGACTTCACCGCGGATGTTTCCCTCGTCGCTGCGCCGCTTCATCTCTTGAAAAACGCAGGCCTCTCGCGTAGCAAAAAAGTACTGATCCAATCTGCCTTTTGCGCATCACTTCTAATTACCGCCGTCACAATCCCTCACTCTACACTCCTCATCCTCGGAACCTTTAACACAACTACGCTCATGTTTGCGCACATCAAGGTAAGCATTCTTCCATCCTCACACTGCCTTTGCAAAATGCGACCGAAATTAGGCAGCCCTCAGTCTCACCGTCTGCAATCTCCTGGCGATCGCGACCTTCTTATACCGCGTATACTCAAAAGACACATTCGACCCCGACCAGTCCAATGGAATCTTCACGAGTGTAATCATGATGGGTAGTAGCACAGATACCCTGACGTCGTTTTCTTTACAGAAGGGGATAACCTCGAGACAGATCAGGGTGCAGACTAGAGGGATGGAGGGTTGAAGTCGAAGGATGAGGCTGAAGACGCAAGTGTCCATTACGCCGAAGAGGGAACCAGTATTAAGAGTAGCTGGCTGGCGAGCGACGATCGATTAGGAAGTTGCAAAAGAAGATGGTAGCCTAGGTTTTCATATTACCATCATGGGACTTGGTATTATGAGTCGTACTAAAGTATCATATTTATGCTATGGCAGTGCTTTGCGAATCTAAGCAGATGACTGCGACCTTGTCCTCCATCTGTCTGTGTCTTATACTAGAAGTCTAGGTGACATCCAAGCACAAAACAAATACTTTTATTATGCATTCCATGATTGCAGTAGACAATGAAATGAAATGAAGAACATCCATGTGAGATAATGCGACAGAGTGATGTCTTGCTTCAAAGCAACAGCTTCGAATTGAAGCCTGAGATGACCCTGAAGCGTGACTGGAGATGTTCCTGTGTGCATAGGTCAGGCGTTGAGTCGCAAGATTCAGAATCATTGGAAAACACGCCTGTGCAAGTTTCTGTTCTCCCGACAAAATGACGAGACAAGACCGCAGACCATTCAAACACCACTGCCTTTCGAAGCCAGGAGAGAAGCGTACGGTTCCAGAAAGACTTAAATGTATGGTTGAGAGTGTCATCGCATAGATTCGGAGCTCGCGGAAGATGGAACGCCCAGTATTGGCATGCATACTTAAGACCCGTGAGCAGGATCTGGACCGTGGGCAGGTCAGGTTCACAAAAAGCTCGGCCAAGTGGGGAGATAAGATCATCAAGCTCGGTTTTTTGATGTACCTTCATCAAAGGCATCAACACTAGAGGCCAAAGGAGCGCTGTCACGCAATCTGAATCGAAGGTTCTAAAGAAGTCGGAGAAAGGGCTGCCTTTAATTCGACCTTTCTAGAACCTAGTGTTTCCATCTGACCGTGAGGCGGTGTATCTGGATCGAGAACTGCAGGATCTTCGCGGATAGCTCTGATCACGTCCTCGCGGATGCTGGGAAAATTCCTGGCAAGCTGGTAGGCAATATTCAGTCGTACAACGTTTTGTGTGCATGCGCGAGAAAAAGGATCTCGCGAGCTGCTTTTCTTTCGTCGTCCACCCTGTCACCGCCGTTCCTCTCACCCTTTCAGCTACAGTGAACGCAATAGTAGACTTTCCGACGCCCGCGGTGCCGTACAGCCAAATGAGTCGACTACCGTGTTCTCGGTCGTCTAAAAAGCCGAGGATGTGATTGAGAAGGACCGTCCGGGTCGATTCCAAACATTTTGGATGGGGCTGGCGTTCACAGGAGTCATACGCAGCACCCTTGACTGCGATTTGGCTTCTCCCAAATTCCTTTAGATGATCGATGATCACCAGGAACCGTTGACGAGGTCAGAGACTCGAGAGAGGATACGAGATGTAAATACTGACATTGATCCATTGATGAATGTTGATAAGATGTTACGGCAGTAAGATGGAATAGACAACTCAGCTCCTGGCGAAATACTAGTTCGGTTGAACAGTAGGGTCTGAAATCATGCGGATGATTTATATCTCCAGGAAAGACTCGAAGGATCGAGTATGAGCTGTAACTTGAATCTAATGCGAGAAACGATGTTTTGGCGTCAGGCCCTCCAGTAAGTGTGTTGGCTTGTGTTGGACAATAATGAGCTACCAGTGAGCAGCGAAACGATGAAGGGATAGTGGCTGTCCTAGGCCCATCAGCACAGGTTCCCGAAATGGTCAAGTTGTACAGCGGCCCAGCGGCCACAGGATAGCTTGATTACTCTACCGCGTAGAGGATCCCTGGATGACAAAAGGATTGCAACAACCATTCGTGCCATGGCAATGATATATTCACATCCTGAATTTCACTGTTCCAGGATGTTATCATCTTCTGACCATATGATACAACTGATTCTAGTAAGGTAAGACACTCTGCATATGGTGGGGACTCACAGGATCATCGATCATCGATCATCGATCAAGCTTCAAGCTTCAAGCTTCAAGTCTGCGAGTAGTGTTTTCCACTGCAGTCGATGACTCGATGCGCGTGGGAAGAAGCGCTTCGTAATCCCGTCCTCCGTGACAGACACCGTACATTTTATGAGACTTTACTTATCAGTCGGGGCTAGTAACTAATTGAAGTGTCTGCGTAACCCTGCAGGTTATCATCGTTAGAAATTCCGCAAGAAGGTATATAACAACGTGAAAAAGTGTTATCCTGCGTCATATATATGGTCAGTCTTCACAATTTGCATTTAAAACTTACCTTCTCCTTGTCTATGCGAGATATCTGATGGTGGCATTATGCTACTCGTATCGGCTGAGTGGTGAGTCGCAAGTTGCTAGTATTGGGCACTGTTATGTTTATCATCATCCGGAAAGTCGTGGGGTCGGTATCGCACAGTATTGCCATCATCTGCACCATCTTCAGGCTCGTCTACAGAGGCCGGATGCATCAGTTATGGTGGGAAGATGCATGGGCGGCATTTGCGTTGGTTGCAGACGGTAGAATTTTCCTTGTACATTGCCTTGGACAGTAATCCAACCACATACATCCCCTCAGTTGTTTGCCTGGCATATATCTGGATCGACGAAGCGATAAGTTGTGAGTAGTACTTGACTTCGTATTCCAAGAATAATAACATATTCCATACCACTCCCAGCATGGATTCTCGCAATCGCTTTTACCAGTGTGCTGTGGTGCGCATCATAACTCACTCGGTTACATTTCTAACTGACTAGTTCAGGGCTGCGCGCATGAGCATCATTTTCTCGATCATCCCCGTCGCCAATCACTCAGGATCCAAGATCCACAAACAGATGACCCGTCTCATCGCAATATCATTTGCGTGTATGTGGGCCACGCTGCTCGTTCAGAAGCTCAGTATCTGCAAATTCCACTCCTGCTACCTGGGCAGGTCGGTGGCGCTCTCGATTTTGATCAGTCAGTACCTATGTACTTTCTTTGGGTGCTATGGTCCTCAAATCGTTGGTGATTCAGCGGACGTCACCGCGGATGTTTCCCTCGTTGCTGCGCCGCTTTATCTCTTGAAAAACGTAGGCCTTTCGCGTAGCAGAAAATTACTGGTGCAATCTGCATTTTGCGCATCGCTTCTAATTAGCGCCGTCACAATCCCTCACTCTACACTCCTCATCCTCGGAATCTTTAACACAGCTACGCTCACGGTTGCGCACATTCAAGGTAAGCATTCTTCCGTCCTCACTGCTTTGCAAAATGCCACCGAAATTAGGCTGCCCTCAGTCTCACCATCTGCAATCTCCTGGTGATCGTGACCTTCTTATACCGCGTATATTCAAAAGACACATCCGACCCCGACCAGCCATTCGCATCCAATGGAGTCTTCACGAGTATCATCATGGCACCGATGGGTAGCAGCACAAATACCATGACGTCGTTTTCTTTACAGAAGGGGATAACCTCAAGACAGATCAGGGTACAGACTAGAGAGATGAAGTCGAAGGATGAAGCTGAAGGCGCAAGTGTCCATTACGCCGAAGAGGGCACTAGTATTAAGAGTAGCTAGCGAGCGAGCGACGATCGATTAGGAAGTTGCGAAAGAAGATGGTAGCCTGGGTTTTCATATTACCATCATGGAATGTATCTTTGCATTATATGAGTTGCACTGAAGTGTTGTATTTATGCCACGGCAGTGCTTTGCGAATCTAAGTAGATGACTACGACCTTGTCCTCCATCTGTCTGTGTCTTATACTAGAAGTCGAGGTGACATCCGAGTCGAAAATGAAGAGCTGGAGATGGGCGCTGTGCGTTGCTACATTTCATCATAAATAACTGTACAACAAATGCAAGAATTGTTCACAAAGGAAATGCTTTTATTACGCATTCCATGATTGCAGTAAGAAAATAAAAACGTCCATGTGAGATAACGAGACAGTGATATCTTGCTTCAAAGTAACAGCTTCAAACTGAAGCCTGATGCGACTCTGAATGATGAAGATGTTCCTGTGTGCACAGGTCAGGTGCTGAGTCGCAAGATTCAGAATCATTGGAAATACACACCTTTGCAAGTTTCTGTGCTTCCGACAAAATGACGAGGCATGACCGCAGACCATTCAAACACCACTGCCTTTCGAGCCAGGAGAGAAGCGTGCGGTTCCAGAAAGACTCAAATAAGTGGTTGAGAGTGTCGTCCCACAGATTTGGAGCTCGCGCAAGATGGAACGCCCAGTATTGGCATGCATACTTGAGAATGTGGGAAGATGATCGACTTCGCTTCCGAGCCCCGTTTGCAAAAGCCACAAACTGCTGCATTGCATGGAAGATGTCCGTGTGTGGCGAAAAAGGCTTGCTTAGATTTCGTGGCAGTGCAACGTGCCTTAATGCTAGGGCTGCTGGAAACATCAAGAAATCCGGCAAGCTCTTGAACTGCTGAATTGCTTGAAAGGCTGGCACTAAGGGCAATCCTGGGATGACTGTGTACTCGCTGAGCGCTTCCAGCGTGCTCGAGAATTCTTCCATTGTCACCAAGACAGATGCCGCAGGAGTCGACTGCCATGCTTGACCGTCGGGCGTCTGTAGCCACTCTCGCCCGCCCCGGGTCTGCAGCCACTCTCGTGCGTTCTGAGTCTGCAGCCAGGTTTTCCCGCTCTCGAACCGCAACCAACCTCGCCCGCCCTGTGTCTGCAGCCAGTCTTGCCCGTTCTGTGTCTGTAGCCACTCTAGCCCGCCTGCGGTCTGCAGCCAATCTCGGCCGTACGAGGTCTGCAGCCAGTCTTTTCCACTCTTGGTCTGCAGCCACTCTCGCCCACCCGGGGTGTGCAGCCGGTCTTGTCCGCTTAGGGTCTGCAGCCACTCTTGCCCGCCCGGGTTCTGCAGCCACTCTCGCCCGCCCCAGGTCTGTAGCCACTTTTGCCCGCTCTGGATCTGCAGCCAGCCTTGCCCGCGCCGAGTCTGTAGCCAGTCTTGCCCGCCATCAGTCTGCAGCCACTCGCTCGCTCCCTGGGTCTGCAGCCAATCTCGCCCGCGCCAGGTCTGTAGCCAGTCTTGCCCGCTTTGCGTCTGCAACCAGTCTCGGCCACTCTCTGTCTGTAGCCACTCTTGGCCACTCTGGGTCACCAGCCAGGTTCGTCCAGTCGAATCGTGCAGCCACTCTCGCCCGCGCCAGGTCTCCAACCACTCTCGTCCCCGTTGGGTCTCCAACCAATCTTGCCCACTCTCTGTAAGCAGCCACTCTCGCCCGTTCCGGGTTCGCAGCCACTCTCGTCCGCTCTGGGTCCACAGCCACTCGCTCTGAATCCCCGGCTGCCCTGTTTCACTCTGGGTCTCTAACCACTCTCGCCCAATTAATGTTTGTAACCACTCTCGCCCGTTAGGGGTTCGTAACCACTCTCGCCCGTTTGGAGTGCACAGCCATACCCGCCCGTCGGATGTCTGTGCCCAATTCCGCCCGCGCCGAGTTTGCAGCCAGGCGTGTCCGCGCTGGGTCTGTAGCCAGGTTCGCCCGTTCGAGGTCTGCAACCATCTTCGCTCGATCAGAGTTTCAAACCAATCTCCCTGGAGAGTATTCTCTAGCTGCTCCCATACGATCTGGGGCTCCAGCAACCCTCGCACATGCCTTGCCTTGAGCCACTCCTGCTTTGTCGGGTCTGCGGCCACAGTCTGCAGCCACGATCGCCCTCTCTCGGTCATCAACCAACCCTGTCCACCACCGGTCAGCAGCCAGTCTTGTCCATCCTCGGTCAGCAGCCAGTCTTTCCCTTCTTGGGTCTGTAGCCAGGCATGCCCATCCAAGGTCCCTAGCCAGGATGAAACCACAGAGCGATCTCCCCGAAGCCATACCAGACCCATAAGAACTTGCAATGGCTCCGGGGGTTGGACAATGAAGGCCAATGCATCTTTTAAGTGGTGGGGGTCGTCGGTTTTCATAGCTTGGCTCTGTTCCTTTATGGCTGAGAGCGCATCCAGAAGAGCCAAGCTTTCTGGAATCTGCTGCATCATCAAGTGGAAGGAGGATTGTGCGAGTAAAGAGTGTACTTGAGGGAGGCTGCAATTTGAAGGGTTGGAAACATAGTCACGAAGGGATGAGTGAGAGATATTCACGGGGAGATTGGTGTCGGCAGGGATATCCATGACAGACCGTAGCTGCATTAGAACCGACTCAACATCCTTACCCTGACCAGGGCCAAGAAGTTCAGAGATCTGTGATATCGACAGAGGCTCCGCAAGGGCAGCAACCACAGATAAATGCATGTATGCCCGTTTGGGGTCTGCACATGTCAAGAGAATCCGGTTATATAGTTCATACACCTCCGTTCCTGGCAGTAGTTCACTCGTTAGGTCGAGCATGAGCTGAAGCCGATTGCGGGGATTATTGTATCCATCATCGATGAACTTCATCATCGTAGACGCCACAATGAAACGTCTGCCAGCTCGGCTCGCCAGCCGCGCAAGTTCATCTGGCGTTGGGCGTGGGAAATTAGAAATGCGACCTTGAAGCTTTGTGAAAGAATGCTCCAGGAAGATATAGATGTCATGGTCGACGTCTGCGCCATCCAACGAGATGATGGGAGCAACTCCTTTCCCAGATGTTTTCACTGGTATTTCGCAAATCAGCGGGTGTATCTTTTCTTCGCGCATCGCTTCACAGATATGTGCTTCCGAGCGACTCGTGAGCAGGATCTGGACCGCGGGCAGGTCAGGTTCGCGAAGAGCTTGGCCAAGTAGGGAGATGAGATCAGCAAGTTCGGTTTTGGATGTGCATTCATCAAGGGCATCAACGATAAAGGCCAAAGGTGCGCTGTCACGCAGTCTGAATCGAAGGTTCTGAAGAGGTCGGAGAAAGAGTGTTTCCATCTGATCGTGAAGGGATGTGTCTGGGTCGAGAACTGCAGGGTCTTCGCGGATAGCTCTGATCACATCCTCGCGGATGCTGGGAAAATTCCTGGCAAGCTGGTAGACAAGCGTGGCAAAAAAATATCCAGTGGTAGAGCGTTTTGTGTTCATGCGCGAGAAAAAGAAGGATCCCGCGAGCCGCTTTTCTTTCGTCGTACACCCTGTCACCGCCATCCCTCTCATCCTTTCAGCTACAGTGAACGCAACAGCAGACTTTCCGACGCCCGCGGTACCGTGCAGCCAAATGAGTCGACTACCATGTTCTCGGTTGTCTAAAGAGTCGTGGATGTGGTTGAGAAGGACCGTCCGGGTCCCTTCCATACATTTTGGATGGGGCTGGCGTTCACGGGAATCATACGCAGCACCCTTAACTGCGATTTGGGACAGCTTCTCCCAAATTCCTTCAGATGGTCGATGATCACCAGGAACTGTTGACGAGGTCAGAGAGCCAAGAGAGGATACGAGATGTAAATACCGACATTGATCCATTGATGAATGTTGAATAAGATATAAGATGCAACTTCTGGGCAACTCGGCTCCCGGCGAAATACTAGTTTGGTTGGACGGTAGGGTCTGAAATCATAGGAATGATTTGTATCTCGAGGAAAGACTCGAAGGATTGACGTATGAGCTGTAAAGCAGGAAACGATGCTCTGGCGTCACTAGGCCGTCCAGTAAGTGTGTTGGCTTGTGTTGGACGGTAATGAGCTACTAGTGAGTAACGATCGACAAGGAGATGCGGCAAAGCTTACTAAGAGCTGTCCGAAACCAGCTAGATGGATTTTCAGTGCCAAGAAAGGCAGAGAAAGGCACGCTAGATGGTGGAACCGGTACCGGGACGAAGGCTGTCAAAACACAGCAAGCGCCTGCAAGCGCTCACTTGGTTCCAAGAACATTTAGTGACTAGTCACCTCACCAAAAGTTCAAAAAGTACCAAAGTTCGTGTGATAGCATGCTACAACACCCGAAGAACATAATTAATCTTTCCTAGTACGACAGTTGGGGGATCTGCGCCCTGCGTCACTTATACGTCTAATAGTGCGTCTGAAGCCTACCTTTCCTACTCCATCCGACTCCAGTGACCACGAGAGATATCTGATGGTACTGCTACTCTTGCCTGACGGGTGGTCACTGTGTGTGGATCCAACATGTGTACACTTATATTAATCTTCCAGTGGTATCCTATACATTTATGAGGTTTGGTATGGTAGTACCGCTGCAGCTCTGGGCTGAGTCCATGGTTGAAGGGCCAATGCTAATAGATTGTAACTCAAAATGCGAGGAAGCACTAGTACTTAGTTTGGCTGCACATAAGGTCAGAAGGGATGCTTATCTCGAGGGACGACGTACTTGAATTTGAGACTCGTACTCAAACGTCGATCGCTTGAAGCCAGGCTAAGCCTTGCCTGAGCCCTGAAACGGCACCCTGGCTTCAAACTGTCCAAAGTGTGCAGGGTGGTAATGAGGTGAGCACTGAGACGACTCTGAAGTAATCACGATAGTGGTCGAGATTGTAAAATATAAGAGCCGCTCGAGGGGGCACTTCTATTAATACTATTACATAGTCGGACGCGAAGTACAAACTTGAAGCAAACCATAATATGTATTAAGTCGCCCAGCCGGCCCCAATCTCGACATAAGATGTCATTTGATATCCTTCCACAAACCAAGTAGCATTTCATAGCAGATGTTAGTATATAAAATACACCGAGTACAACAAATTATGCATGTTGAGCAAGTAATACAAATGCGAATATAAGCCCGTAACATGGCATTCCAGATGACCCCGATCCCAGCAGGTAATATCAAAACTCTGGACAACTTGAGCGGATCCACCGCAGTGCTGTACAATATTTGGTATGGTGAGTAGCGTCAGTGTGAGATGCGGATGAATCAATCATCGCATGGTGGTAATCATGACGAGCCAGAGATAGCGCCATTGATGGCGTTCAAAAGAATGTTGTTGTAGTCGCCGCCCATCTCCCACAGGGCGAAACCAGCCAGACCAGACTGCGTAATGAAGTTGCCCTTCGCGGCTGCAGGCAAATCAGATAAATTGCATCTGCTTAGAGCGAAAAAACGTACTGAAGGATTGGGCGTTGTCATAGGCTACCATGACTTGTGTGTTAGGGTTGTAGACGTAGGGCTAACAAAGACAAGAATTAGACCGGTGAAAACATCGCGGGACAAGGATTACGTACCGTCTGGCTGCAGTTGTTGAAGCTGCTGATCATACCGGAAGCAACACTACCGTCCTGGTTCAGGAAACCGGCATCAATGAGTCCCCAGAAGTTGAAGTCCCCGGAAGCAGGTTGGCTAACACCGCAAGCGTCTGGACCGGCAGCATCCCAGCTGTCACCGGTGACGGGGTTGTTGGTGTTAAAGCCGGGGTATGAGGCCAACACGTTATTCTGGACAGCTGCAGATTGGCTAATGGAGTAGCCATGTCCGTAGCTAGGCACACCAAGAATGATCTGTTTAGCAGAGAACCCTGCGGCAGTCCAGAGCTTGACGGCAGAAGTCGCAGAGCCAGTTTGGTCAGCAGTTGGAGCACAGGAGTCGTCTAAAGGAGAGTTGGGGCCCACAACCTTGCTGAAAGTGTCGCCGTATACGTCGTAGTTCATGATTTCTGCAGAAATATTAACGACTATAACGGCAAGCATTGACCAATCTACTAACCAATGTAATCCAAAACCTGGGCAAAACTGGATAGGTCAGTCGATGGGGTCCCAGTAGCATCGTTCCATGGGTTAACAGGGGTAGCAGCAGAGAAAGAGACATTCGGCAACGCTGTCTTCAGTTCCTGGAGCGTAGACAGAAGATTGGCAGTATCCTGAGACGACTGTGTGTTGCAAGAAAGACCGTTGGTGCTACCAGGGTACTCCCAGCTGTAAAAAAAATGTCAACAACGAGAATAACCGTGTCAAATTAAATATACATACTCGAACTCGACACCTTGGAAGCCATACTGGTTCACCATGCTGACGATCGACTGGACGAAAGTCGTACGGTTGCTTGAGGTGGACATAGACGATGAGAAATATATGGAACCATCCCAACCACCAACAGTCAATACAGGGACAACGTTCTGTTGTCTAGTAAGCCAACCATCGGCCACAAAAAGAAAGTATAATCATACATTTTGCTTGGCGGCAGTGACGAAGGTGACAGGGCCACTAGGATCGCTGTCACCGACAGTCATTGTAGCGGTACCATCAGCGGAGGTGATAGCTCTGTATACCAAAGTGAGAAAAGTTTGCATAATGATTTCGAGGGGTAATTAAACTCACCCGAAGTAAGCTATTCTGTTGAAGCCCTTCCACGTAATGTCGGCAACCGTGTAGTCGGTGTGCCAGTTAGCAAACCAAGCCATTGCGATAGAGCCATTACCAGGGTTCGCAGGCGTAGAAGTAGACCCTGGGGAGGAAGCAGTCGAGGAAGGTGTAGTGGCAGTCGATGTAGGTGTGGTGGCACTAGCAGCAGATGAAGATTTGAGAGAGCAAGTTGGGGCGGCAGCTGCAAACGGCAGCGCCAGCAGAGAAGCTATCGCCAGAGAAAATTTCATGATGATCAAAAGTTTTAAAAAGATGGACGTCGACAGTGAGTGAATGAACTTGAAAGCGAAAGTTGTGAGTAGGTGCTAGCTAGAGCACTAATTGCAATCAGGACCAGGCCTTGAAGCAGTTGAAAATCAGACGGGGAAAGTAAAGAACGAGTAGACAGGTAGACGGCCTTTTTGTAGTTTTGAAACAACGTGTGGACTGGACTTTCATATCGTGCATGATCAATGCGGCACCACTAGACCTAAATTACACGCACTTTTGTTCTTCTTTTGTTCATTATGCACATGGTCAGACAGTGGTCACCCTATGAGCGCTTTTTCTCACGCTAAACACCTTGGGCATTGTTCATTGGTAGCCTCGTCCACTTGGTAAGATCCTTCCCAATCGATTGATCAACAAGTACTAACGCTTAACTACTTTTAACTGCCACAGGAACTATCCACCGAGGATCGATCAATTCATTTCGTGATCATACTTGTGACCGCAGACTTTTTGTCCATTGATAAATGGCAGATGGGCCCAATCCATGCCAAAGGACCATTGACAAAGCTTCGTCTTCACGGGTCCAATGTGACTCGGAGAAGGCGCTGCTTCTTTATTTCCAGGAATCGAGATGACCCTACGATTTGGTCCTTGCACACCTGGTTCAATCAGATCTCTACAAAAATCATCATTCAAACAGATGCGCTGGTGGTTCGCGATCACTGATTCGGTGCTTGCCCGAATGTCGGGGTCAAGTCTCTGCCACTGCTAGGGCTATGGGCTCGACATGTGCCAGGGGTCTCCGAGGCACGACAACCTGTGACCATGGCGTGAGCCCGTCCTCCGAGTTCAGTCCGTTGAGTTATTTTAAATGCGCCCAAGGACCAAAGCTTCGTTTTCACGGGTCCAATGTATTGGTGACTCGGAGAAGGTGTTACTTTTTTTTATTTCCAGGAATCGAGATGACCCTATAAGGTTTGATGCACACCTGGTCTCTAAAAAATCACCATTTGAGCAGATGTGCCATGCGCTGGCGGTTCGTGATCACTGATTAGTTACCTGCTCGAATGTCGGGGTCAAGTCTCCGCCACGGGCTCTACTGCTAGGCTACGTAGCTGTCGGACTCGATATGTGCCAAAGGCCTCCAAGGCACAACAACTTGTGACCATGACGTGAGCACGTTCTCCGAGTTCAATCTATTAATAACGCCATCGACAGGAGCGAGAATTTGCCATGGAAAAAAGTCTATCTATTAGGCAGAACT
Source organism: Suillus subluteus (assembly GCA_016647755.1). Classification (NCBI taxonomy): domain Eukaryota; kingdom Fungi; phylum Basidiomycota; class Agaricomycetes; order Boletales; family Suillaceae; genus Suillus; species Suillus subluteus. The sequence continues at coordinate 343,908 of JABBWI010000045.1, forward strand.
TCTTACTAGTCTCCAGTAGCCGCTGACCCAACATCAGATACAACAATCGATATCTTCGATTCTGCCCTGCTAATGCTACGTAGCCCAGCACGACTGTACGCGATCATCATGGTGATAATCAATAAATGGTCTTCACTGACGGAAATGAGTTTTACTGAGGAAGCTTTCACGACGCTCGCGTACTAGGTCGCCGTCGTTCTGAATCGAATGATCGGTTGCAGGGCAGTCGAGACTTAGAGCCCATCACACAGCAGTCACTAGAGTTATCAACGTATGTATGTATTCCATCCATTGTTGTCGTCCAGCTACACTTCGCGATGCCCATCGATCAGATCCAGTGTAAATTCTACATGTCAACATATGAAGTTTTCTAGTCGTGAGAGTCAGGGACATAATGTACAATAGTTCTCACTGTCTACATCCTTCACAAGAGCTATCCCTCGGTGTTCGCAAAAATTACACGGCACAAGCCCTGAGCGACAAGGTTCAGATGAAGGCCAAGTGAGAAGACCGCGCCCACCAATCACCAGCATCATCTAATCACCGTCAATACAACATATTCGAGACGCGCTGCGAACATGTTGTCAAAATACGGGTAAGAAAGAAGCGCCGACGCGAGGACTCCGCACATCTAACTGTGTTGTACCCCGTCTTCTCAGCTGCCTGCAGCAATCAGCATGTTTGTCGTCCGAGTTCATAACGAACACAGCATCCCTCCTCAGCCATGAACATGAAACCGAACAGGCTGCCTCGAGGCAAAGTCTCGACCAAGATGCTATCCACCACCTCTAACAAGTCCGATTCGCACAGCAATACGTCTGGCTTGGTGTGCCTCGACTCTTCGAGAGCGAAATAGGGAAATGGCTATGGCGAGGGTAGCGAAAAACAGGTTGCACGCCACGAATTCGTAAAAATCCGCACGCTCTTTTGCGGGAACGCGGCCGCAAGGCTGCCATGCAGGAGTCTCCCCGAGAGCTCCTGGGGGTGGAGATACAGGGTACGGTTCATCAGGGGGTCTCGTTGTAGGTGTGGTCGTGTTCGAACAATGCATGAGTTGTCGGTTGCCGAATGGATGACAGAAGGGTTCATGAAGCTACAATTCTGTTAAATATCCGTCCAGCACATTCATACGTCAGAAAACATACAGCATCTACCGGACATGGTTCACATGCGCCAAATGGGCGACAAGTGACAGTCCGATTTTGAGTCTGACTCGGATCAACGTGTTGGGCCTGAATAATATTCACGACACATAAAAGCACAAAGCTGCAATCCATAAGTTAGATATGTTATGATATTCAGGGTTAAGAAATACCTACAAAATGAGCTTCATGACTGTGCTCGCCGCCGCCGTATGCAACATCGTGAAAGCATGAATGTGAGTAGGCGTGAGAAATCCTCTCTTCCTTGCCTCATACTTAGTCGACGCCGTAAGTACAACCTTCCAAGCCATTACAGTGCCAAACCCACTAATAGGATAGGCTCTGCAGGTTAAACATGTCTCGTCGCACAGCAGTAATCGAAGAATTCGATGATGACACTGAACTTCCGCTCCCATCGCGCCCACTCAATACTGGGCCGCGTGGGCCCCTACTCAAAGAGATAGGGCATTCCGACGAAGAGGACAGCGAGTCTGAATCAGACGATATGTCTGCGCTAGGCCAAGCATCACAATCACAATCACAATTTCACGCTCCAACATCGTCCGGTCAATCGCAAGGTCAACCATCCAATACTATCACTGACATTACGCCTTATAAGAAGTACGTTATTCATATAACTGTCCTTCGCTTGCTAAGATTTTATTAGATGGACGTGCATATACCCTATCTATATCGATGCAAAACGGCCATATGGGACGGGTGAGCGCCGGATAGCGCGCGAAAAGAGCGTTTGGTGGCCTTTGAGCAAGGATATCGCCGATGCGACTAGCCGGCTTGGATTAGGCACCTTGCACGAAGTGCAGAAATCTCATCCTAGAGACTGGGAAAACCCTGGCCGTGTGCGCGTGCAGTGGAAGAAAGATGGGCGGCTGATGAACCCCGCGATCAAAACGAGTGCGTGAATTCATTCTGCGATAATCTTCTCTGATAACTCAAATATGATCAGAAAAACAGCTGCTGGAGATGATATCCTTCCAGATCCAACGGATAAAACAAGATAATATTCCCCGCCCACCATACGTAATGACCCCGCCCCCAGTGTCTGTCGCTCAGCCAGCGGTCAAACCTCCCACGTCCGCGAAAGGCAAGCAGAAGTCCAAAGCGGGTTCTGGTGTTGCCGTGCAGCTTTCCAAGTCAAGTCAACAGCGCTTGCCTACACCTCCACAACCTCTGCCAGCTTTGGCAAGCCGAGTATCTCCTTACTCACCAGCTTTACCCACGGGAATGCTCATCGAGACCGTCAAGGCTGGTATGAGTGCGCAGGAGCCAGGTGCAGGAGCTGCTCCAGGCCAACCGGGTATCCAAAAAGGTAAACGGAAGGTTCTCAGAGTTAGGGGGTGATTTAGGACTCGGTTGTAGTGCAAATTGTCCTGTACGAAATACTTGAAAACATTCGTGAATTGTTGAACTCTGGTGTCGAATTTCCAACGCACTGGATCATTTCAAATGGGTGAAACATTCGGGGATGTTCGACCATAGCTGCAGTCTGATGACATCAGCTACGTCGGTATTTCCCGCAGGATTCAATATGGCTGTGGGATGGAGGATTGGGAGAGAGTGCCATAAATGTGTTTTATGTTATGCGGAGGATGTCTTACACCGATATTGCCTACATTGCCTCCCGGTTCCCGGTCAGTGACCTCGCCAGCGAGCAAGTATGGTTAGAGGTCGAGCGCCTCTCGTAAGACACTGCGTTCAAAGTTTCGCTTGATGCTTCTTGGGCGCTTGGAGCAAGTACTGCGGACCCAAACCCCTGATAGCCTTGAGGCAACTTGAAGTGGATCGCCCGCATCCTCTTGTGAAGTGAACGTGATTGTAATATCAAATATGGGCGGTGTAGAAGCCTTGCGGCGACTGGATGGCGAAATGATGGTCCGAAATAGTCAGTTCCCCGCTCTGATGGGCATTGGTCGGCGCCGATTAGCGCAAATAGGCCTTGACAAAAAAAAATTTGCAGGACCGTCGTCGCAGACTCGCAGTAATGCAGACAAGCGACTTACCTCAATTTACTGGCAGTCGACGATTGGACAGCCACGAATGTGCATCATGCCTCATGCAAACCATGCTGGTGATCAAATGGAAGCCTGAGGGCGTAGATGACAACGCGCATCATGAAAGACGCATGTTATGATAGGTCATCCGATGATCTGGAATTGAATTGAGAGCATATATACGTAGTAGTACCCTCTCAACTTCGAGCAACCATTCCATTCTTCCATATCCCATCTTCCATCTTCCATCTTCCATCATGAGCTCCTCACAAGATCGCAGCGTAGGCCGTGTGATCAATCACAAGGATTATTACTTGCGTGGTGGGGACATGAGTGTGTTGGTGAGTCCCAGAGTATTCCTTGGTCCGTCCATTCTGATCTGGGGCGAACGTTGCAGATCGGGAACCATCTCTACCGTATACACAGTTTCTTCTTCTACCGTGAATCATTGGTATGGCGGCAGATGCTAGATGCCCCTCCCAATGGCGGGGAACACGGCACAGCTGATGCTCCGAGTCCTTTCACCCTCGACGACGTCAAGAACGAAGACTTTGAGCGCTTCCTCTGGGTGATATACAACCCGTATGTGCAAGCTCTGAGTTATTGTCCCTACTCACATGTAATTCCAGCCAATATTCGGTCTACGATGCTCCCTTTGAGACATGGTTGAGCATCCTAAGGCTCGCCCATCGATGGAGCTTCTGCAACATCAAAGACCTCGCTATTCGCGAGCTCGAGACACTCCCAATTGAGCCGATCGAAAAGATCGTGGCATATCACGAACACAATATTAACAAAACCCTCCTTCTCCCTGCATACATCGCGATGTGCAAACGTGAAAAGCCTCTGACTCTCGCAGAGGGCATGCCGCTTGGAATGGAAACCGTCCTCCGCCTTGCGGATGCACGTGAGCGTGCTCGGCAGCAAGCCGCGGAGAGCGGCATTCGCTCGCCTACTTTCGACGATTTTGAGGATGAGCAGATGGAGGATATGGTAAGGGAGGTGTTTAGCATTCCGCCGAGACAGATGTCGGCAGGTCGACACTCAAGACACTCGTCTGGTGCATTCAACGGTTTCGGCAGTTTCAGCGGAATGAATGGCTTTGGCTCGAATGGTCTTGATTCAACAACACACAAGCCATCTGATCCCTTGCACGTATCTACAGACCCACTTTCACCTAATGGCACAACGACGAAGGCTGATGGCAAGAAGCCACAAGCTCCTCCAAAGGATGAGAAACCGTCGTCTGAACCGAACGGGACTCCCTCCCAACAGGCTGGGTCTGGCACCACTGAAAACAAAGGAGGCGCGGGTAAGCCTAATGGCGCAGGTGAGTAACTGGCCGCTCGATTCGATTGTTTTATTCTGATTCGTGGTCCCTTTGTCATCGTAGGGAAACACAAATGAGGATTGCTACACAGGCGGGTCTCATGCGTAGCGGCAACATGGTTTTTGTGTCGTTTTCGAGTTTTGACTATGTTATCGAGGTGCTATGTCAGTGGTTCAATCATCATTTCAATACATTACTTTATCGGAAGATCTCAAGAACCTTCGAGGGAAATCTGTATGCGCGCGATCAAGTTATCTATTCACTCTAGAACAGCGATTACCATTAAGATCTCCGAGTGTCGAGGCAATCTTTAAGAAAAACATAGTACTGGTATATGTATGCGGTTAAGCGAGATTATCCATTGGTCAAGTCGATGACCTCTCTTAGCCGCCACATAACCCGTCATGCTAATGAAGAGTTTAACTATGGATGGGTGGCCATAAGAGGTGATTGATGTTTGTTGACGTCGGACGACCATTCTCGAGCACCTCCAAATGTAACAACATCAAACAACACCACACAATGTCTCCTCCACTGCGCGACCCAACATCTGACTCCGAAGACGATGACCCGGACTACGCGCCTCCCGAACACCAAGGTGTGATAACAGGTTATCCTATCGAGAATCGTCTTGTCTAACCAAATACATCAGACTCGGATAGTTCTGGAGATGAAGAAGGAAATGATGAAACTAATGTGGCCAATGAAGTGAAGGAGGAAGATCTAGTCGAGAAGAAAAAGTGAGGTGTGTCGGGTGACCCTGTGGGTCAGATATATTTACCCTACTCTATAGTGCGCGTGATGCTCTATGGGCCAGTTTCCAGGCGTCTGTCGCCACGCCACCGCCTCCAAAGGTCGAGGAGCCGCCAAAGAAGCTCGTGAAGATCGAGAAACGATACCTTTTTGCAGGGAAGAATATAGTGTATGTCCGCCCACTCATTCCTTGTTACAGTGTGCTTAGTGATGTTAAGAGAAGTGGTTGAAGTCCTCGAGGATTCGGAAGAAGGCGAAGAAGTGGCCACGGTGGAATCCATCAGAGTCGTTGTCTGCTGCTGCACCAGCCCCTGATTCTTCGTCTTCAACCACCGATGTGAACGCGTTCGGCATCGAGTTCAGCAACTCCCATACAACCTACAGCACAGAAATCTGCCACAAGGAAACCTCTAGGTCCTCGTAAGCCCCGCACGTCGCTAGCGGACATACCGACTCAGAAGGCCAAGAAGATTACTACTCTGGATAAATCTGCAATGGACTGGCGCACACATGTCACGTCGAGTGAAATTAAGGACGAGCTTGATGCTAACCGACGCGGGGGTGGTTACTTGGAAAAGATGGACTTTTTGAAAAGAGTCGAGGATAGGAGAGAGGATGCATATGAAGCGAGCAAGTCGAACAAAAGGCGAAGAACCTAAGGCATGAGGACAAGTTGTTATTGTAGTCGAATCGTGTGTATGATAATACATGTTTTACTGTACCAATACAGGAACATCAAGAGTAATCATACCCACCCTCATATCGCAGATACTGAGGATTCAGGAAGGCAATCGGAGAGGGACAAGAATTTCGAGCGATGGGCGCGAGGAACGGTTCAAACTTCAAAGAGGGACGAATGGCGAAACGGGTATGACAACAAGAATGAAAATTAACAGAATATTTCAGGCCATTGACGTCCTGCATGTGGCCTTGTGCTCAGACCAATGTGACTTTTGGCACCCACCATCGCAATACCTGGAAAATTACTGGTCAATCATCCGCCTATGACAAGAGTAAATAAACCAGTTACCTCGCTTTCTCACAACCACTGCACTTCCTCAGCGCAGCACTGGGATTGCCGCACCACGAACATCTGTACAGCGCGACGGTGTTCGGGCTGACTCGTGGATGCGAACATCTCTGCGGCTGACATTCGTCTTCCTCTCCCTGATCAATATGGAGGTCGTCAAGCCATGCGGCAAGATCATCTTCAGCTTTCTCTAATGAGATGGGGCGTTCGTCCATCATCACCTCGTCAAAGCGTGCAATCAGATCCTTCCACTCTTCTACAGCAGTGGGGTAGCGCTTGACGATGTTTTGCTGGGTCAGACGCAATTGCGTTTTCGGGGGAATGGTGCCCAGGAGTACGCTAAATTCATCGGCATACCCCAACTTCTTCAATGCGACCTGTGCTCGGTTGTAGAGACACCGTTGAATGCCAAAGCCGGTGGACATACCTGAAGCTCTTGAAGGTCTGCTGGTGTATCTGGCCCTTTGATGGTAAGAGTGAGACAGATGTACCAGTATAGCACGTTCTTCATGTGTCTTGCATCTGGGGGAGCCTCCGTGGCGTAAACTTTTGCGTCCTCCATCGCGCTCATAAGGAATGCAACACCCTCATCATATTTTCTATCTCCAGGGCTGGATTCCTGAATGCGACATACCCCCAGATTGCCTGCGAGCTCGACAGCACGATGCAAGAGCCCAAAGCGTACGAACGGCGTCATCTTCGGGCACTTCAAGCCTTTCTTCGCAGAACGCAAGCCCTCGTAGTGGTCTTTACCCAATGTGATCACATAGTAGAAGTATGCGAACTTAGGGTTGCGTTGAAGACCGCGCTTTGCAGCTTCGATGGCGTCGGGGATGCGAGATCTGATAATGAAAAACTTTGCGGTAATCATGTCTGCAAGATCTTCCTCTCCCGGACGACCCTTTGCACGGATGGCTCTAGCGCAATGGGGCAGTGCATCGGACCACATGATAAATGGTAGACCTATGTCCCTGTTGATTTCTATCTTTCCAGTACGGGGATCTTGCATCTGGAAGCCGCCTTCTGCGATAGAGAACTCGGTTCTGGTGATGAGTTCTGCGAGCTTTAGACCAAGACTATAAAGATCCTTGTCCTGCGCACACTTCATCATCGCCTTCTGATTGTCGGCGGTCGAAGCCATAGTAAGAAATGTATCACAGCGCATTGAGCCGTAATCTGTCAAGATATCAACGAGATGGTCAGGGAAACGGCGTTCGATTGCTGCCATGAGCTTCTGAGGGTCGAAATGTCTCTGGTCCTCCTCCGAAGACAAGGCTTCGAGACGAAGCAGGCCACCCAGCGCGCTGACACGCACGGTGAGGTCCGCACTCCGCAGGCAAGCCACAAGCAAGTTCTGAAGTGGTGCGGAAGCCTTGCATTCACTCCAACAGTGGAGAACAGGGTGCGTAAGCAACTCTAGGCCATGATGCAAGAGTTGAATGGTAACCCCAGGCTTGCGCATGAAATCTATTACAACTGGAATCAAAATTCTGATATTGGCCGCCTCGATGTATTTTTGAGCCGGCGAATCTTCCTGGTTGATCGCAGCGCCGATAGCATGAGCCATGGTAGAAATTGCCATCTCAGCAGCCCAGAGATCATCTGGATTTTCCTGTATGATCTTGAGTAGGGAAGGGGACTCGAGTGAGATTTCTTTGCGAATATCGACACCCCCATGATGTGTCACGGTGGTAAGTGCGCGGAGAGCAAGATAACGTGTGGAAGGAATCTTGATCAAAGGAGTGATCTTAGACACCAAGCCTATAATATAGTCAGTGCAATTCACCAACAGGACCGTGTGGTCGACCTGTACCTTTCTGAAAGAGCTTGTCTCGGAGGATGGCATCGGCACACATCTTGGTATAAATGCCGACGATTGCCCCGGTGATTTTCTCGTTTGTTATATTTGCGACGTAGACATTATCGATGTTATGATAAACTTCGTTGAAGTTGGCATGGACTTTCTTCAAGCCACTTCGTCTAGAGAGATCTTTGGGAATAAAGTTAGGGCTTGAAACGAACCAACAAAGGGACGGACTATGCTGCATACTCACCCGGTAACTGGAGGAACTCGCACAGTACCTTGACTCTCGTGTTCCATCCTTCAGCTCCCTCGATATCGTCTACCAACCCGATGAACTCCTCTGATGGGACACGTGTCACGGAGTGAACATTAACGATTGGTTTTGGCTTTTTTGCCTTCGTCTTTCCGCGAGGACCTGGCATGTGTACTGGAATGACAACAGAGTAGAAAAAGGACGAAGAGCCAAGCTGGGAGTTCCGCAGCTGGTGGCGATTCGCAACTTGGAGCACTATTGAAGCAAGTAGCTAAAACGCCCAATGTATCATTATGCAGTGAAAGGAAAGGATAGACGCTAGTCATCGAAGCTAAGCTTGAAGCCTTGCTCATTGATCTCCGACATATTTGTGTCGTGTCATCCCATGGCTCAGCGCTCAGTACTTAGCGCTAGCACTCAGTGCCTTCTGATTCATATTTGAGTCAACTAACAGTCGATAATGATGAACTGAGTTACATAAAATCAGCGGTGCGAAAAAGAACCATCGAGAAATCGTTTAATGAGAATTCGGTGGCCCATCATGATGAGCTTTCGCAACTAGACAGTTCCTGTCAACCTGCCGCCAAACTCGTACTAGTACTAAGTAGTCCGTCGGGCATTAGCGGCATGCATGGACTCGGGGTGCTCTTACAGTGGAAAATGTTGATTAGATTCACATCACAGTACTTAGGGTTACATGCCGCCATGCTGCTGGTCAAACGTTCAACGTTCAACGTTAACGTTCATTTCCGGTGAAACAAATGTATTGATTTTGCACTCGAATAAACCTTACATAATCTATTCGGAAATTGGGTGGTCTGCAAATCTCTGCGTGCAGGCGGGAGTTTCCGGCCAGTATTCTATCTTACATCCGATCGCCTGCCATCTCTCTCGTTTCCCGCTGTTTCTTTCATTAGCCGCAGTCTCTTATCTGCACAGCGTGTTGCGACTCGCAACACAAATCAAGAGGTCCAAGAAGTCACAATGAACCATCACTACTGGCATCATACTTTTCCGTAACTCCTCATTATTTCTATCGTTTGATTTGTTCATAGATCATCCTCGTGGCTTCTAGTAGACATTATATTTGACTTGTATTCCTGCGGGGCCACACGAAGTGTATCATTTCACGACAACGATAAATGAGGGTGATGAGGAACGGTTCCTCCATCAACGACAGGTCTCTTGTCATTGAAGGCGGAGCCATTTCGTAATATGTTACACACGCAGCGATGGAAGTCCTATGGTTGTGGTCATTCATTGGCGACCTTTTCGCCCCCATAAACCCTCTGATCAGACAACCAATCCGCAATTGTGCTAGCAAAGGATCATCGACATCAATACCACGCTCGCACAAAGCACATCGACGTGCATTTTCATTTCATTAATTGGGTGATAGAAGAAGGCCAACCGCACCTGGCATTCTGCCCAACCAGGCAACATCAGGCAATGTCCAGGCAAGATGTTTCATGACAGCCCATAAATAATGCACTGCTTCGGATGATATGGCGAACGACTGAGTGAGAAAGGTTATGATTGCTGGCGGTAGCAAGTAGGAGCGATATTCACAGGAACTGTGCGAGGCCGCGGCAGGCAGATGCACGAGCTTGCACAGATGTCGCTTATTAACCTCTGTGCAAACTCGTGGTTCGCTCGTAAGGCGTCAAAAGGGCGCCAACATCCGTTGGCTGGTCACATGGTAGGCACGACTCAGTTGTTGGTGGTGGACTCGGAGTACTAGATGGTGGAAACGGACTAGCAGATTTGAATGTCCGACTTCCTTTATTTGAATCAAGTCTTGCTCGATGTGTGCCGCAATCCTTCATCTCGCATGATAGTATGATACGACAATGCGTTTTCACAGTTTTGCCAACTCGACGCCGCGTACTTGGCAAAACGGCGAAGACGCATCCGTCCGCTTTTTAGATGATACTTACTAGTGTCCCGCACGACACTATGGCACTGTACACACCCCTGAAGTAGTGTCTACTTAACCATGCCGCCGAGTCCATTCTTGCCCAATGTTGAATCCGTCATAGCGTCCACTTGGCGACAAAGCCTGCTCTTTTGTCTACAAAATTTTCACCACCGTCCCTGGTTTTAAATTCGTCGTCGAAAAGTTGTTTCTTATCTTTTTGAGAAGTAGTAAGTACTGGATTGTCGAATCATGGTGGAACGGGCACGGACTGCAAGGGAACCCAAGGCCAAACCTGGACCCGTGGCACTCCCTATGACCTGCGTCAGACCATCCTAGCACGCCCAAGGGCCTGCGCCAGATCTCCCCACTACAATGGACTCGGGACAAAATTTAATGACTTATTGTATGGAAATATCATCGCTATTGAACATGTTTTTGAACTCCGAAATATTTCTGGATACTTTTGCCTATGAAAGTCACCCAGATTCCGGTATGCTGACGAGCTTTTTGTTATCCTTTATGCTTGATGCCGCGATGCGATCGTGAATTAGTAGTAGAACTAGTTGTCTTTGGCATATTCGGCATACCGTCCGGACCGGACCCTGAGCACCACTAACGGTTGAACGGCTCATTATGTAAATTATACACAAATCAACACTCAGTCCTCAGTGCACACCAAGTACTGCAGTGATTATGCCAGTACATGCGGGTAGCCAAGCGGTCCCGATTTATGGAAACTATCATGGGTAGGTACCTAAAAAAGTTCCTCGTTTTGTATCTTTTGATGGAGAATTGTATAGATATTACTCTAAGCGTCCTTTCATCCGAGATCCACGACTGGCTTTGCTCCCCACTGAATTTTTTGTGGGTAAGCGAGTTCTGGATGTTGGATGCAATGAAGGCTGGGTGACTTGTGAGATAGGTAGGCTACTTTTGACGCGGTTCAGGACACCATTTGTTCAGTTCAGGAACCAGGACAGTCCAGGGGGGCACATCAGGTCATCGGAGTTGATATTGACGACACTCTCATCAGAGCTGCCTGGAAGAGAAGACGCACCGCCTGGAGCCTTCAGTCTCCTGAAAGTGGAAATATCAATGAGGAGCGTTGCCCTCCGCCAAAACGACAACGACTCCTCGGTGATGCGTCCACTACGGACAGTAGTGCTCCCAGTTACTTCCCTGCATCGTGCGAACACAGTTACGGTCCATTGCCCATCCCAGACAGAGGATGCGGTGCTTTCCCGCACAATGTCACATTCCGAACAGTTGATTGGGTGAAGGACGAAATACCGGAGGATTACGATCAATACGATATCGTTTTAGGGTACGTGTCATGGCTGTTCTTGAGGAGACAAGGCATCACCGATATGATAGGTTTTCTATCTCAAAATGGATTCATCTAAATAACAAGGACGAAGGACTGCAAGAATTTTTCTCCCGAGTTCATCGATGTCTGAAAGTTGGGGGTGTTTTCGTCCTCGAGCCACAACCTTGGGATACTTACTCAAAAGCTCGAAGGATGAGCGAGACTCTCAAAGAGAATGCAAAATTTCTACAACTCCGTCCAGATGGCTTTGGGGAACTACTGGAGAAGCTCGGATTTAGTCATGGTCAGCGTCTCGGGGTCACTGGGAAAGGCGGTAAGTTGCGTTCATTCCGGAATAATTGAGTCTTATTAGATCGTTAGGCTTCCGTCGCCCCGTTGATCTCTACTTGAAGCAGCGATAAGATAGGATTTCTGTCCATGCTAAACCGGATATGTCGTTGCAGTGCTGCCACAAGAATTTTGGAGCATCATTATTCACACTGACAAGACACGTAAATTTATGGTGCCAACGATTCGTGTGGAATTCGGGTCCCGTCATGCTGTATCATGTGTATTTGTCTGATGCGCGAAAATTTTATGCTCGTGCGTCTTTTAATGTTGTTTTTCACTGCCTTCGTATGAATGAATGGGTAGCAGCGCCAACCTTATGCGTAGGAGAAATTCATTGTATCACCGAAGCACCCCAAACGAATTGTATCAATAGTTACATGGAAATCAATTGGCTATAGTTCGCGGAGAACTGTGGGTGGCTGTGCATCCCGGACGAGACATACACAGTCCCGAGCTGGGTAGCAGCACCACATTTCCTACTCAGGAAAAGTCTACCTCACCACCGAAGCACCCCCGAGTGCAGTACTTTATTGCCGGGAGCCTCAAGCTATAGTTGGCGGATAACTGTAATAGCTGTGCATTCCGGACGCGACGTCCGTACCCCTGACCGAGATTCTGCAGAGCCTGTGCTCGCCAGGCAGTGCATCGCTCGTTTTACGAAGGTTCAAATTGTATTCTAAGAGTTACAATTCTGCTGCGGACAAGTCATGAGCATGTGGATTCTTGTCACCTAACCGCAATCAGTGATTGACATGTAGTTTCAGTCAGGACCAGCGAGGTATGCGTATTTTCCCTCATCTTTTCAAAATACTGATTTTCAGTTGTCCTAATATTGCATATATGATATGATCCCTCACGCCCGAGATGTATATCATTGGAATGATTGAAGAATCGTCTTGATCTTCGCTTTAGCGCTCTCATCCGCGGTACTTAGTCGGGCGCCTGATAAGCGCCTATTGTGAAGCTCTGCAGAGAGGCTGTGGAGTCATTTGCCGGGATTTCCCAATAATCGGGCTGATCGGCTGATCGGCTCACCTTGCTCTGGATAATTTTGGATTTTGAAAGATTGAGGATTAGATGTACAAATTTAACTGTAGCGTTATTCGATGCTTCCTGATAGCGTGTGCCGTCACACGCCCCACTGCATGTATAAGTAGTAAGGACTACAATCAGAGTGCCGAGCAGTCATCCACTTCCCCGGTGAAGCAACATGTCTACAGCTGGCAGACACGCGCACACTGGCAGGAGTCGCAAAAAGCTCCTGCAGCGCCTCTACCGCTCGACTGAGGCGGAAGACTTTTCGCAACTGCGACAGATCATCAAAGAAATAACACAGGCGGACCCCAACACACGGCACGATATTCTGATAAAAGGTTGGGGATTAAACTCCCGAGATCGAAGAGTTTGCTGACTCGAGAGTAGCTGCTGAGATTATCAGGCAGCTTGACACAGGTTACCGTTCGCTTCTTGAAGAACAGGCAGCTTCGACTTCAACTAGTACTACTACTAGTAACGCTGGTTCTCCCATGCAATACCCTACCCCGGTTCATCCTGGTGAGTTAGTAATGCTTCTTCCCGGAGAATCTTACTGATGACAGGCCAGTGTCACATTTTCTTCCTGAGAGTTGGTCAGTGAACTATGACCACTCAATGTCGATGTATCCATGTGTGTTTTCTTCGCCGAATATAACACACGGCATGTATGCTCCCGCGAACATGGCTTCGGACTCGGATATTACGCATAACTATCTTTATTTCAACTCCTAATCTGGATAATTGATCGGAATACTTGGACCATATATTGTCTTATACTGTATATTCTGCAGCTGGTGTTCATAGCTATAATAGAACAATTAGATATATACCAATGTACAGCTGGCTTTGTACTTACCAAGGTCAAGAAATATTGTTGAAACGCATAGTGATCAATTATGTAAGCGCAAACGATCTGATCGCTCGTCGCGGACTTTCGAAATTTCAAGTTGAGTGCCAAGATCGAGCACATGCAATTGGTTGACGTTGTCGACGGAAAGCTTCTGCGTTTTGCCATCAGTACACAATGACCCGATCCTATCGACATCCATCGAAATCAATCTATTCAATATTTGCTATTTCTGCGAGCATCTATATCAGTGAGTATGCACTGATTGTACAACGCGATCGCCGATAGTTGCACTAGGACTCCGCGATGCTTATTTGCAGCTCTAGATCTCGGTGCAACTTGATGACATAGAGCAGACTTGATCATGTTCATCGTTGACCGGAGGCAGAAAGCAAGACCGCCGACAAGAACATTGTCGTACTAGCGCCTCCGGATCCGCGTAGAGCGCGCAAGATGGCGGTGTGACCCCGATCCGTGGACCAGATTACGTTTTCTCTGCGAACCTGAACCTTGAGTGTCTCTTATGTATTCGCCATAACTGACACCACCGTTTGTGTGATAATAGAAAAAAAGGGCTGCCACTGCCCTGGGCAGACCCTGGCTGGCGGACCATGTGTTCAGGTCCCAGGTCACCAATCCCGGGCGGCTAGATCTTGATTGTGGAACTCTGATGCGGCTGTTTTTCACTAACGCGATTTTTTTGTTGTATTATTCTACTTGCAAATACGTACATTTCCCCACTAACTGATGTCATTCTCAGCGTCCTCGTTGTCACCCTCAACGTGCTCGCCGTCGTCGCATCACCATGATCGCCGTCGTCATACATACCCCCTTCATTGTTGCTAAGTTGCCAATATTCTTTGTTCTACCATTCCAGTCACTCACCTACCTCCCACGACCCAGGACCGCCATTCAGAAAGCTGTGCCAGTATGTACATCTTCGTGAGGATCTTGCTTGACCACGGCACCTATAGCTTTTCTGTCGCTGGAGAATAGTACTATTTGAATGCCAGTGATTTCCGTAGCGTCTCTCGTCTCCTTGTAATCCAGGGTCCTTGACACGATGTCGATATGGTAGAATTGATGATTTCGTGGAGGTTATCTTTCACGCAAACAAATCAATTATCTTCTGAGCACGCTAATCAGACTCGGTCGCATTGTGGTACAACTGATTATACCATCGAATATTAGGTCTTTATTATGCATCTGATTCGTACTGGTTCCAAAAAGCGAGCGTGTTGAGCTATCACCAGTGTGTTGAAGTCCTGCGGGCGACAGCGTTTTTGAAGCAATTCTCTTCACACATATCATACGACCGTGGTCAGGACTACTGCTCAGTTCTATTGCTGTATAAAAGCCCGTCTTCAGATCATGCTTCAAGTTGTCTTGTTGTGATCCATGGATTATTGCTCAGGATGTTCTCTATCTCTTTCTCAACTCGACGTGTTGACGTGCACAAAGCATGCGAAGCTCGAAGCTGCAAGTGCAGCTGATCGTGGTGCGTGCTCACCTCACTTTGTGTCCGAATCATCTGTATTCACCAGCACAACTACAATGCGAATTCTGTGGTTGTGTTTTCCTTTTCTTGCGCTCATCATGTGCTAGTAAAGGCAGCTGCCGTTTTAAAAAAAACACTCTAATCCGTACACCCATCCGTCATCATCGCTCTCAGCTTCGCAACCTCGACCCGGGGAATGACATCAATTTTGAATGGCGCTGCATGGGGAGTGACTACGTCACTGAAAGCGTGTGTGTTAATCGGTGCGTCAGGTCGTTGAACAATGCGGAAAGACCACAAGAGAAATGCGAGGGAAATATACAACGAGTGGTTTGCGAGGTGCAGGCCAGGACATACACTTTTAATGACAAATGAACTTCGTTGATCGGTGTCAGAAAACCGATGTCGGCACGACTTACCGTCTACCAAAGCCATACGTGATGAACTTCATATTATTGTCCTTAAGGCGGCCTTCTGAATCAAGCCAGCGCTGGGGATCGAATATTTCAGGATCTGGGAAGACGATAGGATCGCGAGAAAGAGTCCTGAAGACACGCGCTTAACGAAACAATATTGTACATCGTGAAGCAACACCATACCAATGGCAGCCGTAGACTGTTGCACCCTTTGGAATGCAGTATCCTTGCTGATTGCACATAAAATAGAATGAAAACGTGGGTTACAACAAATTAAGACACTGACCCACAAAATATCCTTGGTTGCACGGTGGGGAAATCCTGAGGCACATGTCAGCATCGTGCAGGAGCGTGCCGAAATTCGAATTTACCTATGCGAACGATAGGTCTCCATCTCAAAGCTTCCAACAAGAACGCGTGCAATTGGGGGAGCGAGCTTGAGTCATTAAATGTCGGCACTACAACGAAAGATTAGTTGAGAAATCAAAGCCTTTGTATTCCCTTGGTTTGGCATTACTCCTGTCTGACCCGATGACCATATCGAGCTCTTCATGCACCTTTGCCTGAGCCAGTGGGTGGCACGCGGCAGCCATAACAGTAGCGGTAATTCCAATGGCGGTCTGAACCAGGAGTAAGTTCGCGGAAATAAATAAGTTGCATGGCTTGCCGTATCAGATCCTGCCCCAAAGAGTGATCCGGCGAGATAAGACATCTCATCTGTAGAGAGTTGGTGCTTTTGGGTGTTTTCCAATAGTGCCTTGGTTAAAGAGGGGCCGGCTTTGTTTTGATCCTGCATACAACAAGATATAAGTCACATACATTTATCAAACAGAGAGCCTCTCACCACTTCACTCTCGACGCGCCTTAGCTGCTGCCTAAATAACTCGAGCTCCTCATGATGCCACTCATAGAGTTGTTTTCCGTAACCAGGCAAGTAGCGCAAAAGGGGCACACGATCGACGAGATAAGCTCCTGGGCGAACTGCAACCTGGAAATGTTCAACGACTCTGCGGACACGGACAAGTTCGGGATCGACGCTAGCAGTGGGCGCAGACTTCCCATAAGTCACCCTAAGAACAACTGATGCTGCATACCTTGAGGTACCATATCTATGAAAGGATCACAAAAGGCCTTGGTAGTGACGTACCGCTGTGCGTGCTTCTGGTGGTTCGTCGGGTCATCCAGCACATCCAATATAAAACTCATCGCATTCTCGCGCTGCATATCTTGGTATGCCTCTGCCGCCTTTGGCTGTAAATGAGCATGTATTGCTTTTCGGAGGCGCCGGAAGCGTTCTCCAGAGCGAACCATTGTGAGACTCATTCCATTTGAGAGAATCTCACCCGCGGCAATGGACCGAGGTCGATCTACCAGTGATCCACCTTCTTTCTCCATAATGTCTGTGGCTGCCTGGTAAACGGGTCATTGTCAGAGGAAGCTCAAGGTATGGGCAGATTACCTCTATGCTGCCAATAACAATTATCACTTGGCTACCTTGTCGGAACGACACAACCGGTCCATACTCTCGAACCAAGTTGGTCAGTGCATATGCAATGCTGAGTGGACGATCTACATCAACCTCTAATATCTTGTATAACACCGCCAAAACTCACTTCACAGCAGGCAAAGCGTTGCTCCAGAACCAACGGGCGGGAGGTCCAGGTGGAAGCGGGATCCCCTTCCTGCCCGCTAACGAATTTTTCTTGTATAACACGACGAGTACCACTACGGCTGTGACGACGCCAGCGGCATAATCGACACTCCTGGTGCTAGTGAGAGCTTCCAGCATCATAATGTGATGCTGGAATATAAGATAGGGGTTAAATTCCAATCAACGTAGAACTTGCGTCTGATAAGTCGTGCGTGTCCAACGTCTTATAGTACCTCGCACTCGGCCTGTTACGTGATGGGGATCTATCAGATTCAGGTCGCTCCGAGGATGGAACCAGAGTAAAGGCTGATATAAAGTAGAATCCGATGAGAATCAGGCTCTCCGACATGGCGGGTTATGGTCCGGTACGGCGGTACCTGTCGAGATAGGTTAGACTGGGACGGCTAGCCTACAACACGACACTCGCTATTTCAGCATTCTCTGAAACAACTTGAAGGATCAGCCAGCTTAACAATAATCTGGCCAGGTGATCAAGCCAATCACCACGACCCTGTAATAAAAGTGTCGGTCGTTAAAACGTTAAAGTGCCACGTCTGCTATTGCCGCGCGTTGGTAGAGGAGTTCGCTTGATCAGTGAAGCGATGCGTTCTTCGCCAAGCGCGGAGTTATCTTCAGCCATGGAGAGTTTCTGGGCGTGAGAACGTCACTTCCACCAACAACCGTTGAACCGTCCCCGGCAGCGGACTAGTGTTGTGAGAACTGGTAGAACCATGTTCTTGGGCACAGGCTGCCTCACTTGAAGCCAAAAAAAATAATCGTTGGGCCGTCAGAGCCAGAGTCTAACTTAATGACGCTTCAATTCCTGGATCTGACTCAGCTACCGACAACGAATCTAGAATTTACGTAACACGCTGGTCTTTCCCTTCATGAGTTTACAGTCGGCCTTGGAACGATTAGCTACGTACCGTGCCAGCAACACGCGCGCTTCGCAAGACATATTCCGCAATGGACTTCTGGTGCTTCAGAAAAGCAGTTTCAAAAAGTTGGGAGACGACGGCAAGCCATTTCGTAGTCGTCCACGCCTGTTATTTGAACTAAAGTCATTCCGATGTTCCTCCAGGCTGGACATCCTTAGAACAATTGGCATTGGCCTCAATAGACGTCGGACGACTCGACATAGCAGATGTGTGTCCTTCTGCGTACTTATCTCACCCTAAGCTCAACCTCATTTCTATAGCAATGTCTCCAGCTCATCGCCGACAAATTCCCCAACTCCCCACGCGTCGACTGTCTCATAGGTATCCGAATGGAAGCTACAGAGCCTCCAGAAACAGCCCTTAAATACTACGCTGATATACTTGAAGCTGACTCCGCCAATGTCGTGCGTGCTTTCATATACGTGTCTTTCGTGCGCTTACTCTCACTACAGGCGATCTGGAAGCGACGAATATCAGTCCTGAGGAGAATAGGAAAGGTCGAAAAGGCTGTGAATGAACTCGTACAATTATTGGACACGTTCTATACGGATGTCGAAGGGTGGCTAGAACTCGCAGATATTTATGCGTCGTGTAACCAGTGCGTCCCCATTCTATAATACCATCACACATCTCATTCATTTTGTTTGCTCACACAGATATGATCACTCCTTCCAGGCGCTCTCACATGTTCTGCTCCTAACACCCCAGAACCCCTTCTACGCTCTCCAAGCCGCTGAAACAGCCTACACCTCCGAAGACTTTTCCCTCGCCATCAAGATGTTCCTCACAGTTGTCGACATGACCGACGCTGATGATTCAGAACAGCTTTTGCAAGAATCCACGCCTCTCGGGATCACTGTGCGAGCGTGGTTTGGCGTGAAACTCGTGCGTTTTTTTCTCTCGCGCGGGCTGCTTGCTCAGTTGAACATCGATATAATTCTTAAAAAAAACAGTGTACTCGTCGGATAGCACAAAATGCGAACCTGAAGTCTGTATCGAATACTAGTGCACCGAAGAACCTGGAGTTACTAGATGAGCTGGCCACGGAGCGTCTTCGAGTTGCGTACTCAAGTTCGGGTCAGAAGGGTGAGATTGCGCAAGGGAGACAAGAGGTTTTCGCTTGGGTCGCGACTCCCCTTGCGTAGGCATAAGTTTATTTCCCTTTTCTTCTTCTTGAGCTACGTCCAGTCCCATCTTGTTTGCATTTTTGATATTCACTTGGATGTGATCAAGGGAAGAGATAGTCATCAATGTACTAGACAGACACTGGAGGTAAATATTATGACGAGGCTGGAGCAGAGGTTTTAGGCGAGCACGCACGCCTCACCTGAGACAGAGAGATTGTGGGTCACCGCCTCGCTGCAAGTGGACTGGTGTCATCTGGATCCTTGTGCGTATTTGAAGGGAGTGAGGCACTACAACCGAGTGCAATGGAAGCAAATGGAGAGGAGAGGATGGGGAATGAAAAGATTACGACGAGAATTTCGAAGACGATTCAAAAACGGTGGCCATGGCACAGAGGCAAGAAGCGTATTTCCACCTCAGCCGTTCGCTTGAAGACAAAAACTCTATCCTCATCTTCCGATGCCTTCTCCCATTTACTCCGCTGTGCTAACTTCTTGCAGGCTACTAACCTGAGGTCGCGAGGAACTAACTTTCGACTGAACCCCCTGCGGCATCACTATTCACACATTTGGGCGCTTTGCCAGCTCGAGTTCTTGATCATGGATCCATATCATAACCATTTGATGTGACGCCTGAAAGAGACCGTGCAACGAAGCGTTGTCATCTGTTCCAACACAGAGCACAGGATATGTAAATATCCGTGTATAAAACTGAAGAGCTTTTGACTCGATATCAAAAACACATCGGGCCTTTGCCCTCTCCTGAATTGCAGTTATATGAGATTCATGTCACTCCTCACCACTATGATGTCTTCCGCAGCAACAGCTGGCACAGCTACTGCACAACAGATCATCGCTAGCGCTCCGCCAAAGCTAGTGAGTGCTTTGCAGTCTAGCGCGTTCTGGACGCGCGGGCCTCAGATTGTATGCTTACGGGCGTTCACAGACCATGCGGAGTGCGGAACGATCATAGGTCATAACAAGGATGTGCCGTTCTTGTTTGTGTGTAGACCACACTACACAATCACCGAGTTTCAAAATTGCGAATGTGATTGCTGCTGCGATCCGGTACTTTAACTTGTTGGAAATTTGATCATTTAGGGAATCTCCGGACAACGCCTGGGGCTCAAGTGCGCAACGGTCCCCGGTCCCAAGTGCTATGCTTTATGGTAAAATCAAGATTCTCTTCTCAGTGCTTCTTTCGATGCTAAAAATGTCATTCCCCACACCTGAATCGGATAGCGTGGTCTTGTTGGGAACAAGGTAAAGTCTTGGTGAGCAACATTCTCGCCAATAGCAGCTTCGGCCAAGAGCATTTCTTTCTTGTGAACGACGACTACTACTTGGTGACAGATTTTGAGCGCGTAACCAAAAGCTTTCACCACCGAGACCACGTCGAGGGCACATAAGAAATTGCTTCAGGCTCCTATATCTTGATGTGTAGAAAGTTACATGATCTGTGAAACATTAATGGCGCAAAAAGGAGCTACACGTAGAAAAACACCCTTGCAAGACGATAGCAAGTTGTTTTGATGTTTGTGGTTTAAGGGACGACAGTCTTAGTTAAGTTACGCGATTACACATATGTACAGGTAGTCAGATGAAAAAACGCGCTGCCATCATGATTGGCAACTTCCCTCGCCATCGATCATTGCTTGCCATCCTTCATGTTTTTAGCTATCCCTCAATGTTAGTGCCCTCTTCAGCGCTCACTATACTTGCGTCATCCGGCTTCGGCTTCGTTTGCCCCGTTGTTATCTGTTTCGAGGTTGTCCCTTCCTGTCCATAGAATGATGTTCTGGTGTACGTGTTTAGGGGGAACATCACGATGACACTCGAGAACATTCCGGGGGATGAGAAAGACTGGTCAAGATCACATGTGTCTTTCGACAATACGCGATATGCGAAGGTGACGATCACCAGGATGTTACATATGATAAGACTGACCGCAGCCTAAACGTCTGTTAGATGTTGTTGAGGGATGCGAGGAATGGAAGTTGCTCACCTTGACATGCGCGAAGATGAGCGTAGTTTCTGTCACGGGCCTGAAGAGGATTATAGAATGGGGGATGGTGATGGCAGTGATTACAATCGATGCGCCGAATGAGGACAGGACCAATATTTTTCTGCTACGTGAGAGCCCTATATTTTTCAAGAGATGCAGTGGCGCAGCGACGAGAGAAGAATCCGAAATAACGTCCGCTGTGGAAACCAATAATTTGAGGACCATACAGCCATAGAATGACAAAGAGATACCGACTGATCAGTTGCGAGATTGCCACAGGCTCGGACATCTGGCACGCATGGAATATGCATATGTTGACCTTCTGAATCAGCAGCGCGACCCACATGCAGGCAAATGATACCGCAATAAGATGAGTGATCCATATGTGGACCTTGCGGTCTGAATGGTTGGCGATTCTGATGATGCAAAAAATGACACTCATACGTGCTGCCCTGGATAAGTCAGTCAGGACTGTACGTGATGAGTAAGCTGTGATGTGCACCACAAAACGGAGGTTAAAGCCACTGCGAGGACCCAGGATGGCACTGATATAAATGTTAGGCAAATCTTGGAGGGAAAAGTCAAGTAGTATACTAACTATCTGTCAAGGGGACCCAAATGCATGTCAGGCAGACAACTGGGGTTAACAGTGGTTGGTTTACTGGATAAAGTAGTGTGCAAGGAAACTTCTACCGTCTGAGATGAGTGAAATTGCTGCCCATGCATCTTCCCACCAGATGCGATGCGTCCAAACTCTGTAAACAAGCCTGAAGATAGTACAGACTATAGCAATGCCGTGGGATAGAGACCCCGCAACTTCCAAGCGATGATAAACAGAAGAACACGACATGATAGCTATTTTCAACTCACCGGCCAGTTGAGCGAAGTCCATTTATCCGATAGGACAAGGGTAAGGGTGAGTATTATACAGAGTCGGAGCTCGTGGAAGCCAGCCATATATGTGACGCGGAAGCATTCTTTGTACATCTTTGAGATGATATGATTATCAGGATCGCCCACGGCATATCTAGCCAGTGATGACAACTTGCAGGGCTATGCATGTATGAAGACTGACCGGTTGGCATAGTCTCACATGAGATGTAAGGCACCTGTTGAGATGCCATGTCAATCAGTCATCTTCTCAGGCTCGCACACTTACTAGTAACCCCGGCATTGCCAAACACGCTTAGGCTTCAGCCTCAACATAAGGTGATCATGCGAAGAGAGACATACTTCTCTTCATGGTACAAAACAGGATTGTTGATGAAAGATCAGAAGATGACAATAATAAGTTTCGGGGTGCCATGGTCGATATTGCAGACGAAGATAAGACGGAGTGGGCAAAGAAAGTCTTGCCGTCAAGGGCTACCCTGGCCTTGGGTGTATATGGTCGTTTTACGAGCCTGCATTGATGATCCCGTTGTTCCGATTCATGTAGATCATGAGTGACTAGTGACCAGCAGCAAATTTGCAAGTGTACAGTGTACTAGGCGAACGTTCGCATCATCCCTGAACCACTCACGTCAAGTGTCACTGACTAGCGGGAACAGCCTGTGGGAGCTCAAACCTAATGTTGTTCGGACTAACCTGAAATATTATTAATATTGCACGGACGCCGAACGAACTCTTGAGTTAATCCTCGGCTATTCCTGCACGGTGCACCACCTTCCCACCATATAAAATTTGAAATACAAAAATTTTAATACTGATGCTAACTGATCAACCGGCCCGGGGAAGGCCCGGCTGGTGCCCTTCCCGTTGTGGACAGTACCTGTAGGGATTGAATGGTCCGGCAACATCGTCCATACCCTCTCTGCCCAGCTCTGCTGGAGCTTCGGTTTGCAACTCGTGTAACAGGCGGTAATCTAGTATTTCAGACGAGATCTTCCTCGCAGACTCACCACTAACTTAGAAACTCAGACCTGAGCCAAACCAAAAGCGAACTGCTCAAAAGCACTTCGAGGGCGCTCTCAGTTGCTTGTTGAAAGCAAATGAGTGAACGTACACACAGAGATCAAACATAAGTCTCGTCTATAAATAAAGTCCTTCGGCTTACAAGTCCAAGCTATATAGCTCTATTCTGTGTAAATAAAACAGAGATTGCCCCTGTGCTTCTGATAAGCAAAAAGGATAAAGATACGCGAAAAACCAGCTGCAGCACCTGTGCCTGGGATGTTACAGCACAATTCATTACCAGGTAGCGAGATGCTGACAGCGGGAACACACTAGTGAACGAAAGATGCCAAGTCCAATTCATATCCTCTCGTACATGCAGATGTATGCCTTGCTTTTCAAGACCTCGTCCAAAGAGGATAGTCGCACAGTGGTATCACTGATATACGCCCAGTCGCGATGTGGTCGATCTGCATGAACCGAGCTCTCGGATCCAGTTACCGATAACGTCGTCTGTTCATCTTCCTTCGTGGGGAGGGCAGTGTATGCGATATAGTGACCGCCAAGCTACGGATTCAGTAATGAGATGTAAACTTCCTCGATCGATGCAGTTCTCACCATGTTCCCGATATGAACGACTACGGCATATAACCTATACATGCACCGCTCGGGACGTTTGCTCCGACCTCGAACATGCCCTGGCTTGGCATCCGCATACTGTTCTCGTTTGGGTGCCAAGTAGGGCGCAATGTCGAGATATTCTGGGAAAGATATGTAATCTTCGAGCTTCTTAAAAGTGGAGGAAAAAGACATGATGGGAACTTTTGACATTTGCTGGAAGCGTTTCAGATGAATGACAAGGACTGGCGGGGGTGTGGCAATGAGATAGCGTTTATATGCAGCTCGCATGATCACTTTCTTGGACGGAGGGATACCCGTAGAATCAGGAATCTTTGAACGTTGTTGTGGTGGCGCGCGAGGTGTTGGAGAGACTGCGAGGTTCTCTTGGGAAACATTGGGCGATACTGCCGGTGATACAGCAGTAGAAGAAACATCCGAGTAAGCAGATAAATTAGCAGATGCCCCACTTTCCTCGTCAGAACAGCCTTCGCTATCCATTGTGTTAGCAGGGTGTTTCTCCTTGTCGTGCTTTGCTGTGGGAGCGTGCAAAGAAGCCTGGGATGTGTTGGTCGGCAACCCCATCGTAAACGGCCTGGCTGTCTTAATGGACATCGGCGACTCCGGAGCGGTAGTAGATATTAATGGAATAGGAAGACCACCGAATGCTGCAGGACGAGGCGTTGATGTAGAGGGTAAATGATCATCGCTCGTCAGCTCCAAGGTGGGTGGTAGAGACTTGATGGCATGTGAATCACTAGAGGTATCAAGGGTTGTGTCACCGGAGGATGATCTGAGGGTATCATGGCTATCGGGGGTATCATACAAGGAAGTAGCAGAACTTGAGGGAGAGATTGACAACCTGGGACGATCGGAAAAACGATTTGGCATTGGTGTGTGATGTGCGCTCCCATTGGGGTGTCGCGTATGGATGGGCCGATCTTCATCATCTGAGCTCTCTTTTTCATCGTCACTGTCAGTGCAGGAATCAGACTCATGATTCTGGCCACGCGGCCTAGGTTCGTAAAGGCCATTGGCGATCTTCCAACACCGATGACACTTGACCATGTTCTCTCCGTCGAGAACCTCGACCGAGGTAAATAATCTCAGACATTCTTCCAAACCACCAAGCTGAGGCATTTTCAAAAATATACTTTGAGCGGTAGAAGGGCCCGCACTAGAGTGGTCCTTCGTCTGCTTGAAGATAGAAAATGGATTTGCAGCTCCTCCTGGATTGATATCGGCCAGGATGTCGCGAAGATAAGCTGCCTCTTCGGTACTCATTTTCGGGGGTCTGGGAGCTTTTGAACGTTTGCTTGTGATGGAGGGAACAGGTTGGCGGGGGATGAGAGGAAAACGGGGTGTGGAAGAGACTGAAGGTGAAGGAGACGACTTTTGCACTGGCGACCACGACCGCTTAACGGCCGCTAGTTGCGCCTGCAACAGGTCGTTGACAGCACTAAGAGATGTCGGCTCTCGTTCAACGTTCACGTCAGGAGAGTCGATAGGTTGGACGGTTGGTACTGTAGTGTGAAGAGATGGAGATGGAGGGTATAAATCGTCGTCCTTTGCGTTACGCTGATGCGAAGCGTCATTTTTGGCTTTCTTCTCTTCTTTCGAGCGACGTCGATCATCCCTGGATTGCTTGGTGAGCCCAACTGATACACTAATTCTTCGTCCAAGCTTTGTCCAGCTTTCCGACTTCTCCCTTTTCTCGCGACCATGACCTAAAGAAGGTTCGCTGATCTCTACATGTTCCCGTCCCTTGTGTGGGGTTTCAGCTTCTGGTGTCTCGTTGATACGCAAGTCAGGAGTTGCAGCAGGCGAATTGTCAGATTCCGGTGGGTGATGAAGGGTAGTGTCAGGATGATGTTCGAGATGTAGTTCGGGTTGGGGGAGAGATGGATCTGTTCCGGCAGTAGTTTCATTGTTAGTCTCGTGGTCCGCATGCTTATCCACCACAGCAGCCACCTCGACATCCGCCAAGTCAATGCTACGTCGTCTATGAGGATCTACAACCTCTCTGTTATCCAATGTTGAATCTCTATGTGGTGTAGCCGGGACTGAAGAAGAACGCTGGACAGGAATGACGCTGAGCGCCGTTCCGGATATATTGCGCAGTTTCTTGGCGAGCTGCTTTAGCTTGTCCCGCTTACGTTCGCGAGCATAGTCCTCAGCTTTGATACTTAAGCTGAGGTCGTTGAAGTCCTCGTATGTATGGGAAACGTGTTTGCAAGCCTGACACACCAGGATGCTTGCCAACTTGCCCCCGAAAAGCATGTCAACAAACGGCGCTAACGTCTCTTCTGCTGGGGGAGATGGATCAAGATCTGGTGCGCTGGCGATTTGTCCTAGGGGTGACTGACCAATATGCAAACGATCATGAGTGTCAGTGTTCGGCGACGCATGTGCCTTCGCAAGAGAGCGTTTTCTCTTTTTGCGCTTGATAGAAGGCTGTCGCTTTTTGATGATCTATGATATGTCAACAAGTGAACATGTGATATAATCTTACTGTCACTCACGTCAACCTCCTCCATCTGCATTGCATCAAGTAGATGTCTGAGAAATTCGTGCGCATCTTGCTGCCGAAAGTCTAGATATTGGTCGTATTTCTGGCCAACGGATGCTAAAAGTTCTCTGACATCAAGTGATGAGTGATGATTCTGCTTCACCGGTCCAACGCTTACTTTGGCTTCAAGTAGTTTCTTTGCCGGTCATCTTGCATGGCCCACGCCTGCCGCAAGAGCGTCACAAACCGATCTCCAATG
This sequence comes from Suillus subluteus, assembly GCA_016647755.1. Lineage (NCBI taxonomy): Eukaryota > Fungi > Basidiomycota > Agaricomycetes > Boletales > Suillaceae > Suillus > Suillus subluteus. The sequence continues at coordinate 370,600 of JABBWI010000045.1, forward strand.
GGTAACCCGGGGGTCCAAGGCCGTTCATAATGCCCTGCCAGACCATGTCCATTTGTCAACTCAGGGGATCGGTGGGATGCAACTGGGATTGATGCAGACAGCTGGACTGCGGGAGGGATATCCTGGAATAGGACAAGATGAGATAGATGTTGTGTGGCGATCAGCTACAGAGCAAGTCATCAGAACATATTCATCGTTCAATGAGACAGAACTCACACCCTGCAACACAGAGTTCATGAAACAGGTATTGCCGTGGTTTAACAATCCCGGCGGCAGTAGCGCGTTCTTCTCTCGTTCTTCTCGCGCTTTCCGTGCTCGGTAGATCTCCTGAGGAGTAAGAGACTTTTGCTTCGCCATTCTAGACGAGTTCTAGTTGTGACCCGATGAAAATTACAGTGAAGTCCAGCGTGCTGATAATATCGACCAGAGAGTTGCGCTAACGGGCAATTGACGGAAATAAAAATCCTCAGCATGCAAATGAAAAGGCCAGATAGATCAAGTCAGTGAGCGCTGCGCCGTAGGCCCTTAGATCGCGGCGCCGGCAAAATACCGCGTACCACGTCAATAATAAGTACTGACACGTAATAATCTGTATTTGGCAAGTGAACCCCTCCAGAAGAGGTCGACTCTATAGGATTCATAGCCTCGCGCAGTTAATAGTCATTTAAAGCACTCTGCAGTTGTCGAAGGAGGGTCCCGTTCTCCTCGGCAGTCCCAACAGTGATCCTCAAGCATCCATCACATCCAGCCTCTTTCCCTCTGAACCTCACTACAACTCCTTTGCTCTCGGCGAGCTCCGTATAAAGCGCATTTGCCCGAACGTTGTCAGGAAGTCTGGTTTCTTTATTGAGGATGGGAACCACCAAGAAGTTTGCATCATTGCCGCCAATGACGTCTCCTACACCGAGGGCAGAAAGACTTTCGAGAGACTTCTGTAGCTGTTTCCGTGACTCTACGAGCGTTTGACATTTTAAAAGCATGCTTTGAACCGCCTCCTGGCTTAGCGCAGCGAGTGCTAACTGAGCGGACGGAGTGGAGATATTATACGGGGCTTTTGTGTTTGTGAGCACTTGAATTAATGGCGGCTGTGCAAGGGCGATACCGAGCCTGAAGGAAATCATTAATGATTCATACAGGTACCGATGAACAAGTACTCACCTAATCGCAGCGAGGCCAAAGCTTTTGCTCAAAGTTTGCATTACGCACAGATTAGCATAGTCTTTGATTAGGGATACGGCGCTGGCACCCTCGCCGGCAAAGTCGATATACGCTTCATCGACGACGACGATCCCTTTGAATGGCTCGTAGTCCAATATTGCTTTCATAGCTGCTAGACTAATCAAAGTACCCGTGGGGTTCCCTGGCGAGCAGAGAAAAATAAGCTTGATAGAAGGGTCGGCCAGGACGGCCGCTTTTATCTACGAGTCATTGGCCACTTGAGAAACCATGCAAAATATAACACTCACATCATCAATCAGCAAACTGAATCGACCGTGCTCTCCGCCCTCTCCCCCGTCGCCACTCAATTTGAGGTTACAACGAACTAGCCCGATATCATTCACTTGCGCGCAAACAGAATACATTCCATAAGTTGGCGGGGTGATTAGAATCTTCTCATTTGCGGGTACAACGCAAATTCGCATCAAGAGATCAATGACCTCATCAGATCCAACGCCAAGAAAGACGTGGTCCTTCCCGGGCAGCGATCTGAGCGATGCAATGCGAGATTTTATCTCATCATGAGAGGGATCAGGGTATCGGTTTAAGTCTGCGTCTAGTGTCGATGAAAGCTCCTGCTGGATCTGGTTGAACGATCTGGGAATAGAGTGTCCGAGAGCGTTTTCATTTGCATCGAGGAGGATTCCCTGTTGGTAGTCATCGCGTGCACATCGGTAAGGATGGAGAGCGAGGATATTTGGCCGAATGACTTTTTCGATATCAAAATGCACGGGTTTTATTGGAGCGATAGAGGGGGCCAGCCCAAGGATTGGCATGGTGAAAGATGATATGAAAAGATAAATGTGCTGAAGAAATCTAGGCTGTGGACACAATTGATCGAGTCATAATGTCGTTTTGGAGGTTCGGCAAGATAGAACATAGTATACGTAAATTACTCAGTCCGTGCAAAGTCCGTGTCCACGCATAATATGTACATTGATCAAACTTTCTTGCATAAACGAGACACTGTACATAGTTACAATCTAAGACGGCACTACCCTCCATACTTTGACCAAGCCATCATCACCAGCAGTGGCCAACAAATCTGGATGTTCTAGGCGAGGGCACCATGAGACAGAATTGACGTCGTTGACATCGTGAGCTCCAGATATCCTTGCAAGTAGTTTCGCACTCAGAGGGTCCTTGGTGTGTTGCATTTCCTGAGAGGGTTTGTCAGTCTCGATGCACCAGGAAAGAGCGCGAAACATACAGTTATTTCCCAGACATTGATTTTACCATCACCACCAGTGGTCGCGAGCCATCCAAGATTCTCACTCGCACCCTTCCCAACTCCCCAGCTGATCGAGTAAATACTCCTTTCATGTCCTCCCAGCTCCAACACAGATCTCCACTTATGTTCTTCTACTCTCTTCCATATCCTGATCGTAAGATCATCAGAAGACGAAGCGAGATAACTCCCTTGCGGTGACCAAGAAAGGGACCAGACGGTCGACTTGTGACCAGAGAGGGTCGAGAAACAAAACCAGTCTTCCGAAGGGTCGTCTATGTAGAGCTTAATGGTATCGTCGTACGAAGCGGATGCAAGTATCTGTCCTGAATACCAGTCAGTCATGCACATTATTCCCACGGTAAGCATTTGACCTCTTCGGAAGGGTGCCATGCAACGCATTTTACGTCCTGGCTATGTTCCATGAGTACGCCCATACACTCAAAATCTGCATCGGGTTTAACTGATTGGATCGGATCATTCAGCAATGCAGTAAGGTGAAAATAATAGATACTCACCCTCCCATATCCATACAGTTTTATCTCTGCTACAACTTGCTAGCAACGTTCCTGAGCTCGAATACCCAACGCTCTTGCACTCCGTTTCATGACCCTCTAGCAAAGTCACACACTCCCAATCCCCCGCAGATTCCCCAGTATCCTCGGAGTCCGAGATATCCTCTCGCTCCCATATACCGACATTCGAATCAAATGATCCGGTGGCAAGTGTTTTGCCCGATGGTGCCCATGCGATACTGCGTACGGTTTTCGTATGTCCTGTTGGAATAGTGCTGACGTGTGAAAAGGCCAGAGATTCACTTCCGTTGTCGGATGATCGATAGCTGTATGTTCGCACAGATTTGTCCGCTGAACATGACGCTAGCAAAGGCTTGGTGGGATTCCATGCGACTTGCCAAACACGTTCATCGTGCCCTGCGGTAAAACATCGGTCAGTAAGATGAATCTCACTGTTCTATATCGGAGCTACCTGGAAGATCAGAAATGAGTTCAAGCCTGTAGGGTAGGTCGACGTCCATCTCGCTGATTGATTTGCTGACACATCCCTGAACCCATGTCTTTAGCTTACATAAGCATGATATTTGCTTGACCGTATGTTCACTTAGTAAGTCCATGTCAACTTGATAGATCAACTCTGCAAGCCTGGATAACCTGACACCGGCACACTTTGATCTATCTAACTACCCCGAGGCTGCACCAGTCAACTCCCGACAATGAAGCGACGTTTTACCGCTCGCATGATATTCACGTGATCGCGTCGACTTTCATCCCGGTACTTCAAGAGTCTGGAGGTGGTGACCGCAGGCCAATACTTTCTTCTACGTCGTGATGTACTGTCATCATGATTTAGAGATGAAACTCTTCACCATAGCATTAGTTCAGTACTTGCATGCAGAATTTGTGCGAACTTTGGCCACAACCGAGAACGCATCATGCGTGTCTGATACTGTCTCAGGCTGTTCCTGGCGAAACATTTTACACAACATATTTTTAACATTCTAGCTCATACATAAGGCAGCCATTTTCATCGGATGAGCCACTCAGCGCATCCATGCTTTTTTCTCGTGAAATGGCCATCACGTTTCTGTATTCCTTTGTCGTCACGGTCAGCACTATGACGGCCGCTGTCAACGCTCAGGTATTTGCGCCGCTCCAGTTTGCAGGTGTAAATATTGCAGGTTTTGGTGAGTACTATACTTGCACTGTTACTCGTCATATCCAGACTCCTGTTCCACAGACTTCGGTTGTGGTACAGATGGCACCTGCATTATCTCAGAGACTGTCCCCCCTGTCTACCAACTATCCGGTAAGGTTTATCTTGGAGAACCCTCACACACTTTAATATATATATTTAATAGGTGTTGATGGTTTGGGTCAAATGCAACATTTTTTCAATAATGACGGCTACAATGTGTTCCGTCTTCCTGTTGGCTGGCAATACCTCACGTATAATCAGTCGACTAGTGTCCTGAACGAAACTCAGTTTGCCAACTATAACATGCTGGTGTCCGACTGCCTGAGCACTGGCGCTCACTGCGAGATTGATATTCACAATTATGCCAGGTACGATGGGGAGGTTAGTGACCGCGGTTCTGTCATTGTTAATGATGCTCAATGGGATAATAGATTATCGGTCAAGGTGGTCCAAGCAACGAAGTATTCGCTCAGCTATGGTACAATATTGCCTCGTACTGGAAGAACGAGACGAACGTCATCTTTGGGGTGTATGTGATCGCCATTGCATCTACGGACCACTGACTTATTGATAATCAGTATGAACGAACCTCATGATATCCCGGTGAGTCTCTCGAAAAAATTTTCAAGAGACCGTGCTGAGATTTCTGAACCTAGAATATCACCACTTGGGCAGAGTCCGGTATGATACTTCTTGATGAATGTTTTCTGTTCCCCCTCTGACGATATTATTTCACGATTATAGTTCAGGTATGTGCTCCTTGTTCACAGGCCCCAGATGATGCTGAGATTTTTGGGGAATAAGTATGCAGTTACAGCCATCCGGTCAGCATGTTCGACCATCTCTGTATAGTGTCTTAATTGAAAATTATATCTTCGCCATTCAGGGAAGCCGGCGCTACCACCCAGATGATTCTCCTCCCCGGCAACAACTATACTTCTGCGGAAACTTTCGTTTCCAGTGGTTCTGCTGAGGCCCTTGGCATGGTAACAAATCCTGACGGTACATTTACCAACCTCATTATGGATGTCCACAAGTACCTCGACTATGACAACTCGTTAGTACAATCATTTCCTTGCCAATGCCCACGCTAATACCACTTAGCGGTACCCACGCTCCTTGCGTTACCAACAACATTGAGGACTCATGGTACCCTTTGACTACCTGGCTCCGTGCAAACGGTCGTCAGGCCCTCAATACTGAGACTGGTGGTGGGGATGTAGACTCTTGTGTTGGCTACATATCGCAGCAGATTGCCTACCAGGCTGCTCAATCTGATGGTACGTTTTTACTCATTACCATGCCCTGGCACAAGCCGACTGGTATATTTTGTAGTCATCCTTGGCTACCTTGGCTGGGCGGCTGGTTCCTTCGCGACAGACTATGTTTTGTCTGAGGTGCCCGTCTACAACGGCACCGGCTGGAATGACACACTCTTGGTCTCGATGGCTATGTCGCCTATGACCAACATGCTCGTTGCATCCGTTTTATGAAATTAGTATAGGGTATTTCACCTAGATACACTTCCTGTAATAATGACCTGGTTCAAGAAACGTCATCTCGTTTACTATCACCATGCCAGCGTAAAGTGATTGATTTATGATTCTTGTAACAGTTCTGTATGGTCATTACTTACTCCCTTACACCCTGCGTCGACGTGTGTGATACGATATATGCGGATCATCAATCCTAATCTGATCAATGTAAGTACCTGGTAAGTACGACCGCTGCCACAGGCATTCGAACAGCCTGAGTCAAACGACGGGATGCTGAATCTTTGCTGATCACAAACTACTCTGAAGGTTTCTTGACACATTTTGTTGTTCCACTCCAAAGTCTTGAGGCTAGATGCATCTATGCGGCATGCCTAGTACTTCTCCCCATCATGGTCGGACCACTATAATTTTATGTCATTTGCTTACATAAATACCACACTTTTGTTTACCCCATCGTGTTGTTTTGGTTCAGAATTCTGGATTCATTTGGTAAATCAACGCGGCAGCCCTAATACCCAGCGCACTCCTGTGCACTCGCGAACCCATACGCGGGATCCAAAGCGGGCGATCACACTGTGCGTGGTTTGGCGGAGTCAGATCCCCGTACTTACCCACCAGGCACTAAGGTGGGGGATGATCACGGTCGTATTGAGTCCTTCTACCTCTTAGGCTAATTTCATATCCTCTCTTGAATTCTATGCCTCATTCTCAATCGCGAAGCCAACACCTGATGGTTTTAACTCAAAGGTGGCGCTTCTACAGACACATTCCAGCACGTTCGTCGCTCAATTTTTGTCCCCATGGGAGCGTCCGAGTCCATGGTGGCATTGGCGACCCGGAGAGCAATACATAAAGACAGCAATATCGACAGATAGCGGTACTATCGTGGATGATCAATATGGAATATCACCATAGCAGACCGACCACCCACCGAAAGTACTACAATATCGACAACGTTTACTCACGTCGTTCTGCAGCGATCTTCAGCTTAGATCCGAACTGCACGCCCGGCCCGCACAAGTTGCCGACTAGACAACTACATCGTCAACACACGGGGTTTTCCAATTCATTTATATGGTAAGTGCCGTGCGCCAATCGGCTCGTATCGGGAAATACAACTTGATCGGAGTCCCATGCAGAATTGTGTGTTAGAGTCAAAATGCGATCCCTTAGGAAACCCAGACATTTAACAGACTCAAACCCGCGGGACTGACCGAAGCGACAAGACAACGAGGCACATTCGACCCTGAAACAACCATTTAGAGACTTCGTGCTAATATTCGTTTATCCAGTGAGCAGCGGGAGTTCCTCGCCAGTGTCCAACGGCGAATATGTGAGCCCTTCGGTGTTGACTCGATGGTCACGGCAGGTGGCTAGCCATTTCCGAAACAATTTATCCATTCAATGGCATCTAGAGTACAATAAGCGAATGTCCAAAGCATAGACCTATGGGCTATAGACTTGCATGATATTCACGTGATCTTGTCGATCCACTCGTCTTTCATCGCGGTAGTCTTGGGGACCGCCGGCAAATATCCGTTTTTGCTCTTACGCTGTAGACTGTCGTCATGATTTAGAGATGAGTCTTCTCATTACCATGGGGTCAGCATATTTTCATGATTTATAGATGAGTCTTCTCATCACCATAGGGTCAGCTCGATAGTTTCATGCAGAATTCACGCGAACTTCGGCCATAACTGAGAACGCATCATGCGCGTCTGTTCCTGGCAAAGCATTTTGCATATCAAAATTAACGTTTTAAGCCATACATAAGACAGCCATATCATCGAATGAACCACTCAGCAGATCCTCTTTTTCGCGTGAAATGGCCATCAAGTTTTCGTATTCCTTTGTCGCTGCCGCTCTCAGCACCGCAACTATCCTCGTTAATGCCCAGACATCTGCGCCGCTCCAGTTTGCAGGTGTGAATATTGCAGGTTTTGGTGAGCACTATACTGCTACCGTTACTTGTTATGTCTGAACTCCTGTTCCACAGACTTCGGTTGTAGTACAGATGGCACTTGCATTGCTTCAAACGCTGTTCCCCCTATCCATCAACTATCCGGTAAGGTTTATCTTGGAGAGCCCTCTCACAACTCTAACATACCCACTAGGTATTGATGGCTTGGGCCAAATGCAACATTTTGTCAAAGATGATGGCTACAATGTGTTCCGTCTCCCTGTCGGCTGGCAGTACCTCACTAACGACCAGATGACTGGCGTCTTGGATGAGACTCACTTTGCCAACTATAATATGCTGGTGTCTGACTGTCTGAGCACTGGTGCTCACTGTGTGATTGATATCCACAATTACGCCAGGTACAATGGGCAGGTTAGTGACTGCTTCTGCCATTGTCAATGATGCTCAATGGGATAATAGATTATCGGTCAAGGCGGTCCAAGCAACGAAATCTTCGCTGAGCTCTGGTCCAACATTGCCTCGCACTGGAAGAACGAGACGAAAGTCATCTTTGGGGTGTATGTGATAGCCGCTGCAAGTGGGGATCGCTGACTTATTGACAATCAGTATGAACGAACCTCATGATATCCCGGTGAGTCACTAGCAAAGTTATACAACAGACTATGCTTACGTGAACGTAGAATATCAGCACCTGGGCAAAGTCCGGTATGATATCTCTTGATGAATGTTTTCTGTTTCCCCTCTGACAATACTATTTCACGATTACAGTTCAGGTATGTGTTCCTTGTTCACAGGCCTCAGATGATACTGAGAATTCTTGGGGACAAGAGTGCAGTTACAGCCATTCGGTTAGCATGTTTGACTATCTCTCTAGTGTCTTAATTGAAAATTATGTCTTCGTCATTCAGCAAAGCCGGCGCTACCACCCAGATGATTCTCCTTCCCGGGACCGACTATACTTCTGCGAAAACTTTCGTGTCCAGTGGTTCCGCTGATGCCCTTGTTGCGGTGCGGAACCCTGACAACACAACCACTAACCTCATTATGGACGTCCACAAGTACCTCGACTCCGACGGCTCGTTAGTACAATCATTATCTTGCCTACGCCTCCACTAACATCGCTTAGTGGTACCAACACTGAGTGCGTGACCAACGCCGTTGAGGACACCTGGCATCCTCTGACCACCTGGCTCCGTGCAAATGGTCGTCGGGCCTTCAATACTGAGACTGGTGGTGGGAATGTAGAATCTTGTGTTACTTACGTATTGCAGGAGATTACCTACCAGGCTACTCAATCTGATGGTACGTTTTCACCCATTACCCTGCTCTGACACAAGTTGACATGTGTTATCTGTAGTTATCCTCGGCTACGTTGGCTGGGCGGCTGGCTCCTTCTCCACAGACTATGTACTGTCTCAGGTGCCTTCCTACAGCGGCAACAGCTGGAATGACACACTCCTGGTCTCGATGGCCATGTCGCCTAAAACCAACAAGCTCGTTGCATCCGTTGCATGAAATTGCTGTAGAGTATTTTACCTAAACACACTTTGTGTAATAATGACAGGGCTTGAGGAACGTCATCCCGTTTATCATCCGCTATAAAAAGTGATTGATTGATGACTTATTAACAGTTCTGCATACGATAGATAGGCGGGAGTAAACCCCCGCGAAAAGGGTTATGTCCGACATAGGGTCTTCGACCCAAAAGCAATAAATATGAATTAAAAAAATAGTTCTGCATGCTCATTGTTCAGCTACCAGTATTCTCTTTACATCCTGCGTCTGTGATACGCATTATCAAAACGATTGGATGTTGGACACAAAGCGTTGAGGGCCAGAAACCTACTTCTCCCCACAACCGGGGCCGACTGAGCCGTGCCTGACTTCCTTCCGCCCGTTTGCACTTGACGATTTTCTTGTCCTATTGCCCGAAAAGTGGACAATCCTGTGATATACCCATTTTAATGTCAGATCCTTGATCAATATTGGCCCTCAGGTCAGTTCCATTCATACCTGCATTATCCGCTTCTGCGCTGATCTCCCCCTTTAGTTATGAGTATTATGATACGTACCTTTAATGGGCAGCATTATCTATTATCAAGTTACTCAATTGGTTCAATTCCTATTTGTGCTAAGGGATGATCCCAAACTTACATATTTCAATTTAGATTGCTCACTGGTCGCCCCGGTTGACTCCGATTGTGTAGCTGGACATTCGGATAGATGGATCTTACTATTACAAAATGGACTGTAACGAGCCATGTTCGCGGCTTGTCGACATATCTTTCACGACTTCAGAGGCGTTTCCAAACTACAATCCTCTCCCGATCTATGTGAGTGGCTGAACTCACAGCGGGCACCTCGTCAATAACTTTCTCCCACACAGATCCAAGGACCTCTTCATAATGGTTTGGTCGTACGAAAAAAGGCGGTCCAAAGTCCACCTGCGGATCGAGTGGGAATACCAAGGTAATCAGGAATCCGCCAGTCTTGACGAGCTTAGCCATCTGTCTTCCCCATTCGGGGCGCATCGACGGGGGAAGGGCTACGAAAAATCTATCGCAGGTTCAGAACGAGACTGCACAGTGAAAAATTGCGAAAAACGAAACGTGTAATCGTATATCAAGTCGAACTGCTCATCTGTCGGCGCGAAAAAGTCTCCAACTCGGAACGACACGTTCTCGTGGGGAGTTTCTTGCTGGGCTGCCTCGACAGCCGTAGGAGATATATCGATGCCAGTCACTTTCAACCCTAGACTGGCTGCGATGAACCTCGCGTCGTTACCCTGAAACACCGAGGTTCAGATATCAACTTTTGCTGTCGTGATAAAGAGCCATACCCTTCCACAGCCTGGGACGAGCGCTTGACCTTGTCGTGGCCATTCCACCCTATCGGATTCGATAATATTCCGCAAAGGAGGTTGGATCTCTCGTCCACTCCACGATTCCCATGGTATCACCTGTTCTTTCCTAGATAACGTTGGGGCGGTCAGCTATCTCCCAGCTATCCAGACATACAGGCCACACTGACCATGTAGCGTCCCATCCGTCAGTTGCAACGATTTCCCTAAACCTGGCGAGTTCCTCTGTTCGCGTGGACATGGCTTTGAGAGACTCGAAATACTAGTATGTCGTCTGATCTTATATGGTATACTTATGATATGGTATAAGCATAAGGACAACTCGGAACTTGCCTTGTCATCTTCATCCCGATTATAGGCGTCTTCGGAGGTTTAAGGTATAGCGACTTTTTTGATGAAGTTACTTAGAACACCGCTGGCATATACTGATTTAACATACGTTACACCTTATTTGCTCCTGGTAAGTCATATGCATACTTATACTCGTCTACTACCCATGTATATTTTCATCATTTCTCACCGTCTCAGACCGCATATCCTCATTCATGATGTACTTAAGCATTTTCTGGGCTACCCTCGTCGTTACGGATTCCAGTTGGTTCAAGAATAATTGGCAGATGCAGGGAACACGTTCGTGAAATGCAAGTCCAGCGATTACCGAAGTCGCAGGTGTGGGCATTTCCTCGGTGAATAGTTGAGCAGGTGACGAGCCTAATGATAGCCCCGTGGACCTCCTCGGCCCCGGCCCCCATTTTACTAGAAGCGATGTCCATTCATACCTGTTCCACTATTAAATATATTTGCACCCGGTATACGCTGGAAGAACGGCCCCCAGCCTAGAGCCCGGGACACAAAGTCAAAAAGCACCCGTCACCGAGTCGATGTAGAAGCTTGTTTCAGGCTCTTTAAATCACTCTCACGTTCACTGACACTTAGTCAGCTTCGAGGATGGCAGATTTAAGCTTATTCTTCGAAGACCTTCATCATTAATTTAGTGGCGTCTTCACGCCACCACGCATGCTGCTCTGCTCTTGAAGATTGACTTCCGAAAGCTCTTCGATTGAAAAGTTGTTGCTAGGCTGAATTGCTGTTATTATTACCGAAAGGGTTGAATTACGCACGCTCAAGGAACGCAGCGCGGGCATCATCAGTCCGATAGGTTGCTGGCGAAATGACATTTCTCCTGGACCGGAAATCTATTGTATGGTCACGTGTCCGGACTTCATATCATTCGCTGTCAAGCCAAAGTACTCTGTATGTGGATGCTGCCTCGTTGGGTGTCATCTGGAATGTTGCATAGTGGAAGACCATGTGCCGATTCGGGTTCCAGTCCGCACCGAACCCCGAGTCACAAAATACACCAAAGCAGGTGGATGGGTAACCCGATAGCCTGATGCTAGTTACGGAGCTCAAGGTTATGGCGTAAAGGGAAGCCGTAGCAAGACGTTCGATGAATTTTAGCCAAGGATGGCAACTCCTGGATGAAATTGAAGAGCCTGGTTTGAGTGCTTTCGCTGATGAGCATCATGCCCAGGTGTGTGAGGTCTTTGCACATGGGCATAATGTTATCAAGCTACACATCACTCAGGATGGGTTCGTGTAGTGCTGGGGTTTCAGATTCGACCAGATCATGATAAGAATGTATGTGCGAGTAGTTAATGAGCATGAGGGGTTCCAGAAGAGGGGTAGGACCAGATACAAAGCCAACGACAGATCGCAGAGTTGTAGAAACGATGAGTGTGCGGGGTGTTTCCCTCCAAGTTTGATGCTATCAACACGAGAATTGCAGTCATATGTGTCGAGCGCCAAGGGAGCCTGCTGTGATTTCCTTCGTCCACTCATAGCCGAGCAACAAGGGGCCAACGTAGATCCACAAGGCAGAACAAACAAGGGTGATGGCACATTTGGTTAACACTGGCAGGCTACGATGGTGGGCGGCATATGTTTTAAGCAAAACAGTTTGAATCTGGCCTGGTGGGGGGTAAGGGTACGAAAGATTTGCTCTAGAATCTCCGTGGCAAGGAGATACTAGGAGGAATTAATGTTGTTCAGCTTCGAATAGACCACACCGGTCCTTGGGTTAAGGACGCACTGAGCCTCTTCGACCAACTTCCCCTTTCCAATTTCAAGTTCTGAGGCACTTGATGGCACAGTCTGAGCCCGGTGAGGTGTTGGCGATTTTGTGTTGGAGTCTACTTGGAAGATGGACTCACTTTTCGAAATCGATTACATACCGTCACGCGCTTCGAGAATATAGAGTAATATGTTGGTGATTCGGGAAGGCATAAGTGCTTTGTCTTGACTCCGGACCGTCTAGTAATTCAACGCTGATAGTCAGCGAGGTGCCGAACCATGAATACGCCATAGCAGAACCCACTCCACTAACAAACGTATCTGTACCGTGACCGCGCGTAGTCATTGACGATCAATGTTTCAACTTGAATGCTGCATGCATAACTTAAATGGATGACTCAGGAAAGCTGCATAGTATAGACGTTTGTTTCAATGTTTGTTGTTGTTTAATTCTAAAGGCTTTGCGTTAAATTAAACCTTCCTGGAAGTTGAAACCTTCACAACCGTACACAATCGCTACTGCCTCAACGCGTAATTCAAAATTCTTCGTTCCACTCGGTTTTCCAAATCAAGCTTGGAGAATTATGATACAAACTGGTCTCATCCAGAGCGCGCACAATGATCTTGTGACAGATGTAGCTTATGATTTTTATGGGCTTCGCTTGGCTACTTGCAGTCTTGATCAGCGGTATGGTATTCCCTCACTGCATACACGTATTTCTACAAGTTGACTTACGATGATGTTAAAGAATCAAAGTTTGGCAAGTAGACGAGAGTAATGGAAATTGGAACGTTGAAGATGACTGGAAGGCGAGCATGTTGGAAGACGCGTATTTGCGCTTATCAACCAGTTCATGCTAGGCTCACGACGCTACCGTCGCCAAACTAAGCTGGGCTCACCCAGAATTTGGGACCATACTTGCATCCGCCTCTTTCGACCGTACGGTCAAGATTTGGGAGCAAACTAGCTTTGCATTGACAGCTGATTCCCAACCGAATGGTTCTGGTGCTGGGTCTCCTCAGGCTACTTCAGGCGGTTCCTCAAGATGGGTGGAAAGGGCTGTATTGGTTGATGCAAGGGGCACTGTCCGCTCAGTTGAATTTGCCCCTCATCATTTTGGGTTGAAGTTGGTACGTCAGTCGTTCATCTCAGTTGGAGATTTATGAGAGCTTCTGCAAGGCAACTGTCTCTTCTGATAATCATGTTCGCATCTACGAGTGCTTGGAACAATCATCGCTAGCCACATGGCAGCTTTCTGAAGAAGTCGATGTCTCAACGCTCCCATCTTCATCACTGTCGTCGTCGTACTCCGTGGCGTTTGCGACACCAACACAAACAAGTGCAACTCTTGAGGGTGCATCTGCAACCCTGGTCGCTCAAGCCCTGCAACAAACGCAAAACCCCGCCATTCAGGGACGACCCGGAATGGGGAATCGAGAAGCAGATGGAGGATGGTGCATATCATGGTGTAAGGATAGATATTGGGGGGAGATCATCGCGGCTGGCTGTGGGATATCTGGTGCCATCAAAGTATTGCCACACTGTATTTTTTGTGACGTTGCTCACTCTGAATCACAGATTATACAATTATCTTCCTCTCGTCGACCTGTGACTCTCCTTACTTTAGACCCATCTCCTTCGCCGGCGGGGTTGCCCGCCGAGGCAGGAACCTCACTTGCAAGCGACGGAGATACTCCAACACCATTTGCAATCACGTCGGTGGCATGGGCGCCCTCGTGTGGGCGATCATATCACCTTATAGCTACTGGAGGTCGCGATGGACATATTAGGATATGGCGAGTTAAGCCTGCGGAGGAAGAACCTGACGTCGAAGGAGAAGGCGGCGATCTTAAATGGTCTGCAAATGTAGTAGCAGATTTCGATCACCACAAGTGCGTGCGATACTCACTCCCCTATGGCTTTGTTCCTGATTAGATTTGTGCAGATCGGCGGTTGGCTGTGTTGAGTGGAACATCACTGGGTTTGTTTTTTCTCTAAATATCATAAGCTGCATACTTAATACGCAGTCTCCCAGGACCGTCCTGTCTTCCGCTGGAAATGATGGTCGTGTGCGACTGTGGAAAGCGACCATTGGTAATGTTTGGAGACCCGCCGGGAGCATTGGGGTCGAGCAGTCGGAAGATACCCAAGATGCTGATGTCAATATGGGCGAAAGTGCAACTGCTGAATAGGTCATTTGTATATAGTGCCTAGTAGGCTGTTGATGCCCTTCTGCTACTTTTCCACATCACGATGTCCTTTTATAATATCCTTTCCCGTGAACGAACCAGGTGACCAGCGGCAAGCCGCACGGACCGAGTTGAAGCGTTGATACACACTTTAACTTCCCACTCCGTATGCTTTTGTGGCTCGATCAGATTTCGATATTTCTTTTGCGTCCACTTACCTAGAGACTCCTCGGAGTTGTCGCAAAGATCAGCGGCAGGGTAAAATGTCTTCATCAGGGTCAATCGTAACTCTCTCTGCGCCCACCCAGCGACTGATGTCTGTCGTATCTCATCTACACAGTCAACGATCCAAAGTTGTCGTATGTCGCAACCTGGGACCCGATGTCATGTCCATTCTTGAGGCAAGACCAGAGCTAGATGTGAGTTAATCTCCAGTTACTAGTATAGAAAGGTGAGGCTTACTACAGTTGTAGTTGGTTGTGTGGCCGCAGGACCGCGCCTGTGAACGGTCATGGTTGATGGAGAATATATCTGGTGCGACTGGGGTGATTGTCATGCTCACGGACAAAGTACAGTCATTGTTTAATGTTTGATGACACACCCGTTGATGACCACTTGCTTAGGTTAACGCAGAGCTTCTAGACAAGGGTGTGTATGCAACGCATACCTCTAGCTAAGTTTTGACCGGCAGTGTTTCCTAGCTGGATCTTCTTTGAAGGTGGTATCCACAATGTCCGTTGGATATGGTGCGTTTGCTGTTCTAAATCCCCTCAGCGCTTGGTTTAACCTCAACCCGCAGAACACATCGACATCAAGGAAGCAGCACGACGTGGTCTGAAAGTGGGATATACTCCTGACGTTCTGACAGATGCAGGTGGGACAGGACACCGAACAAACGGTCCAAACTACTTATCTTGACACGTAGTTGCTGATCTGTCGGTCATGCTCGCTCTCATGGCTGGCCGAAATGGAGGTACCGGTGTAGACCTTGTGCAAAGGGGCCAGGTCAGTGATTCATATTCTTGGTGGGATCTCTTGTGCTGAAAGATCAATGTCAGTGGGGAAATTTCTCGTGGGCTCCTTTTGCCTTGTGCGGGCCACAACTCAGTACTACGGCCGCGTCCCCCACCAGGAAAATCGGTTTTCTAGGTTTTGGACGAATTGCACAAGCGACGCTAGCGCGCCTGGTTCCGTTCGGGATCACCCACTGCCTGTATTCCTCAAACCCATCCTCACTTCCAAATTACGCTCGGGATGCTGCACTCGCAAAACAACACAAGCTTCAAGCAGTCTCAAAGGTAGACATCGATGAACTTGCGCGGGAAAGTGACGTTCTCTTTGTGCTTGCTCCTGGAGGGGGCGAAACGTATCGCATTGTAAATGAGACACTGCTTAGGAAGATGAAGAGGACCAGCATCCTCGTGAACGCGAGTCGCGGC
Source organism: Suillus subluteus (assembly GCA_016647755.1). Taxonomy (NCBI): domain Eukaryota; kingdom Fungi; phylum Basidiomycota; class Agaricomycetes; order Boletales; family Suillaceae; genus Suillus; species Suillus subluteus. Next base: position 386,738 of record JABBWI010000045.1, read on the forward strand.
ACATTAGTTGATTCAGATGCTCTAGCGAAGGCTCTGAGAGAAGGATGGATCTGGGGAGCTGGATTGGATGTTGTTGAAGGGGAACCTAATGTCACGATTGATCATCCTCTTGTTAAAGAGCCGAGGTCAGTGCCAGCTTTATCTGATTTTATTTTCTCAGCCGTACTAATATTTTGTGTGCAGATGTGTGATAGTGCCTCATATTGCAAGCGCTACACTGGAAACTCGAGTAGAAATGGCAACTCGTGCTGCACAGAATGTGATTGGGGCGATACTAGGATGGGAGATGCCTTCTCAGGTCAATCTGTCCAATGTATTGTAACAGTCAATTGCAAGCTGGTCGAATCAATATCCTGTTCTCATATTGCACAGCTGACTCAGGAGAGCGATAATTTTGCCAACAGAGATTCATCCTAAGGGGTCAGAGATATGGCTACACCATAGGATTGCGATGTAAGTACTCTGTTTTCTACATTTTGAGCCATACTCCCGAGTCTTCTACAGGGGCTTGGCTTGAGTCCAAACCCTCTGGAGCCAGGGCTTTCAGGCCAACACAGTTGGCCACTTACTACGTGATATTCATACGATAGCTTTGGCATTTTTACATGGAGTCGCGTGCGTAGACAGGGCGTGGGCTGAATCACTCGTTTCACTGCTCTCTTTAAATGTTTTGCCGCATCTGACAACGACTCTGTTCAGGTATATGCTTTTCGAGTACTGTCTACCATAGGGCAAGGCCCCAGCGGACAATAAACACTGACAAAAAAATGTGCATTTCGTGCGAATTTTAGACATTTCTGAGAATGATGGCTGCAGTTGAGACTATTCGAACAGTTTGACTACTTATCTCTGGTAAGTATCTCAATTGAACCTTGTGCCATATTCGCTGCATCTGGGATCGCTGGGCTATTACCCAAGTTATCCCCCTCCACGGCAACGACTACAGCCTGAGGCCTTGCTGAGGCCCTTGGCATGGCGTGGAACTCTGAGGCACATCGACCAACCTCGTTATGACCGTCCACAAGGATTTCGAGTATAACTCGTTGGTTTATGGCTCTGCTAATATTAATGAAGGTGTACGCCTAGCGAAGAATACCGTGACATGGAGCCCCCTTGGCTCCGTGACCATCAATGAACATCAGGTCCTCAGACTGGCAGCGGAATGTGGACTCTTGCACTGACTACATATCATAGCAGATTGGGTACCACTGAGGTTGATAACCGTCGGATGGTACGAAGTTTTAACCTCTGTACCCTGACGCTGGCCAACGTTTCTATGCAGCATTCACCTTGGCTGGTCTTCTGTATCCATCATGTACTAAATCAGCACTTGCCGGAATGACACACTCTTGCTCTCTTCGAAGGGTCGTTAGATCCGTTGATGGGCTTGGACTTTAGACGCCGTGGGCATGTGGGATAATCGAGGATTTATGATCGGCGATTACATAATCGGCAATGGTTCTCACTCGATTAGGATACACTCGGAGTTTAAAGCCGAGTCATTCGTTCCTCCACAATGTGCTTGCACTGGTCGACTGTACCAAATATTCTCTCTGTCATTGCTGTGCCAGGCGATTCGTCTATCCGCTGCGTGAGCTTGGTGGGTGTTTACCTAATTATGGAACACATTAAATGGAGACAGCGTGCGACATGATCCCCTTGGATATTTTCCGTGTGTCGGGTGGAACGTGGAACTAGTATGAAACTACTGCACCTCTATTCTGCTCCTTTCTGCACTGCTCGTGATGCGGAGTCGCACAAATCAGGCTTCTGTTTCTCATTTCTATTTTGAGCCAGGTCTATGACTCATAGACCAGCATGATCATGATGTATCATAGATGCGGTGCGTTTCGTATGCGTTTCGCCTATCAGGATCTTTACCACATCTTTTTTTGTGTGTACGACACGACAGGCGCCGAGGACTTGTGAAGAGGAACAGGGCGCATTGGAGGGTGTTGGGTGTGAGGGGTTTACCTGGAGGTGGTTGAGACAGGTGGGATACCCGCTTGCTGCAATTGTACCCATTTGTTATTCTTGATTTTTTTCTGGTGTCGTGCCGACACAACGTGATTTTTTTCGAGAGACTTTGTATGAGCTATTACGCTGCCGGAGCCCGGGCCGAAGTGGAGAGAGAGAACAGATCCGGCCTCATCGATAATTATTCAGACGGTATACTTTTTCCAAAGGTTGCATCGCCCCTTGTTGATCTGTGCTATATCAGTGACTGTATTATTTTACCGAAAAAGGATACCTGGACTGCCAGTGACGCACGAACATCCCGAGAGTGGCGTTGGAAACAAGTTCTAGAAATCACAATCAACGTGTCGTTTTTGTGATGTTCAAACGTTCCCCTCGTAAAAACACTGCTTTATAGATCCACAATCAACCTAACCCAAATTGTACCCTGAATCGATCGACTCGGAGGGGCTCGAGGGACCCGCCTCACTTGGAGTGACTGCTCCGTTCTGCTTAATATTATACCACGATGGCAACGGTCAATCAAGAACTTTCATCTCTATTGTGCCTTTTTTAGCGATGGGGGCGCTAGGTGGTGGTATATCTAGCATGAACTCCGTCATCATACCCTTTACTTTGTTTGCCACTCACTCACGCCAGTGACTTATCATCCCTCAAATATGACTGCAGTCTCAAATACTCCCTCTTTGTGGCCACTGATCAATTTCAATATCAATTCCAGCTATTATATAGGTTTGTGAAGAACCTGTCGGATGATGTTGGTGTTGTCTCAGTTGTGGTTTCACAGTTGCCTCCTCTGCTGCGGTGATATACGATTGGGGTAAGTAAGGCAGTGTTAAAGAACCACTTGAACATCCTTATAATAATTTCAGTATTGACAATCGGACAAGAGGTAAATTGACGCCATTACTGGGGCAATCGACTCACTAAGAATGATCATTACAGTTTGAACTGGTCTGGGTGAGCAGAGTCCCATGTCAGAAGGACGCAATTGATTCGCAGCAGAGACATCACTGGTCCCTCATGACGGTTCTATACATCGGTGTGCGTAGCTTATGCTACAAATGCAGTTGGCAAGACATGCTGACTTCAAAATATTCTAGGTGCGCTACATTGGAATAGTATACATTGTGTGCGTTTGCAAGGTTAACAAGTTTTCGCTGTGCTAATAAGCCGTTACTCACAATTAGCATCAATATGCTGCGTATGTCTCCGCACATACACCGCGTGTGCTTGTTCTGACCAGTGACGTATAGAACTTCTTCCGACAGTCTCGATGACAGATGAAGTGAGTATTCTAACGCATTTGTGCTTGCCATTCCCATTTAACTGACTGCACTCCTATTGTAGGGGTGAGTGAGATTCTAAACAAGCTCGTTGATTCGATATACTGACTACAACAGCTGTGAGTTTGTTTGGAGTATTCCGAGATTCGTCACCGACTGGGATTTTCAGGCAATGTTACGTACCTCACACTAAATTGGATGAGTGGCATCGCGAATGCCATGCTAGGCGGTAAGCTACTCAGCTGCGATACTTCAGTGATATCGTCCTGACTGGTACACCATGCAAGCCATCACGATCACTCGGCTGTATGCCATGTATCAGAAATCAAGAAATGTGCTTATATTTCTCAGTGTATCCTTCACGGCTATCACGATCGCCTGTGGAGTGATGATTGGAATGATAAACAAGCATACTGTGGGGGGTAAGCTTTAATTATGGTTGGAAGATTTATGCTGATCAAATGGATACCAGAGGAGCTCATCCTCTCCGGTACCTATCTGTGCTATTGCAATGACCCGGAGGCAGATGCTGTCATTCTTCTTCTCATGACATGGATACTCTCCACTGTATGGGAAGTTCTCGCACTGTGTCTTGCAGTCTGGATTGTTGTAAAACACTTCCGTGAACTGCAACGATCGTCGACGGGATGGATCGTTGGGGACTGTTTTACAGTGTTAATAAGAACTCACGTGGTCTACTTTGCAAGGTACGCTTTGTAGTCTGAATGCGGTTATTAAGCTTTCTTTACTGAAGTTTTGTACATGCTAGCTTTGTTGCTGTTTCTTGTTTAGACTTTGGATATTTGTCTCCGTACTTCGTGCGCCCTTCTGTCGTTGATGCTTGGTGACCTGTATTTATCACTTCTACAGGACTCATTTGCCGTGGGATCTCAGATTTATAATGGCATTCGTCAAATTCTCTCGGTCTTGCAACTGTTTGTACTCGGACCACGCCTCATCCTTAGCGTTCGACAATATCACGCTGAGGTCGTGGATAACTCCGATGCAGGAGCAGACATGATTCCCATGTCCTTCCAGAAGCGCACGCATGTGTCAACTGGTAGTGGCGTGTACTAGAAGTCCCGGTTAGCACTTGCTGGTTACTCCTCACTACGTGAAGACTTCATTTTACATAAGTACACAGTCACTCATTTTCTTTTCGTTCTTCTCTCGCAATCAACTTTCCTCCGTCCTTTGACTATGTGAGCGCCGGGTCCTTCTCTTCCTATGCATCTCTGTCGTAATATCACTCCTTCAATGGAAGAGTCACTGCTGTACTCTCACTGTAATTACCCAGTACGAGATATGTCACGAAGCACAAACTAGAGGAATATCGTAACAGTGTCTCATCATCTTCTCATACACGTTCGATGTCATTCAGGGGCGTGATAAGATAGTGGCAGTGTATATGTATAGCCTTATTTGTTGATCACGTCTCCAAAATTTCGACGGATCCTGCTCGTATACTTTTGCGAGCTCCTTCACCTGCTTGCCACCTTCCCATTGTTGCAGCGATGACAAAATATATCCTTGTTTCTGGAGGTGTTGTTAGTGGGATTGGGAAGGGTGTTATCGGTGCGACACAGCGTTTTTGACGCTGTACCTGGTTGTTTATGATCACTCCAGCCTCCTCGACAGGCCTACTCTTAAAAACTGCAGGCCTCAAGGTCACAGCTATCAAGATAGATCCTTATATGAATATAGATGCCGGTACTATGCGACCGACAGAACATGGTGAGATCTGAGTGCGAGACTTCCTGCACAAACGTCTAAGATTCGATTTGCCTGTCAGGCGAAGTCTACGTTCTGAATGACGGTGGTGAGGTGGATCTAGACCTCGGGAATTACGAAAGATACCTGGATGTCACACTATCCAAAGACAATAACATTACTACAGGTAAAATTTATCGTGAGGTTATTGACAAGGAGGTGAGTTTTATCTTCTCTTGAGCTTTTGAATAGAGTTCATCGTTGTGAATAGCGGAGAGGGGAGTACCTTGGAAAAACGGTGCAGGTACGTCTATATGACGATTGTTACGTACCTCACTTAATCCTTTATGGTAAGATCGTGCCGCATGTAACGAATGCGATTCAAGATTGGATACAACGTGTTTCAAAAGTGCCGGTGGATGAATCGGGAGAGGAACCCGATATCTGTATCGTGGAGGTGAAAACTAGCATGTAATACTTATCCGTCGTGATATTGACTTTTTTGTAGCTTGGCGGCACTGTCGGCGACATCGAGTCGGCGCCGTTTATAGAGGCAATGCGCCAGTTCCAGTTTCGCGTTGGACACGATAACTTCGCATTAATTCATGTTTCACTTGTCCCTGACATGCATGGTGAGCAGAAGACGAAGCCAACTCAGACTACTGTCCATGCGCTGCGTGGGCTCGGTTTGCTGCCCGACCTAGTAAGTGACGTATTATTTCCAAATGCCACACCTGACGTTGTCTGGAGATCGCGTGCCGGTTATTGGGACGCCAACCCCTTGAATCCTCTACCAAGGACAAAATTTCAATGTTCTGTCACGTTGCGTCAGAGCAGGTGATAGGTGTCCATGATGTCTCATCTGTCTATCACGTCCCTCTACTCTTGCAGTCACAACGAATTATCGAGTATCTCCGCAAGCGGCTCAATCTCGCAAGTTTGAACATCACGGAGGAGTGGGTTTCCAAAGGGTTGTCCTTGGAAGCGAAGTGGAGAGGCGTGACAAAAGGGTACTGCCATTTCTCTTCTTCTACTATCGCTTTTCATCTCCCATTGTCCAGGCAAGAACGCCTCTTCGACGAGGTCAAAATTGTTCTTGTTGGGAAGTACACCGATTTGAAAGACTCGTACATGTCTGTCATAAAAGCCCTTGAACATTCTGCATTCCGCGTTCGCAGGAAACTCACTATTCAGGTTGGTTGCGTTGGTCCCCCGAGAATAAACGACTTATAGTGATGTTGCGTAGTGGGTTGAGTCATCGGACCTGGAGTCTTCAACGCAGGAGTCTGATCCTGCTAAATACCACGATGCGTGGCGAGCAGTTGTTGGTGCTGGGTAAGTGACGGTCGTACATATGATTAGGAGATCGTCCGGTACTCAGATTAGGACAGCGGTATTCTGGTTCCAGGTGGGTTCGGGAAGCGCGGCACGGAGGGTATGATTCTTGCCATCAAATGGGCACGAGAGCAGCAAATCCCTTTCCTTGGAATCTGCTTGGGCTTCCAGATGGCTGTGGTGGAATGGGCACGTAGCGTGCTCGGCATACCAGGTTCGTTCCATTTCTCGTTAGCTATCGCTTCTCTTATCTTCTGCAGATGCTCACTCGACTGAGTTCGTTCCCGACGCGCAGAATGCTTTTGTCGTTTTTATGCCTGAGATCTCACGCACTCATATGGGTGGGACAATGCGTCTGGGTCTTCGACCCACTGTCTTTGACCGTAATTTCGAGACTTGGTCCAAGGCTCGCAAATTATATGGTGGCAATGAAAAAATGTGGGAAAGGCATCGACACCGATACGAGGTCAATCCGGAACATGTGCAGCGTCTGCAGGAGAGTGGTCTTACATTTGTGGGCAAGGACGAAAAGGGGGAGAGAATGCAGATCCTTGAACTCAAAGGTATGATCATGCGTAATCGATCTGAAGACTGTTGCGATTTATCATTGCAGATCACCCATTTTTCATGGGTTTACAAGCCCATCCCGAATTGTGCTCGAGACCACTCAATCCTTCACCGCCCTTCTTAGGCTTCATTGCAGCATCTTGCGGACAATCTGATCTCGATGAACAGATCCAGGAGCAACTGAGATCCTTCCACCCACCTCACCCCGAACATTCGATGGTTGGTGAAGAGGCGCTGAGGATAAGTACACAGGAACATCCAATTGCCAATGGTGTCGGAACTATGACACCACCAACTGACTAAAAAGCTACATGGCATAATATCACTCATAAATAACATGTGGAATCAATGCTGTTGCGAATGCTCTATGGATGACATTAATAAGTGTGGTTGTAGGCTAATAACGAACGTCGAGTAATGCATTGTATGCGGTCTACATTAGTATTGTACTCCCTCACCGATTGCCAAACCCACGTGAGCTGTTCTCACGGCGCGGGGCATCACGCGACCACTCTCTCTGTGGTCTGGCCTCCCTCCCATAGCGTTCACCGCGGTACTCTTCGGTATTGCCAGAAGGGTCACTAGGATGCACCCACTCTCTCTGTGACTTGGGCTTCTCCCTTCCATAACGTGCGCCACGATATTCATCAACACTGCCAGAACGGTCGTTGTCACGACCCCACTCTCTGCGCGGCTCCGGCCTCTCCCTTCCATAGCGTGCACCACGATACTCGTCGATGTTGCCAGAAGGGTCATTATTATCAGACTGCTCATCCCGACGGAAGTTCCCTCTGGGGTTTTCGAAAGATCGGTTGTTCTGCTTGCCCCTTGCTTCCCATGAATTTACAGGTCTCCCAGATGACCTAGGGTCTCGGTATGATTTGCCAAAGTGCTTCGTGCGCCCGTCGTTAAGGCCCATCTTCTGCAGGAAGCCGTCACTGACATATGGAGGCGTAGGTAGGCCGCATGCTTCCGTTGCCCAACTTCTACATCCAGCCAGAATATTGCCCTTCTGAACTCGCAACTCGGGCGACTTGGGAATATAATAGCCAAGTAGGGAAGCGAAAGTTTCCTTGACGGCTTCTTCGTCGATATGTTTTAGTAGCGCCGCGATGCTGTTGTTCATTTCTTCCGAGGAAAGGCGTGGTGAAAGCGGCGCGTCATACATCCTGGGTCCACCCCGCGTTGGCCGACCCCTAGCGTCATGTAGCTTGATTGGTACGCCCTTGAATACCGCTTGAGGGTCAGCATCATAGTGGACTGCAAGGTCCTGGACCTGGCGGGCGAGCTCATCTGAGGTGACTGGCTTTAGCGGAACTTCGTTAAGCTGCCAGCTCAAAAAGCCGATCTCCCAAGGTAGAAGAACCAGGTCACCACGTCCAACTGTAGAGCCTTGGCGGCCAGTACGTCCGACACGATGGATGTACTGTTCCGTGGCAGCGGGGATGCCGAGCTGAATGACCCGCGTCACCCCCGGATAGTCCACGCCTCGCGCGGAGACGTCGGAGCTGACGAGAATCGACGCTCCAGAGTTGTCAGCGCGGAAAGCATCGGAGGCGGCTATGCGTGAGTCCTGTGTGCGCTTAGAGTGAATCTCGTACACCCTGGTGTGTGCCCCAGCAGGTAATACTGTTTTTGAAAGCTCGCGAGTGAGTGTCGCGAAAAGCTGCGTCATACGTGTCGTGGGGAGGAACAATAAGACTTTGCTCTTGCCCGGGTTTGTAAGCTGGTCGTGTGCAAGAAGACGAAGAAGGTGGGGGATCTGATGAGATGGTGTGGGGAGGACGGTGTGATATTGGGGGACGTGTGCATGAACTGGAGATTCACTTTCAGGAACTACGTCAATAAATTTATGGTCCTGAGCAAGAACTGTCTGTGCGACCTGGCGAACAGTCCGAGATAGTGTTGCTGAAAAGAGAAATGTCTGCCTCTCAGATTTAGGCGGCAAATAACTCATAATCGCATCAATGTCATCCCGGAAGCCCATATCGAGAAGCATGTCTGCCTCATCGAATATCACCTAGCCACAAATCGGTAAGCAAGGGGATCACACTGAAACTCGCAGGATGGCGTACCATTTTACATTTGCTGACACCTTTCGCTACTTCAGGCTCCGACTGCAGCAAATCGCGAAGTCGCCCGGGGGTAGCTACGACAATATCCCTCCGCCCTTTCATGAAATCGCGCATCTGTATTCGCTTGCTTGATCCGCCATAGAATAGTCTAACCTCAAAATCCTTGTGATGGTGGGTCAACTTGATAGCAGTGTTGGCAATCTGCGTAGCGAGCTCTCGGGTGGGGCTGATGATAAGGGTGCCGACGTGTTCCCTGGTAAATTGTCTCCTAGCTTGCCCCTCCAGATGCTTGTCTGAAACAAGGCCTGCATCGAGAACCGCTTGCTTACCCCAAGCGTGGATGGCATTCACGCGAGCCTCTATAGCCGGAATGAGGAATGCAAAGGTCTTCCCGGTACCAGTTTTTGCCTTGACCAAAAGATCTCGCGGGTGTGTCGGGACGTCGTTAGATGTTGAGTCAGGAGGTAGAGCAAGCCCTGGGAGAAGCTTTGCAACTTCAGCTTGAACGGGGGTCATTGTTTTGAACTGGTAAGGCTTCTCAATGATAGCACGGAGTGTCGGGTAGGATATCATTTGCTTAATCGACTCCCATGATGGTTGTTCGAGAGAAAGGTTACCCGCCGGGACACCTGTGGGTGCTGGAGCACTTGCGATGTTTTCTTGCAGAGCGACAGAAGGAGCAACTGCTGACGCTGTTGCAGTAGATTCATACTTCTGTGAACGAACACGAGGAATGGAAATGCCTGAGAAGTCACAGTTATTGCAGTTGCATCTGGCTAGAGATCGGATGGTTATACCTGCACGTTTTACTCTGAATGTCGCAAACCCATTACTTTGGCTCTGAAAGGGATGTGAATGAAAGCATGCTCTACTTGAAGCTGTCGTTGCTCGAGTAAGCAGACTGCACGTCATGTACGAGCTGTAAGCCTCAAAAATGAGGTAGATCACGACGTGACGAATTAATGGTAAGAGGAAGGAAGTTTTCAAGAACCGCACTTTGGCTATTTTTCTAAAAAGGAAATCAAGGGCTTTAGGATTCAACAGGTACAAACAACCACTAGTCACATACCCTCAGCCCCATCACTTAGTAATCGCAATTGCTCAGCGGTGCACGCTGTATCTCGGAGCTCTTATTAACTTGTAAATAGCTTACCATGCCGAAAAATACGAAGTCCTCAGCGACTTCGGGTACACGGAAGAAGAATGCTCGCAAGGCAGCTGTAGGTGTACCCCCTCTGGAAGTCCCTGTCGTCGCGAAACAGAAGAAACAGAAAGGGCAGAAAAAAGAACCGCGGAAGAAGGTCTACATTCCTCCCTCTAAGCCGGCTCCACCGCAGCCAGATCCATTGGATACTCTCGGCCTTATACATAGACTTCCTCCGGAACTTGTAATCATCCTTCGATCCTTGGGAAAGAAGGATCCAGTCACGAAGGGACGGGCACTAGAAGAACTTCAATCAAAATGGATCGATGAAAGCTCAAAGAAGGGAGATGAAAGCATGGAATGCGATGCACTTGTCACGATGCTACCAGTTTGGGTGTGTCGTTTTGCAATCATAATTATATCTTGACGTTAATTGTATCTAGTTTCATAGGGCTCCTGTATTCTTCACACATCCTGTCCGCCGGATCCGCCTCTTGGCTGCTGCACTCCATTTCTCGTATCTACGCATCCCAGCTGTCCGGGATGCCGCTATCTTCTTTTTGAGAGATACTGCAACATCTGAGCAAATTGAAGCTCTTATGGGTACATGGTGCATGCTCGCCCACGATGTTGACCGTCAGGTATCTCTGATGGGACAGAAGTCCTGGTCTAGTATCACCTCTCCAGGTGTAGACGGAGAAACACCAGTAAACTTCGAAATGCTGGCCTCTATCATGGAATTTCTTCAACGAACTCTTTTGGATCCTTTGGGAGTTCATCTTTACCTCAACCCTGCTGCACCAGTTGCACCTCCCACTCCGGGCATCAAGAAGCCCGGCGGAAGATTCATTCCGGCAGCCCCTAGTGAAGAACTAGAATCTAACAAGGCAGATGAAGAGAGTGATCTTGATAGAAATGCTCGACTTCGTTTTGGTGCACTGAGCGCTTTCCGCTGGCTCTTTGGTAAGTTAGGTCAAAGCAATGCTCATAGTTCTCCTCATAGTTCTGTAGACGCTCGCCTTGCCTCAAAGATTACATCTCTAGATGATCTATCTAGATTGCTATCTAACCCACTGTTTTGGACGTCGTTATATTGCGGTGAGCATGCGCCTTGGATTCCGGACCCTGAAATCCATGGTCTTGGGCATGGGCAACCCCAAGTACGTCAGGCCGCATGGGCATTATTGTCTGTGCTGCTACAACGTTACAAAGGTGATCTGGGAACTATTTCTTTTGTTCAATGCGCTGAGAATTATACAGGTGCCATTGAGCCACTTATTCCTATACTGAGCGTTGTTTTACTTCGTTCTGCATGGGTCGAGACGGACTCAGGAGTTAGAAATGCTTTGTTCCAGCCGGTCTTAGTTTTTCTCAAAGGTAAACCAATTTTAATAGTCTTGGCATCAAACATTCCTAACTTTTTGGTTCCACAGAGTTCCCAAATGCGTGGATTCTTGAAGGGGCATATGACGCAGATAAACACGAGGATGGTGATGATTCGGATTCGGATAACGAGGAGCTCGAGACTAAAATATCTTCCACTCGCAAGGAACATTCTTCTGAGGCATACCGCGAATTTCTTCAATTCCTTGAACTTGGGTGTGCTGGATCACCCGTCGATGGGTATCCTACGGTCCTTGTTGTTTTATCGACAATTCCCTCCTCCGTATGTTCCTTACTGCAACATGTTGCGATTAGTAATCTGTCTAGCAGGTGATCGCGGCTTCCTCTAGGACGGGGATGCCCCTCGACGATTTCTTCACTTCGTTCTGGGCAGCGATCGACGGTCATGCTCTGAGTTCTTTAGAGAGAAAGGTACCTTCTGCCTCATTCCTTTCGTCTCTCCTGGAATGTTTGGTGTTCTTCTTGAGAAGACTATTGAGTGGATCCCAGGACCATGGAGCGTTATCTGGGTTTGTCTCAGATGGCCTGGTGCCAAATAACGCGCGTCTACAAGACGTGGCAGATGAGCTTGTCAGATCTCAATTCACGCGCATTTGGGAAGAGCTTAAAGCAAGGCGCCTAAGAACTGACGAGAATGATGTGGGGAAGTTGATGGCCAGTTCCTTACTATCTCTGTATCGCATGAATATTGGTGAGTGTGTTACGTCCACCACCATCTTGATCTAATCCCGTCTCCTTCGCAGATCTTTTCAAAACTGCCTGGGATACCGTCTCGAGTGCGGTTCTTTCTCAAGAAGACGAGTCTCTCTCTCTTTCACCTACGGTGCTTCGGATGTTCGTGGACACTTTTGAAACGAAGGACCTTCCTGCAGAGGTTACACGCACTCTCATAAGCAAATATGTGCAGGAAACTGTTGAGAAGTGCGAGATGGTCCTTGCCTCCGATGTGACCAGTGCTGGAATTTCGAAGAACATCAGCGTGGTGATCACGCTAATGGAAACGTTTGGATCTCATCTATTCCAGCACACCGACTTCACTGTGGTGTGTAATCCTTCCCTCCTTTGTAGAAGTACAATTCTTAATTGTTGGCAGAGAGTGGATAACATGTTCATTAACAATGCGCTCCGCATTCTGCAAGCTTCTCCTCAGGCAATCTCTGCGTTCATGTCTCGTCGGAATGACGAGGATCTTTGTGTGGAGCTATGGCATGTTTTACTGGTCGATGTTTCCCAACAGATCGACATGTTGTCATCACTGCTGGACGTGATTGGCGCCGACATATGTCCCAAATATTTACGGCCCGAGGACGGCGAGTTAGATGGTGTCATAGAGCACTTGTTTATTGAGGTGCTAAACGAAGATGTGTCGACTTATCGCAGCGATTTGGTAAAGAGGCTCATCCAAGCACAAAGTGAGTCCTCCTTTGCTATTGGTGTTCTTAACTGACTGTTAAATAGACTTTTTCCTCTCGGAGAACGGGCAAGATATTTTGTTCCAGACGCTCGTATCATCGTTATCGTCCACTGTAGACGATATTCTGTACACAACGAATGCGCCGTTCACTAGGCTAGCCACTGTTATAGAGTTCACGCGGATCATGCTCAGCAAGAACTATGAACTTACCAGTGACTCACTGGCATCTGTTCTCCAAAATGTTTTCATCGTAGGATATCTACTACCAGTAACATTTCCCACATTGGAAACACCTATAATCGATACCGCACGAGGGATTTGGAATCTCTGGGTTTCAAAGGCAGATATTGGACTACAGGGCGTCCTGAGCGGAATCATTAAGGAGAAGTTGAAAGAGCTTCTTCGAGATTGCTCTACCTACACGCGGTTAGTGCGCCTTACCATGTTTGTTGCATTTCTAAACTGTTTGTAGACCAGAAGATATTCTAACGCTTTCAGGTCATAAGCCGAAAGGCATTGATATCACCCCGCTTGCAGACGTCTTCCCTACACCAGGCGAATTCAACACAATGATTAACTCGCTTCCGTCAGATCCGCCAGACCCTAGTCTTGCATTCATCGAGTCCATCATCCCGGCCATCTCGGAGTTTGAGAACCCAACCATCTCTGGCCTGGAATTCGATCCAAGGGGTTATTCACCATACATCAGGGTTACATATGCTCTTCTGGCATACTTGGGTGACAACCGGAGCATCGCTAAGGAGAATATGTGGGCACTTCGGCACATACTGATACTTGGTCAATACGCGAACGATGCTCTACGTGTCCCCGCAACTTCAAGTGGATTGTTTGGGCCAGATGTATCGCGGTCAGAACTGCGCAGACTGCTAGGGAAGGTTCACCAACTATCTACTTACCTCCTGTCTACAGGCGACGATGGTCTTCACAGTCAAGTTGTCAGCGCTTGCATATCTGCTCGCGCGACAACTTCATCAGATGCTTTGGTGTCTTTTGTCGTGGACGTTGTCAATCATGCCAAAAGGGAGGATACTGTCAGAGATGCACTAGTGTTGCGCTCGGTGTTGAAGCACCTATTTGCGAGCGCTAGCAAAGCAGATTCTGACCAATGGTTGAATCTAGCACGTAGGCTGGAAAAGACAGGTGCGCCACATAGATCATGTAGTGGTCGATGTTCACACAATAATACGTCTACAGCGCCCCAAACTACCGTGGCCATCCTCGCCAGCATCACTGAATTTGCTCCAGAACCATTGAGAATGGACCGTTACCGCAACGAGATTGCCTCGGATATCCTCGGAGTGTCCGCTAGCAGAGCAAACACGACAGGAGTCGTCCTACTTCGTCGTCTTGCAGCGACAGCCCCTGATCCTGAGTCTGATGTGGTGTTCTTGCCACAGCAGCGCGCTGTCAATGTCGTGAAGACATGTCAAGCTTGGGTCTCTTCGGACGACGACATCGATGAAGATGTGGAGAATATGATGCCACTTTTGTTCATTCATTTGTCCCCGATTTTGCAGAACCTTGCAGGGAATCATTGGGAATTTATGTTTGATGTGGTTGAGAACAACTTAGAGGTATGTCAGCCAGTCATAACAAGTCGCCGTCATACTCATCGCCTAAGTTACACCCAGAATTGTTCTTTTGCCGACAACGCAACACTGACGATGCTAGGGAGATCGCTCCGTCTTATCCTCGCTATTCAAGATCTGGTCCTGACCAACAAGCCCCTGCGTGCAAGCTGGGACGGGAGGAAAGAATCTATTTTGGCGCTTGTTAAGAACTTGGTATCCATGAAGCTTGGTCAGTCGCAACTCAGACCAGTAGAGCGTGACGCTGAAGTTGCCACAGATAATGCCGATCGCTCTGAGCCACGTTCTCTGTGCAGGGAACTGGCACTTGCAGTCATCCAAGGGTTACCTGATACATTGATGAACGAGAAGACTCTGCCCGAGGTGATATTTTGAATGGTTTCGAGTGCCTGTGCTGATACCTGATATCTAGATGTGTCACCTCCTCACTGATCCTTCCTACGAAGTTCAGCGCATGGGGTACAGCCTTCTGCACAAAGCAGCTCGAAAGCGGACCGAATATTTCGTCATCGAATCTGCTGTTGACACAGAAGACAATGTCAGCGCTGAACTACCTGCTGAACTTCTTGCGATTTTGCAATCGAATTTCACGTCAGCAGAGGGATTCCATGATTTTGAATCAGACAACGTCGAGATCGATTTGTCAGAACTTTACAAATTTTCCGGTTATCTACTAGCATGGATGATCATGTTCGATTTATTCATCGACGCTGTGAGTACTGATTTAGGGCTATAAACATCCTTAGCTAACGCACATTTCAGTCTATCAAAGTTAGGTCACAGTACTTCAATCGAATGAGGAGCCTTGGTATCATGGGAGATTTCTTCATTCCTAATGTTTTCGATGTCCTTGGCCTGTTCAGTGGAAAGAGGAAGGCATTCAAACTCGATATCTGGGTAGTCGATGACTTTTTCATTGACCGTCAGTGGATTCTCTCCTGTGTCATGTCTTCAACTTAACTTTCCTCAGACTTCGAGCCCGAGAGTGTCCTCGGCATCCGACTCCTAGCCGCTCATATCTATCATCGAGCGCTTCTGACAGTCCCAGCATTAATACGAGCCTGGATCTCAGACTGTTCAGACAGACAGCTGTTATCGCGCGTGGTAGACTACACTGCTTCATACTTCTCACCTGGCATTATCAGAGCCGAGCTTGCGCAAGTGCGGCAGGCTGATCCATCGTCAGAGCTACACACAACGGAGAATCTCGTCATCAAAGTGTCACCGAGCGCTGGAGAGGTCACAGCCTCCTATACAGTCGATGATCAAGTGCTGGAATTGTCTCTGAGATTGCCAAACGACTGGCCATTGCATCGACTTGACATCCGTGATACGAAGATGGTCGGGGTATCTGAAGATAGATGGAGAGCTTGGGTGCTGGGAGTACAACAAATTGTTTGGCAACAGGTAAGCGATATGCTAATGATGAATGGTGGTCCCTTTAACGAATCATACACAGAACGGTCCGGATCGTCGACGGCCTAACTTTATTCACGAAGAATGTGACCCTTCACTTTGCCTGGTCAAGTGGAGTGTGCAATCTGTTACTCGTACGCAAGTTTCTTGTATGATTTTATTGGTCCTTACTTCGCAGCAGGATTATCAGTGTCATGGATAGCAGCCTTCCGCAGAAGCCTTGCAAGACCTGCAAGAACCGTTTCCATGCAAGTTGCTTGTACAAAGTGAGTACCACACACTCGACCCTTCCAACGATCTAAATTGGCCTACAGTGGTTCAAAAGCAGCCATTCATCAAGCTGCCCACTTTGCCGGTCTGACATATTGTGAAAAAACATGTTTGGACCAGGGATCGATGACGCTTATTCTGATCAATGGAGTGGAGTATCGTGGAGATCCAGGAGTTGTTCATTTGAGTGTGGAGAGACAGAAGGGAATATCAAGTTGACAGAACCTTAGCAAGATTAGGAACACGATAAGCAAAGTGTACAGTATTGTGTACCACGCCATTTAATTTGGCAGCGGAGAAAAGAGGGAAACACATCAGCGGCCCGGGGGTGTCGGCGTCAACAACGAGTTCCTACAGGACGAGCTCAGCAGTATGTAAAACAAAGTTTGGATCTACCCTGATCAGCGAATAGGCTTCGCTGACAACCCTATTTCTGATAAGTTATGCTGCATGTTTTTATTTATTTTAAAAATCCATTTTTTATTGTCCTTTAGGGTCGTAGACCCTATACGTGGGGGGCTTACTCCCGCTATGCTGCATGTTTTTCATCGATGCTGTACCACTGCGATCCAAGCAACGGGGAACACTGGTTAACAAGATAAGTCATCAAGCACGTGCAGACATAGAAGACAATTGGGTTTCGAATACAAACCTTCGCAACATTAACCAGAGGTGCCCGATATCACGACCAAGTGCTGACTTGGGTCCCAAGGACGCTCAGTAATCACATCGAATGATGACGACATTTAAGCAGTCTCCGTGGTGTTCGGGTCGTAAATCTACCCCGAGATTCTAGAAAGTCCGGCCGCATGGCCAGCAGAAGATCTTCGAATTCTTGGAGGGACCGATGACCATGACATGCAATGACTCATGTACTCCACGAAGTGCTCGGAGCACATATCCACCCTTAGCAGGTGTTTTAATACACCAAGTTAAAGGGTGTGGAGGTATTGCCTGTTGCTAGTCAATACTTACTAGTGGTTACTACCGGTCTAGCCGATACTCTTCTTAGGAGACGAAAATTTGAAATTGCAACCTGACTCTGACTGATATATTTCTGGGAGTCTTCCATTTTGCCGTGTTAGTGTAAAGTTGAGTAGTGCTGCGGCAGCTGCGCACCTCCTTGCCACAGGCTGGGCTCAGGATTTACTATTGAGCAACACTTGAAAGCCTGACGCCCGTCCGGACTCCGCGACTCGCGAGTCAGTCACTATCTGAAACTCCAGTCATCCATATGTGTACTTCCCGCCATCAATGTCGTACCTGCTCATAGTGCAGCCTAGGCTGAGAGAAGTTGAGATAGAAGTAAATCTTACAGAGCAAGTATCAGGGTTCTAATCGGCTTATTGTTTTGGACAGGCGGTGCACAGCCTGCCACTGAGCGCTGAGGGTTGGTCATCCAGGTTAGATGCCGATGGTATAGTATTTACGCTGGTCGTAAGAGATATATAAACAAGGGACCACCCTTTTCAGCGAGTCACTAGTAAGTAGTACTAGTACTAGTAAGCAGAGATCTGACTAAATGGGAGACATTATCAAATTCCGAATCCCGATAGGCAACGGAACCTTAACACTCTACCGTCACCACTGGAGGGCCTAGCCGCTAGCGGTGACTCGGACGCATGGATGACGGACAACTGTATGGGACATGTGCGGCTGTTTGAAATCTCGTGGATCTCATCTATCATGATACACGACTTTTCAGCGCTTCTTATGCCAACTCGGTACTGCGATGGAGCCAAAAATTGACAGGAATACTCCAGCTTTCACTCTTATCTCTGTCTATATGCCGTTTCTAGGCTCATAACCGAGATACAGGTTGGTCCCGTGCCCCAGCAGCAGGTTCCCGAAGTGCTCTTGGCTCCAGGCCTTGCGGCTGCCATAAATAGGACACCGATCATAAATAGGCCACTGTTTGAAACCTCACCGCTTTGAGGTTATTTCCTCATTGTCGGAGCATGTAGGTACAAAGCGTATTCTTCGGCCTATAAAGGATCTCCAACAATGCATTCCTCGCTTTGTTCGCTGAGACCCTTTCTCACTCTCTCGCGGATCCAGGTTCTTGTACATTCCATTGTTCGAAGTCATTGTCCATTGTCCATGACTACTGCTACACTCACGTACAATGCCGATGCGCACATTCGGCAGTCGCCATCTTCAATAACCTTTGCCACTCCATCAATGTTGACACAAGTACATCTTGAAACGGATCCACGTTTCGCGTTCGCGCGCGTAAAGGGCGATATATGTCTAGTCCAACGTGGGTTGTCACCATCCATAATACCTGATTGTAGCCTGATACAATTGTCTATGATCTACACAGTGCATCCAATCCAATCCGAGACATCACGAGAATCTCTAGGGGTTATCGTTTTTCGACATGAATTTGTGTCCATCTTCCGGTATTCGCATGACCTACGCGTATCCCCCGAGGACATTCGTGTCCTCGAGCTTCTTGATGAAGACCGGATACGCTATGAGGAAGACAACGGGACTGTCTTCCTGGCAAAGGACCTTATGGCTCAACTTCGAAGGATGATTGATGCAAGTAATATGGTTAGATTGCAGAGGGGAAGACAAGGGCACAGAAGACGGTCGAATTAGGTGGTCAAAGGCGACAAGAGATTCAATATTCATAGTTTGAACACTTCCAGTAGCATGTATTATACGTAAGTACTCTCATATTTATGGGCTGGCTAGCAATTCGTTTGTATACCCTATGTAGCATCATGGCAATTGTATTCAGCATCGGTAACGAACGTTTGGCTTGACTTGGTAAGTTCATTAATGTAGCTCAGCTTGATCTTCCAATATTACAAAGCCCTCCTGACGCCACAGCACGGCCGTGTTTGTGCATCGTCAGTCCGGCTTTATAGAAACTTTACGACAGTATCGATCGTCGACTCAATTACGCAGAGCGGATTGGCTGCAAGCCCTACAAGACGGATCATCGACATAATCCGGAAGGATCAGAAATACATCGTTGCACCACCTTCGGGAAACGTCGGGATCAATGACATCAGAAGATCTTTATACGTACGCAAAAGGGATGTGTGACAGGAAGAAGCCGTTGCGGTCACTTCCTCAGTACAGTAGTCTCAGCTCCAAGTGAGGGCTCTTCTGAATCGATGGTCAGCAGCCCATCAGCTGATTGTCGAGAATTCGTTATACTCAATCACATCGTGTGTAGCCGGGTCAAAGACAATCACACGGGCGAGTCAGCTGTAGGCGGCGGCAGCCAACTGCCCTGGGTTCAAAAAAGGCTCAGCCAAGCTACCACTGAACGAATGACCCGCCATAATTGAGCTTGAGGGATCTACGCTGGTCTAAGGCGCCCAATCCTAGCTCCGTACTTGTTGCCCTTGAGAAATGCGATTGTCGGCCCTGGTAACCTGCTCTAATTCCGCTTTACGGACTTCAAGGTGAATATGCCGAAGACTGATATCGATTTTTCGGCTCTTCGTCCAGATCTACCCAGCTTCGACGAGTGAGCAACACTGAAATGGTTATTCTTAGGAACTTGGCGTACTATAATTTTGACCAGTCCAATCAACAGCAATCTATTTAGATTTCGCTCTCGGTAGTAATACGAGAGTTGGGGCCGGTGCCATATCGATGTTCAATTGCAACTACGACATAGCCACGCGAAGCCATCTCACCACAAATTGCGGACTACAGTTATGTGATCAGAAATCGAGACAAGCCATTCCATGCCTAAAAATCTTACTTACATACATCAGGCGTGAGTAGCCAGCTCCATGACTGAGCATGACAACTAGCCATTTACTTAGACGGGATGACATCAATGGCGCATTCTCGATCGCAGGGAAAGCCATGTTCCCCAGATACTATTGCTGCATCAGCAATTGGATCTGAAACAGAACCGAGTGAGCGAATATGGTTCAATCAGACACGCTATAAATATTCTGTAGACAGTTAGGTGTGTGCTTGGCCATCTTGAGAAAGTGATCATCAGATCGTCTGGTACAATCTGGCCTGACGTCAGTCATACATTTTTGGCAGCAGAGGTCTACATACCAGCTTCGGAAACCAAACGGCTTGACGGCTTGTGTAATGAGGTGACCGTGGTTGCAGGGTAGGAGTGAATATCACAATATCAATCGTAATTTACGAATGGCATGCTGATGTTCACTGTAAGACCTGCCTCCGCGTCTAGCATAGAATTTATGCTTGAAGTTTCCAAAGTATCGACCGTTCGACATCATGGACTCCTACTGGATGCTCACCACTATAGCTTGGCAGCGTTCTGGAGAACAGCGCTCCCAAGGCTGAACGCTTAGGATAAGATGAGACCGAAGATGGACTCTTTTGTTCCAGCGAGGAAGACATGATGTGGTTCGAGAGAAAATGTAGCTGCGCAAGACGATGTGAGGCATCGGTATCTCATGGAAGGGAGTGACACAAATTTAGTATTAAGCTCGGATCAGCCGTGTGAATGTTACTATCGCGCCCGACAAAAGTCGGCACTTTCGCAAAACTTGTATTTGTAGCTAATTCAATTCTTAGTGCATAGATATCATTCTCTCTCCAATATAACTCATTATGAGGTTGAACGACCATGATTGAAGCAGAATTGAGTGAGAATTGAGTGAGATAGTTGAAAATACTGAAGTCACGCAGAAATGTCACCTGCCGATATGTGCCATGACGGAGTTTCAAACTGCACATACCCACTTTGCCAACTGGTGCTGGGTGCAGCACTGCTGGTCATGGAGCTGGTCCGCCGCGATTCGCAAGTCGAGAGATGGGGTGGTCGGGGAACTCAGGGTGAGAATCAAAGAGTTTCTTGCTGACACCGAAAATCATCACTTTGCTAACAAACTATGTTTTTCTGCACTCTTCCAGACGGGAAAAACGCGTTCGAAGAATTCAACTACTGCATGATGCCATCATCAACAGGACCTCTCTACGATGCACCATCCGGCGGTCCCATTGCATCATCGAACTTATATAGACAACATCAGCACCCATACAATGTACATGGTCTCCCTCATCTACCTCAATTTTACAACCACAGCACCAATATTAATGGCTACCCTCCGAGTCGTCCTTAGACGTAAATATTGTACTTGTTCGCTCACAGCGAATACAGAGGCCAGTCAGTATTCGGCGTGAGCGAGCAAGTACAGCTGACCTTGCGCTCTTGCTTGACTGACGAGTTGACTTTGAAACCAGCCTATGTGACATTTGCGTGATTGCCGAATTCTGCAGTGGGTGCCGATTGCAGTGGGAGGGATGTCAGTCGGACTAAAGTTTAAGTTAAGTTATGTAAATCAAGCTTAGGTTTGGACGTTAACTTCATCACATCGCATTTCTACTACATGCAGATCCACTGGCAGCACATAGGTAGAGTCTCTCAGGTTATTACTGTTGAAGCTCACTATACTCGGAGTGGGTTTACAACGTTGATCGTTCAAGTCTCTTTTTCTGTCATATCCTGTCATTCCTACCAATTTCATGTAGACCCAACCATGGACCTTGGTAGTAAACCCACCGTTCAAATGAGGAATGCTGTCCCCTCTTGTCCCACTCGTTTCATTGTTTGCGGCAAACCCAGGCAACATGAAATCCGAAAAGGATTGAGGAACAGGAACGGTGAGGAAGGAAAGACTGTCAGTGATGTGGCGTCCACGAGCGGCATTATGCACCTGAACGTGGTACCAACGGCGGTCCCGAGCTTCCGATTGAGGGTAGGTGGAGAGGATCAAGGAGGGGCTGCCACTAGCTATATACCAACCAAGGAAAGGTCTTTTTAGGCTGGCAGCGCTCGGTACGTCGAAGACGAGACGGAGTTCTCAAGTCTCTAGTTGGCTTATAAGGAAAGGCTAAGGGGAAACTGGATAGATAACTAACCGATGTAAGGGGAGGGTATAATGCATCCCCAGCGGCAGGTACGAAGATGGGATGGCCCGCTAAGAAGGGGCTGCTTTTGGCCAAGCAAGCAGGTAAGGGGTGGTGTAATGCATCTAAGTAGTACTAACTAGGCCAAGGTTCTGCAGAAGATACGAAGGTACAGAAAAGGCCCCATATAACCAAGGAATAGATACAGCCTCCGACCGCCGACCCGAAACATATAAAGACCTTTCTGAGTCTCTGACTCAAGAACTCGAAGTATTTCGATAAACACTCAACCTCAAGCAATGGCATCCGCCTTCGTCAGAGACTTAACCTTTCAGACGTGAGTGTCGCTGCGCTGCCCTCATTAATTCTGACACGGCTGTCTCAGTGATGATCTTGGCAAGGAGGCGACGCTTGTGCTCATGTTCCATAGCGACATGGAGTGTATCTACCATAAGTCGTTTCCTGTTATTTGGAGGTCAGGATTCCCGCTTTTGCTTCGATGACTCTAACTCTTGCAATATTTCAGGACTACCTCATTCGGAGAGATGGGTGAGTGTTGTCTGCCTCACTTGCAAACTTACCTATGACCCTCGTCTCAGGTCGGTACAGCATGCGCGTGACCTACACGAATCAGTAAGTGTCTGTTTGGTACGGGACCCAAATCATGCTCATAAACTGGACTCGTTCAACTTATAGACTTGCTTTCTCTCGAGTGCAGATCAAGGGATGGGAACGTAGTTGACACTGGAACTCACATCCAGATTGATGTGAGAGGCTCCCATCTACTCTGAAATTCCTAGCATAAACGCAAGGTATCATGCAGAACGGCAAGAAAACTACCTTGACCCAGACGTATGACGGCTTCGAGTTTTCTGTAAGCCTGGCTGTTGTCAGTCATAATCCTGAACAGCTCACGAATAAATCGTGTAGGTTCCTGAGCATGGACTCCCTGGTTACCTGGAGGCCATCAACGAGACTGAATTTGTTCAGGACATTGCAATAAGTTTGTAACTACTATTTTCTTGTTCTTTCTCGCCTCAATGCATCTCACCCAGGCACTATGAACCCGGGAGACTCAAAGCCCAAGCCGGTGCTCTACTTCAAGGACGTTGAGTATGTCATCATCCTTTTCATTTCCCTCCAGGGAACTCACAGTGCAAAACAGAGCACGGCAGTGTAGTCAAGGCCAAGTTCGCTCCGATTCTTCGCGCCTATATCTCGTCGGACCATCAAGAGACCTCAGTCTTACAAGGTGCCATTTGCACCGATTCGATCTGGGAGCAAGATCTCACCCAGCTTCCTGAGTGTACCACCTTGACACTCAGACGGGAACCAGCCACTGGACATTACACGATCACTCAGGAAGGTGTAGTTTAATATACTTTGATAGTCGTTCTCTGTATCTCAAGGTTCTCCCTCTTTTCGTGGCATCCTCATTGAGTCCAACAGCCTGATCCAGTAACTTGTGATCGTTCGACAGATGTGCTAAATTGATTGGTACCCATTGAAGAAATTGTCGTTTGCGACGTCTGCTGGTTATTGCATGCGACTCGATCGGTGGTCAACCTATTGTACAGTAGGTTTAGAGCAATTGCAAATCACTAGAGGGCTCAACCGCTTACTGACTATGAGCAGACGAGACTCATAGGCTCAGGACCGACAAGGCTCGCTGCACTAGGCTAAATTTTACACACTGTGCCTGGCGGTTACGCCAAGTAACTTTTGGCTGCCACAGCATGTGCCGCATGCGAGCAAGGCTGGTTAACATTGTTTGCCATATATAGGTCGGGTGCCTCTCTTTCTAATAATCCTGCTACCGGCGTCTGTGGCAGCTCTCCATAAGGCTATGTGCGTGTCTCGTCATATTACACACGTCACGCCACATATGATCTACCGGACCTCCTCAGGTTTCAACAGTAACGTAAACACAGCATCCTGCTGTACAAGCCACCTAGCGCCACCCGCACCAAAATGGAGGATTACCGGCATCGAGCTCAAGCTGACGCGTGCCATTTTATCGAATGCTTCGACAGTTCACAGCTTTGTGCCCGTCCCCCCGTTTCCTCCTGTACCAACGCCCCCTTCTCGTGCACGCCTGACGCTGTCAGCATTGCAAGTGTCTGTTCATGGTCGTTTGACAACGACAGCGAAGGTCAGTAGGCACAGGTCGTGACACCGACATTGTAGAGTCTGGCTATTGGAGAGTACCATTAATACGGTGTTCTACATCGATGAGGGGATACCACATTTTGCGATAATCCTGTTCCCAATGGGTTCTCATCATACCCGTGATTTCGCCGATGCGTGTACTTATAAGTAGCTCAAAAATTCGCAACGGCAGCAGTCGCCGCCATCACGTCATGTGCGATTACATGATCAAGTGTGGGGTAAGTATATCCAGGTCAGATATTCGTCGTCGTCATCGAATATTCAAATTGACAGAAGAATCGAGGCCTCGGAGTTGGCACCAATCAAAAATAACTTGTCTCTAATCAAATACAATTCATGTACACGTCGATATAAGTACTAGTGAGCATTTTTACCCATCTTCTTGTACAGTATTTTCTCGAAACTCCTCGCCAACGCATAGGTGATAGCTCCCACAACAAACCCTACGAACACACCAACATCTCCACTCCCCTTGCCTCGCAACTGATCCTACATACCAAGCCTGTGACATGAACGGAACAAGAGCTCCACACGCGCACACGAAGGCCACGACCGCAGGAATACCACTAGGCAAAAGAGTATACGAATCCCAAGTCGTGATGGGATATTGATCCTCAGAAAACGAGGCTCGCCGAAATAACACATGCTCTGTGAGTACTATCGCAGAGAATGCTGATGACCAATATCCAATGATGTCTGAGAGATCAGCATGTTAGCGCTAACAATAGACACCGGTATTTGGGACTTGTACTAAGGATGTCGACAAAGGTAGCATAAAACCTTTTGGCACCAATAATGGCCACTGGTATCAGGCTTGAATCCAAATCATGAGCATCCCCGAGGCTTGCATCCATTTGATGACACTCACATTCCCTCTGAGACGAGGATATATACCCATCTGGGAACCGCACCAAACCACGCAGCAATAGCCATGAAACTGGTGCTGAACGTATACATCGTTGGTGCACAGGCACTGGTTACGCTGAGAGCGACCAAAGCAGTTAGGATTTCTCCAAATGCGCCTGTAGGTAACAAGACGCTGTGTAACAAGCCACCGATGGAAGAGCTATCATCGAATCCTGCATTCCAAGCAGGCACGCTCGGAGCTGCTGCTGCGAATGCTGCACCCAGAGCCTGACCAGTCACCTTTTCAAAAGAAATTTGTTAAGATGCAACTGATATCAACATAAATGGCTTACACTAGACACGAAGAACCCAAGATATGTGTAGATAAAAATTCTGGCACTATCGGAATGTCAAGGAGAGCCCCGGTGATGGCCCGGGAAAGCTCACGAAGAAGCATCAGGGCTATGGTATATGCCATAGTCAGAGATCATGGTACACCAACTGATCATATTAGATGCGAGAAAGGATGCAAAAGATATGACATTAGCAGGTGTTGCTGGAGGGACAGGAGTCGATAGGTTTTCGCGTAGTTGTGGATAACCGATAGCCAGCATGGCGATAAAAGCAATTACATTCGGGATCCAGGCAACACTTTCGTACCTATGAATCAATATTCCGTCAGAATTCTGGATGATTGATGTTGGAGTGATCCTACCAATGGATAACGCGGTATCCACAGAAAGTGACCTTGAAACCTGTCATTTTTAGTGCAGCAGGAGGAATTCCAACGTACCACAAGAGATGTGATACTAATGATGACGATACCAAGAGTATCATTAAGTTGAGAAGACAAGCTAGCTATCGTTTGTCCGCCAATAATACAGTTCAGAATAAGGAAACCTTCCGATGTGATAACATTCAAGACGGCCGGTATGATGGCACCGAAATACCTTGATATCGGTCAGGCAATGATACTGGCAATCGGAAAAATAACTCGCCCCCATGAGAATCTTGCTTGCACCATAGCTCGCATGCCAAGCTTTGGCCCGAAAATGGCACTAGCGCATTATGGGGTCCCTGGAAATGCGCAGAGAGGAATAGCAAAACCCACAATAATCCTGGCAATAAACAGCATCTAGCTGAAGGTCAATCACTGCAGATAGAGATTTCGTGAACTATTGACTTACACTAGGTTAACAATGACGATGATAGCTATGGAGTCGCGAACTCCCAGGGAAAAAAATGCAGGGCCAGCAGCGCCGGTGCTGGATCTGGAGGTGTTGAGTGGATTAGGGGATAGCGCCAGAATTAAGATAACACTGAAAACATACGACAAAATATTCATGGAAGAGGAAAACCAAATGAAAAACAACTGGTACCACCGAGTCTCGAGACGTTCCTCTGCTGGCACCGGCACGATGCTGATCCAAAAATCAGTAAAATGTATCACAACATCTCCATCTCACTCACCCATGAGTTTCAATTCCATACCGAGAAAGTAACTGAGTGCACTGTCTGAGGAATCCTATGTGATTAGCGACTGTCCTCCACACTATCATCCCTGATATGCTCATCAGAGGACACACTAGGTGTGGAATGGCAGTTCAACGGACCTGTCCTGTTTCTCCTCCTCCGCGTAAGACTGCATTGCGTGAGTAGTAATTGACCTGTTTCAGTTTGGTCGATCGATGTGCAAGGGCGTCAGTGAGAAAGTAATAGATGAGTTGGGTGCCCATTCCTATTACTAAATATCGTTAGCTAGCCGGAAAGTAAAGGAAATGGGATCCGATTACCGTGAGTCCGTGACGAATAAGATTATATGCCGCATATATCAAATCAGCATGATCAATCAAGCTTCTCGATCTGTTTCGTCCCCAAGCCTTCAAAGCTTCAAGTTGGGAATGACGCGGCATGATTCGGTGAACATATCTCTGATAGTAGTTGGTATTCTACCCCGAAGCGAGGTACGAGTGTAGGATTAGGATTATGTTTATGCATTTCGAGACTTTGCTTTGTGTCGCGGTCTAGGCTAACCCGAGAAAGAAGACGGACTAGTAGTAGAAGGACATCCAGGACCAGAGCCTAGGGCATCTAGTTTGTTTCAGCCGAGGATATCCAGGAAATGGACACTCTGGGGCTTAGTAAAGTCTCGGACTCTGGAGGTTTCGTCATATTACATACACACGTCACGCCACATATGATCTACCAGATCCCCTCAGATTTCAGCAGTAACATAAATATAGTACAAGCCACGAGCTCGCGCGCGAACTTTTGAACTGGATCTCCCTGAGATGATATACTGACACGATACATACTATGCAACATTTTAGTGTCCTCTATTCTAATTTCTGGCGATATCCATTTCTTTTGGCTCACACGAAATAGATCCACATCACAACGACAGACTACAAGTACTGTATCAGGCGGTGCTAACACACTGCCGCAATGACTCGGATGTCCACTCTTTGATGTCATGCTCTCCATCCATTGCACGTACATCATCCATCTTAGCGGTCGAACCATGTACAAGGTTGCACATCAGCGAATAAGCAAATGATTATTCCTTGTGACAACGGTAGACTCCAAGAGAAGACACTCCCGCGGGCAACCGAAGGCAGTCAGACCTCCTCAGATATCACGGTAAGTGGAACGACAGCCATGCCGCAAAGTACCTAGCACCACCCGCACCAAAATGGAGGATGACCGGCATCGAGCTCAAGCTGACAGACGTAGCGTTTCATCGGGCGCCTCGAGAGCTCGTAGATTCGTGCCCACACACCATTTTTTCCTGTACCGGCGTCCCATTCTCGTGTACGCCTGACCCAGAGGTCGTGACATCGATATTATGGAGGGCTATTGGAGAGTACCATTAATGTGTTGTTCTATATCGATGCGGAGATACCACATTTTGCGGTGACCCTCTTTCCAAAGGGCTCCTATCATGCCTGTGATTTCGCTGATCCGTGTACTCCCAAGCGGCTCAAAATATCGCAGCGGCAGCAGTCTTGATCAAGTGTGGGGTAAGTAAATCTAGGTCATATATGTCGTCATCGAATATTCAAGTTTCTAGAAGGATCGAAGCCTCGGAGTTGGCACCGATCCAAGAATAACTTGTTTCTTATCAGTTGCAATGTCAAAAGGCAGTCAAAGGCAACTCACGCACACGTTGATGTAAGTACTAGTACATCTTTCTGTACAGTATTTTCTCGAAACTCCTCGCCAACGCATAGACGATAGCTCCCACCACAAACCCTACGAACACACCAACGTCTCCACTGCCCTGCCTCGCTACTGGCCCTACATACCAAGCTTGTGACATGAATGGAACAAGAGCTCCAGCCGCGCACACGAAGGCCACTACTGCGGGAATACTGCTAGGCAAGAGAGCATATGAAGCCCAAGTCGAGATGGGATATTGATCCTCGGAAAATGAGGCTCGTCGGAAAAACATATGCTCTGTGAGTATTATCGCACAGAATATTGATGACCAATATCCAACGATGTCTAAGATCAGCATGTTAGCGCTAACAATAGACACTGATATTTGGGACTTGTACTAAGGATGTCGACAAAGGTAGCATAAAACCTTTTGGCACCAATAATGGCCACTGGTATCAGGCTTGAATCCAAATCATGAGCATCTCCGAGGTTTACATCCTAGTTGATGACACTCACATTCCTTCCGAGATGAGGACAAATACCCATCTGGGCACCGTAGAAAACCACGTAGCAATAGCCATGAAACTGTTGCTGAACGTATACATCGTTGGTGCACAGGCACTGGATATGCTGAGAGCGACCAAAGCAGTCAGGATTTTTCCAAATGCACCTGTAGGTAACAAGACGTTGTGTAACAAACCACCGACGGAAGAGCTGTCATCGAATCCCGCATTCCAAGCAGGCACGTTTGGAGCTGCTGCTGCGAATGCGGCACCCAGAGCCTGACCAGTCACCTTTTCAAAATAAAATTGTTAAGATGCAACTGATACCGACATAAATGACTCACATTAGACACGAAGAACCCAAGATATGTGTAGATAAAAATTCTGGCACTATCGAAATGTCAAGGAGAGCCCTGGTGATGGCCCGGGAAAGCTCACGAAGAAGCATCAGGGCTATGGTATATGCCATAGTCAGAGATCATTGGACACCAGCCAATAATGTTGGATGCTAGAAAGGACGCAAAAGATATGACATTAGCAGGTGTTGCTGGAGGGACAGGGGCCGATAGGTTTTCGTGTAGTTGTGGATAACCGACAGCCAGCATGGCGATAAAAGCAATTACATTCGGGATCCAGGCAACACTTTCGTACCTATGAATCAATATTCAGTCAGAATTCTGGATAATTGGTGTTGGAGTGGTCCCACCCATGGATAACGCGGTATCCACAGAAAGTGACCTTGAAATCTGTCAACTTTGGTGCAGCAGGAGGAATTCCGACATACTATAAGAGATACGATACCAAGGATAACGATACCAAGAGTATCATTAAGTTGAGAAGACAAGCTAGCTATCGTTTGTCCGCCAATAATGCAGTTCAGAATAAGGAAGCCTTCCAAGGAGAAAGCATTCAAGACGGCCGGTACGATGGCACCGAAATATCTTGATATGCATCAGAGAATGATACTGGCAATCGGAAAAATAACTCACCCCCATGAGAACCTTGCTTGCACCATAGCTCGCATGCCAAGCTTTGGCCCGAAAACAGCACTAGCGCATTATGAAATCCTTGAAAATGCGCAGAGAAGAATAGTAAAACTCACAAGAATCCTGGCAATAAACAACATCTAGCCGAAGGTCAATCGCTGCAGATAGAGATTTTGTGAACTGTTGACTCACACTAGGTTAACAACGATGATAATAGCTAAGGAGTCGCGAACTCCCATGGAAAAAAATGCAGGGCCAGCAGTGCCAGTGCTGAATCTGCAGGTGTTAGGTGAATTAGAGAATAGTGCCAGAATTAGGACAGTACTGAAACCGTACGACAAGAGATTCATACAAGAGGAGAACCAAACGAAAAACAGCTGGTACCACCGAGTCTCGAGACGTTCCTCTGCTGGCACCGGCACGATGCTAATCCAAGGATCAGTAAAAACGTCAAGACAGGTATCACAACATCTCCATCTCACTCACCCATGAGTTTCAATTCCATACCGAGAAAGTAACTGAGTGGTACGTCTGAGGAATCCTATGTGATTGCGACTGTCCTCCACTCTATCATCCCTGCCAGTGAAATGTTCACATCAGAGGACACACTGGGTCTGGAATGGCAGTTCAACGGACCTGTCCTCAGGCTGTTTCTGCTCCGCTGCGTAAGACTGCATTGCGTGAGTAGTAATTGACCTGTTTCAGTTTGGTCGCTCGATGTGCAACGGCGTCAGTGAGAAAGTAACAGATGCAGTTGGGTGCCTATTCCTATTACTAAATGTCGTTAGCTAGCGGACTCGGAAGTAAAGTGAATGGGATCCGATTACCGTGACGAATAAGATCATATGCCGCATATATGAAAACAGCATGATCAATCGAGCTTCTCGATCTGTTTCGTCCCCAATTCTTCAAAGCTTCAAGTTGGGAATGACGCGGCATGATTCAGTGAACATATCTCTGACAGTTGGTATTCTACCCCGAAGCGAGGTATGAGTGCAGGGTCAGAATTATGTCTATGGATTTCGAAACTTTGCTTTTTGTCATGGTCTAACCAGATGTAGGAGGACATCCAGGAAATGAATCAAAGTCTGGAGCGTGGAGCGGACTCTGGGGCATTTGCTTTGTTTCAGCCGAGGACATCCAGGAAATGGACGGCCAACTAGTCTCGGGCGGACTCTGGATCTGAAGCCAGGGCATTTGGTTTGTTTCAAACGGTCATCATTGGCCGACATACCACGTAAGCAGCATGATCACAGCCACCGCGATCTCCGAGAGTCTGTCACCACCATAAGCCAGAGGTTCTGACGCGTTGACACGATCTATGTCAGCAGTGTACCACCAAGTCAGTCATCCTGTCACCTGACCTGGATATCAGCAACCTGTTGACCTCGCTCCAGGGGCATCCAACTGTAACACTCACATATTTCATTTGTTGACCTTGCAAGTTTCATGCGCTGCGCTAGCTTATCTGCCTGTCCCGACACATAATGCTTGTGTTACCTATTTCTACTCCTGACCCTTATGAAACTTTCGTTTGGCTTGTTACTCTCGCGTGATTGCAGACGAAGCCAACATCGCTTACATGTGCTACATAAGACAAGTGTGTAGGTGACAGAACCGATAAATCAAAGTGCGAAACATATAGAAGGCTGTTCTATAATAGAACCAACAAATCAAGTAGTGGGACAAATCAATGAATTTGAACGAGTGAAGGAGGAGCGCGACGAAAAATCATATGCGCCTGCTTCTTGCTGACCTCACCTAAGGCATGGCACCATGCAGTAAGGTAGTTTAACCAGAGGCCGCCTTGAGTCCCCCCTGGTTGCTTGTGGATCTAGAGGATGGTTGGCTCAGTCCACGGGTATGCAGGAAGAAGAGCGGGCGGGTGGGAAACACAGGAAGATGAGAAATATGGACGGGAAGGACAGTGGATCATAAGCTGTAGACTTGAGGCGGAGCACGAACACAGTAATATTCCAATGGCAGCTGCATTCTGGCGGGCAGGCGAGCACTGAGCACATTGCGAGGTTGCGAAGCTGAGCGCTGAGCTTTGTCATCAAGCGGTGTTTAAACTCAGCTGGACTCTGCCGGACTTGCCGATGGCCCCAGTGTCTAAAGCCCTGACTTTCTGGCCCCTTCAGAGCTTCCACACAAAACTATTTGCTTCGATAAAACAAACATGTTTTCGTCACCACTACTGTTACATGATTTGTCCATCATAAACTGACATTCAATTTTTGAATTTCCGAAATCTATCTTGTCTCTTCAATGTCAACTGAGAGCAGTTCATGTACATGCTGTTTGCTTTAGAAATGACTACTGCTACTAGGCATCTGATTTACTCATCTTCTTGTACCATGATTTTTCGAAACCCCTTGCCAATGCATATGTGATAGCCCCCACCACAAACCCTACAAACACCCCAATGTCTCCACTCCCATGCCTTGCAACTGGTCCTACATACCAAGCCTGTGACATGAATGGAACAAGGGCTCCACAGGCACACATGAAGGCCATGACCACAGGAATACTATTAGGTAAAAGAGTATATGAAGCCCAAGTCATGATGGGATATTGATCCTCAGAAAACGAGGCCTGCTGAAATAACACATGTTCTGTAAGAACACCAAATACTGACGACCAGTATTTGATGATATCTGAGGAATTATCATTTTAGCAATAGACACTGCAATATTTGGGACTTGTACTCAGGATGTCAACAAAAGTGGTATAAAATGTTTTGGCACCAACAATGGCCACTAGTATCAGACTTCAACACACATAATGAGCATCACAGGATTTCATGATGCTGAAGATATTTACATTCCTTCAGAGATGAGAATACATACCCATCTCAGCACTGTAGCATGTTGAGTTTGCCGCAAGTCTCAGACACATCTGTTGAAGTACGACCAACTCAGGTGTACAGGGAACCTGTATATAACATGTACTGTACTTGAATTGTAGACTACTCTTATATACTGTAAAATATTAGTGCTTTCGGTCAGGTTTCTACATAGCCAAAATCTTACAAAGTGCGCTGCGCGCTTTGTCAGTCTTGAGCTCCAAGTTGCCAGTACTCTCTGAATCCAACATAGCAAACCATGGAGCAACAGCCATGAAACTGGTGCTGAATGTATACATAGTTGGTGCACAAGCACTGGGTGTGCTGAGAGCAACCAGAGTGACCAAAAGTTTTCCAAATGCGCCTGTAGGTAGCAGCACACTATATAACAAGCCACCAATGGAAGAGCTGTCATTGAATCCTGCATTCCAAGCAGGCACATTAGGAGCTGTGGCCATGAATGCAGCACCGAGGGTGTGGGCAGTCACCTTTTCAAGATGTTATGATATCAATGCTAATGTTTTTCATGTTGTGCTTGATGCTGCCTGTGGCATGTGAGAAGTCATCTGAAGCATCATCCAACACGTGATTCAAGTTGTACAACTTCGTGTATTGCTACATAGTGGCCACAGGTTGTTACACACCACTGGACAGCACTACTAATTGTCTACATGGTACTATATTTAGTGATGTGAGATACTTCGGGTAGCAACAAATGAATTCCTGCACAACTTGAGTCAGATTGGCAGCGCTGTGTGGTGCTGTGGCTCTGCTGCACAGGAGGGGACTTCACTGTGATGCTGCAGTTGCTGTATGGTGCTGTGTGATACTGCACATCACCTCAAATCACACAAGGGTTTTGCTGATGATGGATTCTCCTCAATATCTTTATAGTGTGAGAATTTTTCTCTACATGTATCTCGCGTTTTTCACCACTAGTGTGAGCCCCCAATGTATTGTTACTAATGTTGCAGGAGTAATATGGTAGTGGTAATGATATGTGAGGTGAGATTAGTACTACTAGTATCAATCAAGTTCGACCACCAAGTTGGAATTGTCACTCTTGATGCCTTCAAGTTTGCCATCAACAATAACTCCGGTCCTGTCTCAATTGTCAACAATACTACTAGTATAAAAATACAAAGGAAAACATACATGCCAGACAGAGCCCAAGATCGGAGCTCTTCATCAAGCTTCTTGCCATGATATTCATCATCTGTGACCTGCTTGAGCATCTTTGTTAGTTTATGATACACCTTTTCAGAATCTCCCAAGGCTGTTTGTTTGCTTCGTGTTCACATGGCCATGGATCATGTAAACATGAATGACATTGCAAATTTGAAATAATAACGAGTCAATAAAAAGCAACAATACATGCTGGTATACTACTGATTCAATAGGCTTACAATGGTTGCAACAAGGAGAAGGGCTTTGTGAGGGATGGTGTTATGAAATTCAGGGAATTGTTGTAACAATTTTGAGCCACTGTCATAGAATGCTCGATGGCAGACAGAGTGGAGGCTGGTGTGCGTAAAGTTAGAAGTATGATACTGCTAGCAGATTAGCGTCGAATTTCAATATTATGATGGTGCATACATGTTCATCACATTCTCCATGCAAAAAGTTTGAGCCCTTCAACAGCACAGTCACCTTCTGTTTGATCTCACTCTCACTGCTGGTTAGCTTGTACTCCACAGGAACAACACTAATGGCGATTTGCTTGATCCTACTACAAAAGTTGATGGAATCATTGTAAATCTATTGAAGCATGGACTTAAGTATTGATAGGGAATCTCAAATGAACATGACCCTTACAACAGTGGCCATGTTGTGCTTGTACTGGGAGTAGAAACCTCGATAAAATTGTTAGCAGTGCACTACTATTATGTTAAGACCGTACTCAAGAGGTATCGGATCCGAAGGGCTTTGGCCTCAGCTTGTGCGCTGTGCCCCTTTCCCGAGTACTGCCCCTTATTTCAGAGCACCAAGATATCACATCTAGAGGGACGGATAAGTATCGTAACGGATCCGGTAAGACTTCCGGATATCGGACGTATAGAGTAACGGCCAATCTGGATTGGATCCAAACTAGAAACTAACGAATAAGACTGTCCGAAGACAGAGGCGGATGTATAGACTATCGGATTCAATCCTAAGTCTCGGAGTAGACAAGAGTATCGTACTCAAGTCCGGACGGATAATGGAAGGACTTAGAGTCCAGACAGGATGAGTGCAATCTAAGATGATATTCGAACTAAGGAAACTTTACAGGAGTTGTACAGAGGTTTATATACTGGAAGGGATCTGAGAGGATCAGTAAGCTGAAGACTAATGCTATGTACGAGCATGTGGAAACAGATTGGTAAGTATGAATGGAACTTTAAGTAAATGAACTTGGAGATGAACAAAGTACAAGGATCAATAAGCAAGACGGAAACACAGATAACCGAAGTCCGGAGTCAAGGGGATTACCATAAGGAGATAGACGCTGATTTAAGGTTTGAGCTTCGGATATGAGTATAGGTCGGATCCGGAGGTCTGGAGATATCAGATGAGGCATCTGGATATCGGATGAGCGGATCCGGAGATCTAGGTGAAGACGGGACTAGGATATGAATAATGGATATAGTCCGGTAGTCTAGGGAAGGTATAGTCCTAGGTGGAATGAGCTCGGATCCGAGTGGACCAAGGGTGGATGAAGCAGGCTAAGCTGCAGAGGTCCGGAGGTATGGATATATGGACGTACGAAGGTGTACAGATCTGAACTGATAGTGGACTAGAGGACTGAGGTCATGGACAAGGGTATGGAGGTCATGGATAAGGGTATGGAGGTCCGGATGTGCATCTGGAAGGCGTCCAGAAAGCGTGGGAACATCATTGGACGTAGGTCCGGAATATGGGATATGACATATTAGACCAGCCAGAGAGTTGAATACCTGCTTCAAGATGGCGGTTTTGCGCTTCCCAAGCCACAATCAATTCCATAATTAGTTCCATGCATATACCAGTGTCACTTAGAGCTTCCTCACATGCAGGGAATGGGTCTGTGATGGCAAGATGTAGCCTGTAACAGGCCTTTGTGCAATTCAGCAGTTTGACCCAAAGATCCAGGAAGAAACCAAGTGTCTTGTGTTTTGCAACAGCAGCACCATCCTGTGCATTCTTAGCTGCCTTCGTGCAGCACCCAACACTGGTGTTTCAGACCTCCGAATCAGTATCAACTCTCATGTTGTCATCAGAGTCCCCAGCCACTTGATGACCATTGTCTGAGCAGAGATTACTGGTGCGAGTGTGCTTGGGTTTTAGCTGGTTGACCGCAAAGTTGGAATGGCGCACTGAATGCAAGTACATTGGTGATGGAGAATGAGCACGACAGTTAGTCCTCTGATGCCATTTGACAACATCATAATCCACGTTAGGCTGATGAACATGATCAATCTAAGCTGAGTACATCATATAGTAGTGGGACTCACAGTAGCTTTTGGGAAACTCGCTAAAG
Organism: Suillus subluteus; assembly: GCA_016647755.1. NCBI lineage: Eukaryota > Fungi > Basidiomycota > Agaricomycetes > Boletales > Suillaceae > Suillus > Suillus subluteus. The sequence goes on from JABBWI010000045.1 coordinate 422,815, forward strand.
GTGCCAAACTCGGGTAAAGCTGGGCCGAGCTGCCCACTTGACATGCGCAGGACATGTGGCATGCCATCGGCATGATGGTGGACTCTGAAATTCATGCCTGCCCTTCGACCACCATGTCTTTGTCGCTCTGCATGACTCAAAGCTTTGGACTCTCACTCATGAAAGGTCCCAACTACCATGGAACCCACCCAGCCACCTACCACCTGTAGGAGAGGGAAAACTTGTGGATCATGAGGCCGTCCAACCACTAGTACTGGTACTAGTGGTCAAGATCAAGTGTGCACCACAAAACTCACCATTCAGTGGCAAGCTGACCCCAGGTGCATTGAAAAAATAATGAAACATCTTCGTGCACACCCTGCTGACTGTCGTGTCCTATTCTACTCTGACAATAAATCGCATGCTGATGGTGATCACCCCTCAGCCAAAGACAAGGTATCAATTTGCCAAATCATTGCAAAGTCTGTCTTCGAGCATGATCCTGACTATGAGAACTACTACCCCAACGATCCTGAAAGATTCTGTGGTTCTACAAACAGCCATATCTCTGGGTGAGTGTCCTCCTATTTATTCTTGTACATATGGAAATGTATCTCCTTTACAGCCTCAGGAAAAGGTATTGTGAATGCCATGATAAACTACACTTGACAGGTGCTGGCATCACACCACTTGATGAAATGACTGCAGTAAATTTGCACAGTATGTATTTTGTTTAATTTAATTTCACTACTGACAAAGTTCACAGTGCAAATCCTGGAGGAGTTCCCCTGGTACGACGACCTTGCTGACATCCTGGGGGGGAACCCAGCAGTGTCCCTCAAGACAATCTCATCAGTCCCAGGGGTGGACCATGCATCCGAGTATTTTTCACTTGTGCAGGCGAGCACTGCCAGTAGTGCGCAGTCCTCTTTAAGCACTCGGTATGGGGGCTATGTGCCTAGTGCCCAGCCCCCTCCTGCCAGTGCTCAATATGGGGGGTATACACCTAGTACACAGCCCCCTCCTCCTAGTGCTCAGTTTTGGGGCTGGGCACCTCCTCCCAGCACCCAGCCTGCCCCCCCTGCAGCTGCCTACAGCGAGTCCAATCTCCCTTCCGGCACTGATTATGGTGGCTATGTTAATCACCCTGGCCCTAATGCCCAGTCTCATTATGTACATAGCACCCACCCTTCAGCACCCACCCCCAATCAAATGCATGCTCCTCTCCCCTACTCTCATCCTAGCCAAGGTCAACTCCATCTCCCCCTCAATCATGAGGACGAGGGGATGGACTATGATGACGATGACGACTATGTGCACATAACTAGTTCCTGTATGATGGTTGATTATGGTGAGAATGTCACAAACCTTGATAGCCCTCCAAGGTGCCAATCCGCCCACAAACGCCAACTCCCTCCATCCTCTCCATTGCCTCCTCTCACCCTCACCCTCACCCTCCCCCTCCCCCTCCCCCTACCAAATTCAGGCTTCCCGAGAAGCCACAGACAATGCTGCGTGATAGCTGTGCTGCCTTTGGCACAACTGACCCTATGAGACGCATAAGCAGGGGGTCACTCAAACCCCCTTCTGGTCTTGGGTCTTTGCATTCATGGTCCACACCCACATTGACACGGTCAGTCAGGATGTCAACAACTCCAATGTCGCAATCTGCAGGCTCCAAGAATGTGAAGGGTAGGCTGTTGAAGAAGGCACGTTCGGACATATTGAGCCAAGTTGGCGCAATCACCAACAAGATCAGGAGCATTCAGTCGGAGAAGCTGGACAAGGTCTCTCGCGAGGAGCTCAAGAATGATTGTTACATGGCCAAGCTTAATCTCACCCGATAGGAAAATGAACATCAGTTCCTCCAAGCTGAGCACCAGGATGAGTGCATGGATGCCACCACCATTCATCAATGTTTGCAAGAGGCGAAGGATGCTGAGATCCGCTGAGGCGATCTCAACCTGGCTGGGCTGATATGAAATATCTAAAAATGCTCAACCAGTATAAGTGAGTCTTGGCTCTGCCTAGCTGCTATACTCGCAGAATGCAAGAACGTTCGACCCTAAAGGGGACTGCTACTGAACACAGAATCCAGATGAATGAAAGACCCTTGTAGTGCGATGGATGCGCGAAAGTGTGAGAAGAAAAGCGAAGTGAGCGCGAAGCGCGAGAGAGTGCTCTAAGGTAGGAGCTGCGAGCTGTGAGAAAGTGCGTGCTAAGGCGCAGCGTTGTGCAGGGAGAATACCGGATGAGGAAACGGATATGGAAACTGGATGTGCAAAGCGAGTGCAAATGCAGAGCGAGTGTTATAACAAGGTCGGATTAAGGTCTAGTATAGGTGGATAGTGATAACCATTGGAAACACAAAGTGCGCCCAAGTGGTGACTACTACTTTAAAGTAAAACCCAATAGCGAGGGAAGTACAGCAAAGGGGAGTAATAATAATGGAGTAGTAAGTCAGCAAACTTTATACTATGGAAATTGCATCGGAAGCGGAAGGAATAGGAGCAGTAAGCGCTATGAATATGTAATGACATGTAATAGTGCTGCAACGCTTGTTACAAACCACGAGGCAAGGAATATGACGTACCAATGAGGTGGATGGACATAGACGGACGTTCCTGGATGATAGGCGATGCAGGGCGCTTAAGCGCGAGAAAGCGCGCAAGGCGCGCGCGCGGGAATTCTGCGCATTGTGCGGGAAGGTAACGCGCTTATAGCGCGTTTTGCAGGAAAGCTGCGCGTTATATGTGGAATTGCCAGAGACATGATAGAAGTCGCATATGGATGATGGTGCGAGTTGTGCCATGAAAGCCAATTGTCATGAGTTGTGAAAAGGTGCGAAATGTGTGGATATGCGCCTGCAGAAACACGAGTCTCTACACTGCCTCTGTGAGGCAGAGACCAAGATGCATGAGTTGTCAGCGAAAGCGCATGCTGAGGAGGCAGCATTGCTGCACCTCAAGATCGAGTACCTGCTGAGAGACGAAGTGGCTCTATGATGTGCTGCTACTTGAAGGGATGATGCTGTGCTATGCTCTGAGCGGAACCATTGACCTGCTCTGACTAAGCCTCGGAAACAGCTGTGGGACTCTTCTCCTTGTCTCTGCTACCCATGAGACCCCTAGTCCATGCACCCCCCTAAAAAGAACCGGCACCACCCTCAACGCCACTCCCTTCTATTCTCCACTCTCTACTCCCTCTACCAATCTCTCTTCCCTCTCCTCTTCATCTTCCATTTTGTCTTCATCTTCTGTTTCATCTTCATCTTCATCCTCTTCATGATTATCTTCTTCCTCTCTTCTACTCTCTAATTCATCCTTATTTCATTTCTCTGCTTCATACATCTCTTGCTTCTTCGCCAATTGAGTGCCAGTTCTGGGAATGAATGCTCTCAGGCATCTTGTGCTGAATTCTCCTTGTACTGGTCTTCCTTCCAGTGTCTCCAATTTGTGTGAATTAAGATTTCTTGACTGAATTCAGTGTGGAACTGACCATTTCAGTATTAGCTTCCTTTCCATTTTGAAGGTATAGTATAAATTGTTGTGGTATACTTGAACCAGTTGACCAATTTTAAAAATAACCTCACCAGGCATTCTTTGCAAAATTCTCTTGTCGAACACTGCTTTACGCTTGATGGCATGTCATACTGTCTCCTCATAGCCATCCAGACGCTGTTGTTCCACATACACCATCTGTGTCAACACGTCTGATTGTCTAAGTGTCGAAGCACTGTCCTCGATCCCTGTTTGTGACGTATTTGCCACGAGGCCCAAAAGCAATTCCTTAGGAGAAAATTTCAGTGCTGGTAATAAACGGTGATTTAAAGCGTGAACCTCGTTCTAAGATTTTCTATCACCGGGTCTATTGATGTCATGAGCAGCACATCATTCACCAAACCCTGTTCGGGTTTCCCAATCCTCACTCACCGTCCACTCACTACCATCTCCTGTAGTGGGTGGTATTCCTTCCCATGTTACAGCTAAGTCCGTCCGCGACCACATTCAACTTCCCTGGGACATGTCTCACGTCCACTATGTTGTATGCCAGTATACCCTCTCTCCAACGTGCATGTGCCACATTTAATGTTGGGTTCAGCAGGGTGTCCTTTAGTGCATTACAATCTGTTTCGACTTCGACCGGGAAGCCCCAAATGGTTCCTGAAAATTTATCTAACCCGAATTTTAGCACTGCAAACTCTAATAGATAAGATTTATACTTCCTTTCTGTCTGTGATGTCCGTTTTGACGCGAAACCTATTGGGTGTATGCGTTCAACCCATTTCCCTGTTGGTGTCTGCACCTTCACCCGCTGTGATAAAACTGCTGCAAATCCTTCTATACACCCATCCAATGTTACAATGAATCTTGAACCATCATACCTTGGTGCCTGGAGCACCGGTCTTGCTGTAATAGCTGCTTTGAGGTCTAAAAATGTCTCAGTGTTTTCCAGTATTGATTCAATTGAAAATCTGTCATTGCTTTACGGTATGCAGCTTTACTATACGAGCTATTCAGTGGGACCTTGAGTAATAGGTCTTGCAGAGGACCTTCTCATTTCGCGTAGGCTTTTATTAATGATCTGTAAAAACCTGTGAGTCCTAAAAATGATGTTAGTCCCATCGCATTGCCTAGGTCTCGCCCAATTTACAATCGCCGTAAGCTTGGTTAAGTCCGGTTTTACCCCTTCTTGTCCAATTGTACCCCCCACAAATTCTGTTTCTGATACACAGAATTTCATCTTCCCTGGAGCTATCGAGAACCCACACTCTCTGAACTGAGTGAATATCGTGGTTAACTTGCCCATCATGTCCCTAAATGTATCAGCTGCGCAACCTCTGTCATCCATATACAATTCCATGAAATACATTACCAAAAGATCTTGTAGTCTTGCCAATAATACTTCACAAAACGCTGTGGGTGCTCCTGTAATCCCCATTGGCATTCTTTTATACCAGAAATACCCTTGTCCTTCAACATAAAATGCCAGATATGGTTCGCCATTGTTCTGGTACTTCAACCACTGTCATGCATGGTATGTGATCCATACCATGACATATACACAACAGCAGTGACAGGGAAGGTAGAAGACACCTGACTGATTCCTATCACCAAGTTACCTTATCATTTTTCATTCATTTCTTAGCTAGTATTTTCACTTTCTAACTTTACTCCTATTTTTCCATGCATTTTTATTTTGTTCCATGAGATTCTATCTCTTTCTATTTTTATAGGCACATTTAGCCACCAGACTTTTCCTCAAGCCACCAAACATGTTAGTAATCATGTCATGTGACTGGGAAATACTCTGATTTATAAGGATTCAACTTGACTCATCATGTTTGGTCATGATTCATCATGCTTTGTAAAACTTGCAACTGCATTTGTAATCCACTTTGTAATAAGGCTGATTCAGCACACCTAAGGACTTGGTTTGTAAGTGCATTCTTACCAATCCATGTGATGACTCATGCTTTTCATTTTTCATTCTTTGTAATACTACACTTCACTTTGTATGTACATTAGTAAACAAGCTGACTCAACACAAGTTTGTAAGCACATTCTTACCAATCTATGTGATGAATCATGCTTAGTGAAGATGGCCTCCCAAAAGGTATATAAGGAGCTCATTTTCACCCATGCAATTTAAGCTTCCCACTTAAAACTCTTTTCTCAAACCAGTGTGAGAACCAGTAAGATCTAAGTGCAGGCTATTCAGCAGCCTTGAAGTTAAGAATAAGAAACATCTATTCAAATTATATACTACCATACAGGGGTTGACTATATAATAACTGTAAAGCTACAGAGCTAAGTTCTACCAGCACTACTTTCCTCTCTCTTTTTCAGGAAGAGAGACACGAACCACTGAGACACACTTCACGAATCCACGGGCACACACTTGCCAAAACACATACAAACTCCAACACCCAGTAAAATCATGAGCACAGACATATTTCACGAACCCACAGGGACACATTTGTCAAAACATGTACAAACTTCACACTCAGCACTACAAGACCACGAGGTTTAAACTAACCAAGGAACAAGAAGGAGAATATTGAAAGACATTCCTCCCAAGAACTCAGCACATTATCTACCACAAAAGCTAGAAAAGTCGTAGACCATGTACTTAAGGACTGGCAAGAAGTCTTATCATGTATAGTTGTGTTGTCACTATATACGCAGTCGTATATAAGACCCTTAAGTAACAAGACACCTGCGTAATATCCAGCTGCAAAATCAAAGACTGAAATATACCAATGTCCACTAAGACGCTGTTGTTTTGCTAGGATATCTCCTTGTATCATTGGTGCGACCTCTGTGACCTTGTTCAGCTGTGCGAAATTTTGACATATTCTCCACTTTCGCGGTCCATCATTCAAACTTGGCTTGTTCTGTGCTTGCAGGTACCTCATGCTCAGGTAACTCGAATGCTGGGACCTTTCCTGCACTTTGACACTGATCATTGACTCTTTGCTTCAACTCTTCCTCTGATAGACCGTTCATCTTGTGGGCCTTCTGGGCTATAACTGTTGTCGCTGTGCACTTGACTAACTCCAGTGGTGCTCACTCTATAATCCCCACTTTCAGCATCTCCTCTACTCGCTCATTATAAAAACGCAATTGTTCTGGGATTAGCGGTCTTTGATGTGTGCATAGATTGAATGTCTTGCCCTCTGGTACATTGAGATTTAGCTGTGCTCCTGGTATTATATTGACTTCCCATAGTGAAAGCACAAATGAATCCACATTGTCCTTAATGAATTGTTCCAGTTCCCATCGTTTGGCCTCCTGTAAGATCAGTTGCCTATCATGACTTGTTGGACGATTTCTGCTACTCTCTCTGGTTTGAATGGATTTGTTTGCCTTGTGTATATCGACGGATCATGGTCCACTGGTGGCAGTTCTGGTAGCTCTCCGAGTATCTGTTCCTCAGGGATTCAAGGCCTCGTTTATGGTGATAACACCGATATCGCTCTGCCTTATTGTTTCCCTCTCTCCCGTGGTATGTTTCATTTGGTCTTGCATTTGTCTACCACTCTCTGCTCTTCGCCACAGCTGCTTCACTTGTTTCTTGTCTTGATGCTGTTGTTGATGCTCTGTCGGTCTCCATTGCCCCATTGGAACATAAGGTGCGCACTGATATTTGTACATGCTCCTCCTTATTATTAGTCTCATTTGTTCCCTTATCAGCTAGGAGTTGTCACGACTTGCCTTCGAGGGGGGTGTTTCCAAACCCCCCACTGCATTTCCCCACCGTCTATTATCCAAAGTTAAACTCTCCTCCTTGTTCGGTGTGTTCTTGATTTGGTTGCTTAATGTGGTTTCCTTGTGCTGATCCGCGATAACCATAGTGTCCATTTCATACTCAGTGTACTGCCTTAAATGCTTGCAGCATCAGCTTTCCAAAGAGGAATCCCCATCCTCCACCACTATCAAACACCTCAAATTCTCCTCTTGCCTGTACGCCTTCAATCTCTATCATTCCTTCCCATTTTGCCAATGAATTGACTATGTTCCCATTTGCCATGCGTAATTGTCAGTTTCGACTGGGTCCAGTTATGCAAGCAATGCTTAACCTTGTTGAATACTGATGTGCACATCACCCCGACCATAGCCCCATCGTCAAAAAGTGCTCTCACTCTAACAATTTCCTCTTTCGGCCCCTCTAACGAAACTTGATGTAGGAATGGGACTGCTTCCTTTGCGTCCACTTGCTGTCTAGTTGCCTTGACATATCCTGCTGTATACAAGTCAACGATCTGAATTGATTCTGTTGAGATGGGTACAGATATGGCTGGTGCATTATCTATAAGTTCATCAATTGGATTGGGGTGTGATATGATTGGTTTGTCCTCGTGCAGTGCCTCTCCCTGCACGAGGACCCTTTCCTCAGCTTGGATATTCCTAAAGTATTGGGTCAGGCATGATATCCTCTCTTACGCTGACCCATTCTCTTTTCCCTCTCTGCTCTCTTGAATTTCCTCGATCCAGGCTGATACCAGCTGTTGCATGTGTCCAGATACTAAAGATATTGGTGTGGCCACCATGTGGTTAAACAACCTCAGAACCTTGCTTACTATCGCCCTCCATGCCGCTTCCTTATGTGTTAGTCTCTCCTGATGGTCATGTGGTATTGGGCAGTTCCTTCCATTGTGCCCATGCGTCCCACACGTGAAACATTCACTAGATGTGATTGCCACTGTGCCCTGGTTTAAGCGGGTACCCTGTCTCATGCATGACCCTCATATTCTCCCCCCATTTCGCATTCCATTGGGCTATTTGTGTGGCATACGCTGTACATCCTGCGGCTGTATCTTGATGGTGCGTGTATAATGTTATCAGCTGTCTGACCATCGTTTTCATGTCCTCTGTTACTGTCAATGGTTGCGAAGGCTGTAGTCGGTTGACAAGTGAAAGTTGACTGTGGATGTGCTGTGGTTGTCTGTGCCTGGTGTGCGTGTGATGGTGTTATTGTTGCGAGGTGCATTGAGTGTTGCTGACAGATTGATGGTCATCTGCAAGAGCTGATTCTGGAGTGCTGTTATATGGTTTTGCATTGCGCTGTGCTGTTGTAACCAGGCTATGTCTGCCTTGCAACATACTAACTTTGAGCTCTTGCTTCACATGCTGCTCTTTCTTCTCCATGAGCCGCAGTTCCTTTCAGCTCCTGTTACCTCCTTTGTGAATTCCGCCCAGTCCATATATTCCTGTATCCTTCAAGAGGTCCTTCACCATGCTTGGGAGCTTTCCTATAACCTGCCAAATCATGGACGTACTTGCCACGATTCCTGCACTTGTTGCAAGCTGTAGTGCCTTGGTAGCCCAGGCAACATGTGTCCAACATTCATGATTGTATAACATAGTCCTTGTTCTGACCTCCTTATCTGTCAATAGAAACTCCAGCAGTTCCTTCTTCATACTCTGCTTTGGTCTTTTCCGTGATTACAATTGGTGGCCAGCATGTTTCAAATGCTGCGACAAACACTGGCCACATGGTTTTACTTGCTGACTGGAGAGCTTTAAACCATATCTCAGCTTGAGATCCTGTCCCCAGGTAATCTCCAAATGTGTCTAGCTTCTCCATGCTCCCTGTGATTGACTGTTGCCTCATTGCATGATTAAATGACTTCAGAAAATCTGCTGGGTTCTCCGATGTATGGCCATCGCCATGGAAGATCTGCAGCATTTCTGTAGGCATTTCAACTTTGTTCTGTGTGATTGCAAAAAACTTATCCAAATCATAATCTGGTGCTGTAGAAATTGATTTAAGTGGCTTGAATTTCTTATAACGCGGTAGCGGTTGGAAGTTGAGTGGAGGTAATTGAATGTCTGATTCTGGAATGTCTAATTCTGGGAATGGGATATCGCGTGGATTTTCATCTTCAAGGCTACTAAGGGGTGAGCTATCCGCACAGTATGGTGTGTTATGCGAGGATGATTCTGGGATATCCAACAGGGAGGAAGCAGTGGATGTAGTGATGTCACGGCTCAGCTGACAACTTTTGTAAAAAATGGGCATTGTGAGCTGAATAAAATTCCTAAATTCATGAATATATTTATGTATGTAGATTGGGCCAAAAGCCGGGAGGCATCTAAGGGCATTTTCTACTGGGATGCATTTTTGCCTTGCTATGAAACAGCTCAGAAAATGGTTCGGCTTTTGAACCATTTTCTGAGCTGTTTCATAGCAAGGCAAAAATGCATCCCAGTAGAAAATGCCCTTAGATGCCTCCCGGCTTTTGGCCCAATCTACATACATAAATATATTCATGAATTTAGGAATTTTATTCAGCTCACAATGCCCATTTTTTACAAAAGTTGTCAGCTGAGCCGTGACATCACTAAGTGGATGTATCCATTGACCAATTTGACCAGTTGATTTTTAAATGAATATTAGTCACTGCTTGTCCTGTAGACTCTCCAGGTCTTAGGCTGCTGGGCATCAGTTTCCGATGAGAATCCACATAAATGATAATGCAAGTACAGTCCTTTTATGATTTCTGCAGGTGTTCTATGAACACCTGCTGTCTAGCTTAGCCCTTCTGGATGTACTGTGATGTAAAAAAACCGTCTTTTCTGCTGCACATTCGTGTAACTATACACATTGCGTTCTGTGTTCCGAATTTGCTTCTGAGTTATGTCTACCCGGTTTGCAAGACCAATGCTGGGATTGAGACTACGTTCTTTTAAGCTAAAAAACGAAGGTGATGTTGAACTAGTTCAAATGCGCTCTGTTCACCATGATGAGATGGGACAAAGTGGCTCTATGATGTGCTGCTACTCGAAGGGATGATGCTGTGCTATGCTCTGAGTGGAACCATTGACCTGCTCTGACTAAGCCTCAGAAACAGCTGTGGGACTCTTCTCCCTGTCTCTGCTACCCATGAGACCCCTAGTCTACCACCACCAGCTTATGGGTGGGTCTTGAAGGTTCACTTTAGTTGTATTTGTGTGTTGCATCATACTTTGTATCTCTAGCTCTGTTGTTTGACATTCCTATAGCTACTGTTCTACCTATCATCATAATGTGTTGCTCCCTTCCCTCATGTCATGTCATGTAAGTCTTGTTAATACTATGTGTTGAACTTTATGTGCTGTGTGCTTGGTTGTGTGAATTTCCTATCCTTCTCGACACTGTGCTCTTGACACAGGGGTTGTCAAATAATAGGTCCATCAACTTCGCGCGGGAAGCCTGACCTGGAGTGCCATCGTACAATCTGTCACCAACCACCTGGTTACCATCAGGGGCCTCAAACTCCTCATCTATCATGCCCCTGCCCTGCTGATGGGCCCATGCTACTGTACCAGTGTCCTCATTCCATCCCCAAGTTTCTTCTAACTGTATGATCATGTTGTGGAGTATGAGACAGCATTGAATCCAGTGAACGGCTGTGTGAAGGTCATTTTCTGAATGGATATTCCGTTGAAGGTCCCTAAGAGATTGAAAGTGCCCTTTGAGAGCTGCAAAGGCATGTTCTACACAAACTCAGATCTAAATAAATTTTAAATCAGGAATTAACTGCAACAAAAAAAATACAAACTGAAGAAAGGTGAAAATTAAATGTCCTTTGATTAGCTGTGAGCCTGCCATTGCGGGGTTTCTTGAAAGGGGGGATGCACCAGGGCTCCAGTGGATATGCACTGTCTGCCCAGACCCAGTGGTCATCTGGAAGAAGTGTGGTGTGTTCTCGATAAAGGCAAGTGACCCTGAAAGCATAGACATCATGAACACTTCCAGGGTGACCAAGATCATAGTCAACTATAAGAAGATTATGGGGCATAATGATGACCTATAAATTAAATTAATTACAAACAGGAGACAGACATAAAGGAAACACACCTGACAGCCAAGGGAATATCTTGACTTCCTATCAAAAAAAACTTCACCATGAAAACTGGGTTTCTGATACACATTGATTGTAGAACCATCCACAGCTAGAATCCCATTCTGCCACTCAGTGTCTTGATAACTGAGGGTCTTATATGAATACATGTAAGAATGTAATGACACCACAATTACACTTAATAAGACTTCTTGCCAGTCCTCGATTAACACGGTCTACGACTTTTCTTCTTTCATGGTAGATAGCATGTGAGTTCTTGGGAGGCTCACTAAACCAATCAATTAGATTAACTTAGCCAGAGCTTTATTATCTCTGATTGAAACTATAAACTTTGTCTAGGAAATACCAGTCTAGACACTTGAACTGGTTTCCTGGATATACTGATAAACTATTGAGAAGCTGGTCTCAAATGTGACTACAATGACCAAAGCTTGTGTTGGTCAATATACAAATACCTGGTGAGAATGCTGGTCTCACAAATAACAACAATGACCAAAGCTCGTGTTGGTCAGTAAACAATACGTGGTGAGAATGCTGGTCTCACAAAACTGGGTTTCTATCACGAGAAACTTACGTAATCTCAAGGGAAACACTTTCCCTGCACTTGTCTGGACAGTACTTACAAAGGAAATGTGCTTTGTAAGCAGCAATCTGTTCAGTCTGAAGTTTCTTAGGTGAGAGTTCAATTGGTTCAAGTGGGAGGTTCTTGAAAGCAACAAGTGGGAGATCTATTTTTTTTGGGGGAGAATGGGCTCTCCTTATATACATTTTGTGTGGGAATATTATGTAAGTAAAAAGGTGATGTAATGACTTCAGAATGTGAGAAGAATATTCCAAAAACTGGAGCAGAATGTTCTAGCAGGTGCAAAAGAACATTCCAGAATATTCATGGTGGGATAATGACATCATTCTGAGTCACTCTGAGTCATTATGAGTCATTATGAGTCATTGGAATGTTCTAGCAAATTCCATGGAACATTCTGGAATTGATGACATCATTATGACATCATACCCTGTAGGTACAATTTTGTGAAGCATCTGATTAGTCAGAGCATCCTAATAGAACAGTAAAGTAAAGAAACACTAAAGAAAACTACTCAGAAATAATAGAACAAATAATAGTACACAATACATGGGCTTTTTAGATAGGTTTTTGTTAGGCTTTGAACTTTTCTCTATGGGTTTCTCTAGCCAAAGTGAATAAGCCAAAGGGAAAGGCAATACCTTAACCTTCAAATTGCTTCTCATATCAACTAGGTCATTATGTGATTCCCATCTCACATATGACTTTTCTTCAAAACATGGTAGATTCATGAATCACTGAGGGAAAACTGGAAATATTGGACCAAGGTTTGATACCAAGGTATGGGTTGACTAGTCTGAGGACTAAGCTAACAGACTTTGTCTTTTAGGGGGATACCTAGTAGTCATGTCCATGCATGATTCCCAATTCATGCAGGACAATGAACCTGCATCATCCAGGCTGCTTTGCCAGTCATCCACTCACTGTATATCTGTACTGTACGCTCCTGCCATGGTGTATATGCATTCAGGTACGAGGTCAATATCCCTAGCAAATTTAGGATTATTGAAGAGTGATCCAATACAGTCCAGCAGATCGCGCCAATACAGGTGCACAGGTAGTTTCATTGGGAATATCATGACATTGCCACTTGGGACCAGAAGGTAGAAGCTCAGCACGACCCTGTAGCTCTTTTGCTGTGCGAAAGGAGAGTGGTAAGGCTTTGATCTGTCAAGGACTTAAATTCCTGGCTAATCTGGAGTCGGTGAAGGAAAACATACCAATTCTATCCCAAGGAAGTAATCTATAGCTGCCATACTCAACATCAAGCACAGTAGAAAACTGGTGAGCTCCCAGTCCTGAAAGGATGCAAATGGATAATACAAGTTATCATTATGATGATGTGCATATATATCATCCTTGAATCACTCCAGGAAAGTTAGGCCCTGTGCATGTATCCTTGCAGCACCTTCAAAATGTGTACAATCCCCCCCGCAGCTCCACCACCCAGTGCCTCTCCATTGGGGATCGGAAAATCATTCTCCACATCCTGCTTTTTCATCATGGTAGACCATATCATCCCTATCCAAGTTAGGGCCTAGGTTTCACACTGGTGGCAAATTGGAGTCCATTGAAAGCTATGAGGGCTTTGAGTTCCAAGTCTGCCAGAATGAGCAGAAGACTGAGAGCGTGATGACCAATTGGATTCCAAAGATATACACTAGTCCAACGAGTCAAGTATTTGTGCTGCAGTTGTGAGCTCCACAGTACTATGTTGTCAGCATGATATGAGAGGCTGGCTCAGGTGATGTGTAACACCCAGGGCATCCTTGAACCTCTTCAGACAGTTTGGACAGCTGGGCATTATGCTAGCTAGTGTCTGAGTTTAGTTGATACTAACAAGTAGCATAGATGACCAAACTGCACTTCACTTTCCTTTTTAGTTTTCACACTGGCAGAGAAATATCTGGTAGCACAACGAATGAATTAGTATTAGTAGTGTGCATGATACAGCGGGTGCAACACTGACAACAGTTGGTGATGATTATACTACATGTGAAGTAGTACTACTCAGGCTATTACTAGTATGCTATTGCTATACAGTAAAATTCAATCAATTTGAAATGTGTGAAACAAAGACTGAGACTTGAAGATCCTAAGTAACATAACAACTGACAGTAAATACTTGAGATTATCATGGATACCAGTAAAACTCACATGGTTAAACAGCTCAGGACTTTGCCTTGCTGTTCACCCTCTCTTCTTCTTCTTCTTTGAGCTAGCATTGTTTGTCTCCTGCTCTTTCGAGACCTTTGGCTTCTTCAGGTCATGTTCAGTAGAACCACTGGCAAGAGGAGCAGCTGGAGTGATGATCTGAGATGACTCACCAGAGACTTCTGTGGTGTGAGCAGTATTATTAGTACTACCACCCTTACACTTGTTGCTGTGTTTGTAGTTGTACCAGTCGATATAATGGAAGTAGACAGTGTCGCAAACAGTGGAGGACATCTGCATAGCAGCAGTGGACCAGTTGAGTGGTAACTCGGGTTTGGAATTACAAGCCTTATCTATTATGCTCTGCTCAAGCCCAAATCCCTCCATGATAGAAATGATCTCGGCCTTGAGATTTGCAGCGCTTCTGTTGAGTAGGCAATCTACTTTTGTCATATCCACTTTGGGAATGAGAGTCTGTAGGTTTGAATCGTAAGATGGGCAATAATACACATAACAAGACGGGACGTACCCCTTCAGCATAGTGCTCAGGATCCCTCCAATCAAATCAAAATTTGCCTAATGCTTCATCTTTCAAGAATACTGCAATTCTAACCACCTTCAACTTCAACCAATTGTGCCCCCCAACAACTACAGGCCCATACATCATGTCAGATGTTTTGGGCAGAATGAGGCTCTTGAACTTCTCGCGGTTCATCTGTGATCCAGATTTGTGAAGTGACTTTGCAACCTGAGTGTGCTCTTCAGGGCCTGAAATATGCTATCCTTGTTGATTAATACCCTAATTAGTGTCTTGATATCTGAGTTATTCTTCACCATGTGCCCAAATTTGTACATGATAGATACATCACTTTGGCTGAAACCCGCTTCAACAAGCCACAGAACAAAACTTTTATTGTTGCTGAGCTGATCGATACAGTGCACAACACCCATGATGTCTGGGACTTGCTGTGATGATTCTTCATCGGGGAGCCAATTGTTTGTGACTGATCTGTGAAGAGTAGGTAATGAAGCATTTGTGAAGCCATGTGATTATGGTTTCATGAATGAGGGAAGGAGCTCATGATCTCGACTTCTTAGAAATACTCAATGAACTCAAATGATAGCTTACAATTGTGTTTAGTTGAAACCATTGAAGTTCTTCAAGAATGGTGATACAGTGCTCTGAATAACACAACCATCAGATCAGAAACTGATGATAAAATTGCAAAACAATTCATACCAATATTCAAGCCTTCATGAGCTTGATCACCATCAAAAGCAAGTGTTTTTATCAAAGCTGTTTTAAGCTTATCACCAAGAAGTATTAGTTGATCAGGATCAGGTAGCTCCAAGTCTATAGTTGGGGAAGGCTTGAAGATGTCTTTACGCAATTCTTGAAGTTGGAGTGGTTGTTGATCAAAAACTAAAGACAACTTGGGATTGGTTGAGGGTGTTAGAGGCATCCAGTCTCCCGACTGGCCTGCTGATTGAGTAACATTAGAGTACAACAAGGGCATGCTAAGGGGGAGAGATCCATGTCTGCTAGCGCTGAGGGCCATGACAGGGAGTGTTAAGATGCCAACAAAGGACTATTGGTTCAGGTGACCAACAAGCTAACATATCTGTGGACAGTATTCCATTGTGCTAAAAAATCATGCTATTACTAGACATAATCTGCTTCAAGTCCATCTTTTCTATGATTCTGATGCTGCACTGGTGCAGTTATCAACGTCAGATCCAATATACTACTGCTACCCACAGGCTAAGGGGGCAAGAGCGGAGTTCCAACCTCAAACCATAGCACTCCCCAGCACTCCCCAGTGCTCCACAGTGCTTCCCAGCAGTGATACAGTGGCATGTAGCAGTATACAGTGGTCTGCAGCACTGCTACACGGCTCTGTACTGTAGCACTCTGTAGCATACTTTATCATCCTTACTGGTTGTACAAGAATCAGAGAAAAATATTAAGCTGCCACTGTCACAGCAGTATGAGTTACAACTTCAAATTGGAGGCAACAGGGGTTGACACAGTCACGATGGTATAATTTGGTATGATAACAGACATAGTTTAGATACATCATGTACATTTCAACCTTCTACAGGGGCCTCCAAGTCATAAGTGAGCTTGGATTCAACCATTATTGCAGGATCTTGTAGAGTGTATAAATTGAAGAGTTACCATACAATCAAATTTTGCTTACCTGACATCACTAGGTTGGCTACTAGTGGTTCATCCAAGTCATGAATTCAACTATCAGAGGTGTGACAATGTTTTTGAGCCTTTGGATTCTCCTATAATGTAACACCACTTTTGCAGATGGAATGGAGAATATAACCAATACCGGCATTAGTGTCCATGAGCTGTTTCTGAGTTTCTCCTACCTGGAACCTGTATAGCCTCCCAAGTGCGTCATTCTCCTTGATGATTGAGTCTGCAATTTTTTTTTCTGCAAGATGAACATCTCACTGTGCTCTAGAGGCGTCCAAAATAAGCCTGGCTCTAACTTCTTCAGTAGAGTCAGTGGATTCCTTAGGCAACATAAGTTAGCACTCGTAGTATAGCATGAACATGAATTGATGTATAATTTACATCACCAGTAGTACTAGTAGTGTCGCTATCATCGCAATCTTCATTCAGCTGGAAGGCAGACACATGGGCGGCAATGCTATGGCGTGATTCTGAGATATTCGGCATGATCAAGTGTTGCATGAGCCCTCCAGCCTTGGAGGGTATGTATTTTGGAAGAGCACAATAGCCCTAGGAGTCCCAGTTGACCTTGAAATACTTTGTACAGACTTGCCAATGGGCCAAAGTGGATAGATAGTGGGAGTCTTGGGGATGGCAGGCTCGGATGTATGGACTTTTTTGGTTTGGGGGGAGAAGCGAGTGTCGTGGCATTGGGTGGGCTGGACGATACAGGAATAACTACAGTTGGTGTCATTGAGGTTTGGTCATTAGTAGTAGACTCAGAGGACATATTGCAATAAAACAATGTATCTAGTGGAAGCAATTCACTGGTTGATAGATGGGTGTCTACAGGAGTGTTATTATGGCATACTAGTAAATGGGAGCACATGGAAATAATAGTAATATGTACCAGTATTAGTGTTATGCTTATGTTCAACTCATCTACAGTTGCTCTTTTACCTCATATCATGGAATGTTTTATTGGTGAGTTTAATATTTGTTCTGTTGTTGTTTCCTCCATCAATCATGGGCAGGACAAAGCATCTGTGAGTGGTGCTATCCAATTCCTCTGAATCAGTGCTCAGCGAGCTTGAGTATGACTTAGGGGAGCATAACTCAGATTCCACTTGTTGAGCCTTGGGTTGTTTCACCTTCGGAGCCTTGGCATACCAAGCATCCCAATCCTGGACAAGGTGGAATGGCCTCTCAGTTAAGGAAGGCTGGAGAAGCTGTAATTGATGCTCCAGCAAGACACACTGGCAAGGGATGATGGTTTGTTATACCTGATGAAGAGCCAGAGAACATCATGGCACCATCTCCAGCAAAAAAGAGAATTCACAAGAAGGGTCCAAAAGGAGTGAGTTCTACAATGTTAAACATTCTCTCACACTTATCACATATTGCAGTAACATATCTCCATATTATACAGGTGAACGGACATGCATAATATACCGTATGATACGGGCCAACGGACCATGGGCCGATGGTAGATATGTCCTCGACTGTGACAGATGGGCCAGGAGTGTTATTATTCCCGATGGAGACGGGTGGGCCCAGGTGGGGAATATGTGAAGTAGATGGGTGGGCCGATGGACGTGAATTTTCAATAGACAGATCGGCCGAGGTAGTTGGATATTATGTAGGTGGGTGTACCAAGGTAGATATGTATCAAATAGCCGGGTATATCAAGGGTGCTTGTTATCACATAGACGGATGGGCCCAGATATATATCATATTAGACAGGTGGGCCGACGAATTAATATTATTTTGTAGACGGGTGGGCCAAGGGAGTGGTGAAAGATTTATTATATACAGGTGGGCCGACAGTAGACATATATTGCATAGACGGGTAGGCCAACGTGGGGGTATATAATATGGACGGGTGGGCCCAGGAGAATGATAATTGTAGACATGGAGCTCAGCTAGTTGTATATCATCCAAATCAAAGGAGGTAATAATTCAAAGTCATCTAATGATGTGGTATGGCACGGAGCTTTGCAAAGGGGTGAAGTGGAAACTCGAGCAAAGGGTACCGAGTTCTGAGACCTGGGTCTCGACAAACGAATATGTGATGTCCAGCACACTTCCGATCGTCTGGTATTTCATTGAGCAATGGATGATAATAGATCTTTGAAAGCCAACATCATCCAAGCCTACCAAATGCCAAATGCCAAGTTCCGACTACCGAAAATCGAGTGAAGCGTACCGATATCCGAGCCCCGACTATCGAATCCCGAAAATCAACCATCGAGTCCCAACTACCGAGTCTTGAAACCCGAGTCCCGAAGCCCAAGATTTGAGTCCTGAAACCCAACGCCCGACCATTGAATCCCGACAATCGAGTATCAAGTCCCAACCAACAAGTCCCGAATCGAGTCCCGACACCTGACACCCGACACCCGACACCCAACACCCAACACCTGAGATTCGAGACTCAAGTTCCAACTATGGAGTCCCGGGTATCGAAAATTGAGAGAGGTGTACCGAGATCCAAGGCCCGGGTCTCGACAAACGAATATCTGACATCCAACAGACCTCCAATCATCTGGTATTTCATTGAGCAATAGATGATAATAGATAATAGATCTTTGAAAGCTAAGATCATCCAAGGCTCCCTTATCTGATCCTCTCTATCTCCACCCCCTTTAACACCAAAGTGCGGACATTCAGGATTCAGCTTCTGATCTCACAAGATCAATTCAATCATGGATGTTTCTTCCACTTCTGATGATGAAATAACCCTCTGGCGCACTTGGGCCCTGACTGTCACTCATGTGGCATGTGATTACACGGAACAGAAATTCAATGCAGAGAAGACAGGAGGAGACCCAGTTATACCTTCTCCGAAACTAGACACTGATCTGGTGATGGCTTGTGATCAATTGGTTCATCAGCTCATAAAGGCATATAAAAATCCCAGTGAGTCTTACTGCAGGTTTGGAAATTTCATTTTATCAGTCAAATTGCT
This sequence comes from Suillus subluteus, assembly GCA_016647755.1. Classification (NCBI taxonomy): domain Eukaryota; kingdom Fungi; phylum Basidiomycota; class Agaricomycetes; order Boletales; family Suillaceae; genus Suillus; species Suillus subluteus. Next base: position 442,037 of record JABBWI010000045.1, read on the forward strand.
TCAACACAGTTCGGATGCCAATTGATATTGCAAGATATAGCAAATTGATCTCCCCAAAGGACACGGGGCATAATGAAGAGAGAGAGGTAAAGTTGCTTGAGAGGTGTCCTCCTGGCCATGAGGGCACAAAGTTGATCAACATACCCGCGACAATTCTTGATTCATCCGGTGCCATCATTGCATGGTACCTCCCAGACGCCTTGACCGATGCCACCCAGGTGTGTTATATATATTGTTACTGGATGGATATTGAACATCAAATGGTACGTACAGAAGGAAATTTGGGCGGCCTCTGATTTGCTAGCTCCCATGCTCGAAAAAAGCATCAAGCTCAATGGGATTTGGCATACTAATCAACAGTGGTTCACACCAAGCTCGGAAAATGATGTTCTAACACCTGGATGCGTTAATTTATCTCTGGCGTGGTTTCAACAGGGGCATCAGGTAGGATCTGATGAGATGGCAATCTCGGTAGTGAAACTCACCAATGCCATAGAATCAGTCCGATCCGGAGGTATCTGCATCGTTGAAGGGACCATCCTCCGAGAACATCCTGAAAGCCATTGCGAGGCCAGCAGCCATTGCCACAGCGGCACTCAGGGTGATGCATCCTGAGCAGTACTGGGCAGGGTTGCAAGCCTTTGCGAGCCTCGGAGAAAAGGCACAAAGCAAGGAACTGCTGAAGATGTCAGAGACTCTCCAGTACTGGGCAACGGTGTTTAACAGCCTCACCGTCATATGCAATCGGGAAACCCCGAATCACCGAGACCACTCATCGATTCCCGAATGCTTCGATATTCTCACTAGCGTTGGGAATTATTCTAATGCTCGGATGAGTATGCCAAGCCTTCAGCTGGAGTTCATGTACGATCCGGGGTGCATGATTGCGTTTTCGGGAAGGATTGTCAGACATGGGGTTCATGCAGTGGAAGGGGATCAGATTGCCTGGGCATGGTATATGAGGGATGCTGTTCATATTTATGCCGGGATTCCGTCATGTGGATGGGCAAGGTTGGATTGGAAGAAGTAGAAAAGGTAGTGACCCATGTTAGTACCCACCTTCAAATACATGATACTAGATATCAGGCACTCTATCCTCGAGATACGGGTTTCGGGTCTCCAGGTTTCGGGTTTCGGGACTCGATATTCGGGACTCAGGACTCGGGACTCGGTGCTCGGTAGTCGGTAGTCAGTGCTTGGTGCTCAGTGCTCGGTGCTCGGTACTCGGCAGTTGGTGCTTGGTGCTTGGTATTCGGTAGTCAGTACTTTCGAGTTTCAAATTTTGTTGTTTCCAATCATTAGTCCCGAGTGCCGAGTGCCGAATTCCGGGTGTTGGGACTCGATATTCAGGACTTGGGACTCGGTGCTCAGTAGTCAGTGCTCGGTGCTCGGTAGTTGGTAGTCGGTGCTCGGTGCTCGGTGCTCAGTACTCGGCAGTTGGTGCTCGGTGCTTGGTATTCGGTAGTCAGTACTTTCGAGTTTCAAATTTTGTTGTTTCCAATCATTAGTCCTGAGTGCCGAGTGCCGAATTCCGGGTTTCGGGACTTGATATTCGGGACTCGGGACTCGGTGCTCGGTAGTTGGTGCTCGGTAGTCGGTAGTCGGTAGTCGGTGCTCGGTAGTCGGTAGTCGGTGCTCGTGGGTGTCGGGTGTCGGGGTCGGGTGTCGGCACTCGGTGCTCGGGGACTCGATGGTTGATAGTGGAGACAACTTCGGGTCTTGATATTTGGGCCTCGAAATTCGGGACTCTATGTTCAGGACTTGATATTTGGTATGCGGGACTCGGCATATAGCAATAGGTCAGATATTTGAAAGTCATTATGTAATTTTCAGTGCTGATTGCATCATGTACAGAATTTAGACTTCAACATTGTGAACTGAAACATTAGAACTACTCTGGTCCCCTTGGTTTCAATTTGGTTAGGACGGCGGTGTACATCTGAATCTCTGCCATCTTTTCACGGATGCCAGCTTGTTGATCCTCAATCACTGTCAGGAGGCGTTCCCTCATCCACTTCAGTGCCTTCAGTGTTGCAACCGAGCTTTCATCCACCTGCTCGGGAACAACAAGATGTTCGTCCTCAACGCCAGACTAGAAAGGATTAGTCATCACTCAAGGAAATTCTGTAAAGTCTTACTAGCCAATGCTGGTAGTGACAGACACAATTAGTGAATACCTGATCCCATGGCCATAATTCGTTCGGGATGGCAGTTGGTCCGGTCCACCATTGAGCACCATAGGTGGATACAATGTGGGAGGGATCCCCAGATCTGCAACATCTTGAAACTGGCATAGGTGGGATGAAAAGATGTGGTCCAGAACCATGTTCCAGGTGAGCTTGGGAATCAACTGAAGAATATGAGCAACCGGGCTCGGAACAACCGAAATGATGTTCCTTGCAGCTGAGTACTGCAGGATGGGAGTCACAAAAGTCTGTTGGAAATGTCAGCATTTACCACCACAGTCATCAGTCTCTTACAGCTATCTCCCATTGCAGCCCGGCTTTAAAGTGCATGATCCGAGCAGCAGAAGGCTCCTTGGTGTGGGCAGCCTCCATCTGATATTGAGAGATGGACGCTCGGATGCGAGATGCAGCCATTGACATTGTAGCTGCAATATCTGCCTGAGTGAGTGTGAGGGGTCGGAACCCATTGCCGGAAGTCTGAGAATCAGAAGGGGATGTGGGAGGAGTATGCAATACAGATATGGTGAATGCAGGATTTTGAAGCTGGAAATGACAATGACAATGGCAGTTGGTTCGGAGGTGAAGATATGAGCCACTGGTTGATTGATAAAAAATTTCAAACTCCGACATGGGTCGACCCGGCCAATTCCCGGGACTAAAATGTTTGGGTCAAAGTAGCTGTTTCATATCTTTGGCAAAAAAATTCATTCATCTCAAGCCTCTATAAACCCGCTCTTCAGGTCTTGAAATGCTGCCTGGGCATCCTGTGCAAGCAATGAATACATTTGGGATTGCCTTCCTGAGTAGCATGCATGACCTGGAAGGTGTTTCACCAATGATTCGCGCATCCTGTCACCCCATTGGGTTGCTTTCCACAAGAAAAAGTTACATGTCCAATCCATCTCCAATTGGACCAACATCATTTCTTCCTTCCATCGATCCCTTAGTGCCTTTGCCCGGAGCCAATGAACTCGGTAAACTTCGGACAGGTCCGTCAGCTGAGCACGGGACACGTCAAGCATGCCCAAACTCACATTCCTCATTCCATGAGTGATCGGGACCCCCAAGGTCGACTTCGACTGACCAGAACCAAGCAAGGGACTCGTTTCACTGACCCCGGGCATTTGGATTGCCGACGGCAGTGCTGATGTTGAGCTGCTCGTGAAGCAGGGGTTTGTATTTCTGAACCTGGCCTTGCCCTGGCCCCAGTTGCATCATTTGCTTCCTCGTCTTCATATATATACTGGCATGGAGGGACACTGCCTGCTGCACCGATGTCACCTGGGACCAAGCTCGAGTTTTCAGGGCCTGGGATTTGGCTTGCCTAACTGTTGTTCGAAACAGAATCGCCTTATTGCACAAGTGAATTCGGAGGTTGTGAAGGGAGTCATTGGCCTGCCCTTCACGAAGAGACATCTCCAGCGGAATGAGATCGTCTGCCATGCAGCGTCTGCATTGATCTACCCCGAGGTTTGATGGCAATGGGATTACAGTGAGCTCGGGGGAGTTTGCCAATGTGTCAGATGTCTCGGTGAAGTCTGCCAAGTCATCATCGAGATCATCGAGAATGTCTAAGTTCATGTCTTCGGGATCGTCATCTGCATCAAATCCCTCTCCGAGATGCGTAATAGCAGACCGAGTGAATCCATTGATCTGGCCTTGGAGACGATCGCGTTGCCGGGCAATGTCTAACCTCTGTGTCTCGGTAGTTCTTCTATCAATTCTTTGGACCTCAATGAGCAATGCGATTTGAGCCTCTTCAATCGCCAACCCCATTGATATCCATGTCGCCACAGATCTGCGAGCAGGTGCTGCATTTTGGGCATTGCCCTCCTCTAGTAGTCTAAGCTCGATCTCCTTTTTGCTCGGTGCTGAGCGCACAATTAATTCGGACTTTGATGGAGACAAAGTCAACTAACCCTTCTTGATATTAATCTCATATACATCCATGGCCGCAGGATCACTTATTCTGCCGGACTGAGCGATCCTCTCCCTGGCTAACCACTCTGTCTTTGAATCCCCAGGTGCTGCTTCATCGAGTCTGTCAAAAGCCTTTTCACTTTTGGCGATGCCATTCTTCGCCTGCTTGTATTTTCGGCAAAGGGTCCTTTTCATGTGGATCATCTTGCAGAAATTGGAATTGTTCATCTGATAATCGAGACATTCCTTTCGATGTGGGGATGACATTCCCTGAGCAGCAGGGGAAATCAGGTTGAGACGTGACCATAGGGTCTCCATGATCTCTCCATCGATCCGACCGATGCCTTCGATAAAATTCGATGCATAACGGACATAGCAGCTGTCCTGATGTCCGTGGATGTGCCACAACCCGATTCCGGGAATGATGGTCAATTCCGGAACCATTTCGAGAAATTGGCCTCAATCCACCCGAACCCGAAAGTGCTTGTTGTATTGACAGTTGATATCATAGAAGGTGACCGCCCTGGTGATGCCTTCCATGTTGTGCCAGGCAGCCTCACAAAGGGCATAGTCCATGTTCATTTGTCTGCGAATGATGCATGGTTAACTCATGAATGTCGAATGGCTGGGTCGGCTTGCCTTTCGCCTTTCTGAAAATCTACCATCGAGTGAGGAACAAAGCAACCGTGTCGAGCACAGGCTACTCCCCCGATGCCCGTGGATTCCAGCTTGTGCCGAGCCGCATTTGCTTGATTTACTGCCCGGTGATTGTTGCAGCTTGATTTTTCTAAAGTGTTGGCAGCCTCTGCAGGATGCGTTTTATACCTGTCCTTTCCCACCATGAATCCCAACCCATCCGACAACCAAACTTCATCAAATGGCTTCATGGGATGCAGGTGTTTGGCTTTGAAATTTCCATCCATAACAAATGACCGGGTGTATTTCCACCTTGGAGTTGTTATTATCGCCGCGGTGACTTCGGTATCGAAGAAGACTCACTCATCAAGTGATTCATCCCCTGACAATGGCACATCAATCCCAGGCTGAGGACATGCCGGGCAAAATAATGCGAGATCTCCTGCATTTGGGCTGTCAGAACAATGGCCAAAGCCATGCCATTTCATCGTCTTCAACTGCCTCCACTGTCGGGCGACTCTCATGAGCTCTCGATATCGGTCCTTGCCACATTCTTTGTCAAAATATTGTCCTTGAGATGAGAGATATAGCATTACCGGTACAAGGTGTGGAAACATGCTTGAGGTCATTCGCCGGAGCTTGCTGTAATAGTTCATTGCCGAGGTCCCACATTCAAGATTGTCCAATAGAAAATCATCGAGAACCCTGAAGGTGAACAAAGTCTTCAGCTTGTTAAATGAAGCGGGGAAAAATCCATGTCGAAACATTTGAAGGTCCGGACTCATGGCATTTGGACACTCGCAGCATTGAACCTGGAGGCGATGAACTCCGGACTTGTCAATGATGACCATGGTGTTTTCCTTCGGCTGGAACTCGGGTCCTGACACAGATGGTAGATCTTCAGGCTCAAGCTGGTCTTCCGGTTCGTCTTCTTCGAAGAAATCCCACCTATCTGTAAGTACGGGACATTGTTTGCCCTCATGATCGAGGTGTATGATGAGTCCGACGTGAGTGAGACAACTTTGCTTGAAGAATTGACCGTTCCATTGACTGATCAAGTGGAAGGGATTGCAAAGATGTTGACTTCTGCAACAGCCAGTGCAACAGAGTGGCTCCCCAAGACAATCTTGACATTTGTAGACCCCATCCTGGTCGCAGATGATGCATCTCCTATCTTCTGGTGGAGCTTCTCGATCGAGGAGGTGATGCAGATATGATTCCTGCCTTGGCAGCCATTGCCTGAGGTAGTCATTCTGACTCTGCATTTGTTATACTTAGCTATCATTTGAATTGCAATGCAACATTTTACATGAACTTGCCATGGTTTTTGGGAGTTGCAAAGGCTCAAATGAGCCTTGGTCTTGCTCGTAAGTGTTGCCAGGAATGTCTTCCCAAAGAGGTGGTGCCTCAACAGGCCGAATTGTTGGTGATTCTGGGGGAGAGCTAGGCATGGACCTGTAGGCACGTCTTTTTGTGCTTGCAAGTGGGACCTTGACCCAAGTTTTCCTACCTCTGCTGCCCCTTGCTTCAACCCTGTGGGATTTTTGCAGTGGGGTGCATCTACCTATCTTCATGTTATTGTCTAAAGCTGCAAGCAAAGCATCAGCTCTATTGCAATGTGATGTTATGCAGTCTGGATGCATCATTACAAATTCATTTCCAACAATGGAATTGCATCCAATATGGGTCGATTAACCAACTGTTAGGCATTGCTCAAAGTTGAACTTGTCACTATTATTACTTCCACCTCGCTCATCCTCAGCCCTTTCTGCAATCTCATTCACAATGGCAAGATCAGGTCATTCCACTCAGTTGACTTCCACTTCTGGAAGGCATAGGGCGCGTCAACCACAGACACAGAAGCTCATGGATAATGAAATTTCGCAGTTGAAGAACTACCTTCCTGAGTGGACTTCGGCGAAAAGGAATGAGAAGAGTGCTGTTTTCACTGCCATAGCTAGGGCTGCCAGGCTATTTGCTCCCAAGGTTCATCAAGCACAATGGAAGAAGAGGAAGCAGGTGATTCATCCATGCTTCATTCAAAACTAAAATTTTAACATCTTATTCTTCCATGAACTCTCAGATGTACAAGACATGGTTGTTCAACAACAAGAAAAAGAAGGAAAGGAAGGACATGATAAAGTATGGGAGGAAATGGACTCCTAGGCAGGTGATCTACCAGCAGAAACGGGAGGAGGTGCTGAAGAGGATTGAGGATGAGTCCGGGGCAAAGTCAGGAGGTCCCGACATGTTCAAGCATTATCAGGCGGCTGTAAAAAGAGTCATGGCTGAATTGTCCGATAACGAGTTGGAGAAGGCGAAAGACATGGCCAAAGAATGGTCCAACAACTTTCCTCCTGCTGAGATACAAGCACAAGTGGCTCGTAAGAAGGGACCGGCGTATATGGAGCACTTTTCGAAGGAGATGTGGAGGCAATGCGGGATGAGAGTGTTTGTGATGTCGGTGTGGAAGAATGAACAGGGAGAGGTTCTGTTCGGGATGTAAGTCAATTTGGTCATCAAAGATCTTCGGAGATCTTCAATCTCAATACATTTCATGCAGGCATGATGATAATGAGGCATTAGGAGATGGGGAAAGTTTCATGAAGATGAAGGATTGGGAGGACATTGAGCCAGTTTGGCAGGAGTACGCGCAGGAACAATTCGGTGAGTGCTTGATCACCGGCTACTGTAATTAATTTGTTGAACTTCATCATGATAGGTGCCGGGGCACGAGATGGCGGGCGACAGGTGAAGGGAGGTCGAAAGAGAATCAAGAAGCCTGCTTTTGAACTCGAAATCGACGGGGATGGGATGCCGGTGCTTCCTGACATCACTGAAACTAAACTCGAGGAGAAGAAAACCATCATGAGAGCATTTCTCACATCGCACTATCGTGAGTCCATCGTCGCAACACCCGAACATTTGTTGAATGCATTTATGCAGGTATCTGTTCCAGGATTGAGAAGGCAGTTGTGCCATGGAGCGCCATCGTACAAAGTCAGGATGACTTTGTGGCAAGAAAGTATGTTCTGGCGGATGTGGACTTGAAGGAGCCTTCGAAGTTGCAACATTGGGACACGACCACCTTACTGAATTTCTGGTATGCTCGGCAGGAGAAAGGCGAAGGTCCGACATTCCTGTTCAAAGCATGGAAGAATAGAGATGGGGACATGGTAGCCTCGGTTGTATCTGGGAATTTGCCTTCTCATCAGACTCGTAAAGTCAGACGAGTTATGATCCGAAGGCCTCGGATTTCGGCGACCAAACTGACAGTGATCCCGAGACCGATCATGAGAGTGATCCAGAGAGCAATCCCGAGGGCGACACTCATCACATGGAGGATGATGCTGATGATGACACAGAGGAAGGTAGATCCCCGCAAAAGAGACCCAGAACAGAGCCTGGTCCTTCGACAGCACATGAAGGGACAGCCGTCCCACGGGCAATTCCAATGCCTCGCCCGGTCAATGCAGGGAAGACTGGTGTGCTGCTGACATCGCGAATGGGCGACCTCCTGACTGGACTGACTGAGCAAGTCACTGGACATGTTCAGGAGGATGGTGCAACCGAAAGAGTCAATAGGTCGCCGGCGCCAAAGAACATGCGGGGAAAGAAAGCGGTGATTGAGCCGTCGGCAAGGACAACCCGGAGTAAGTCAACACAACAGCCATTGGACACAAGGGCTCGAGTGACGAGAGCAAGGGGAAAGAAGTAATGGACTGATCATAAACTGCCTGCCTTTACCTGCTTGTATTTAAATGTCAATGTGGAACTATCATATATCTGACCTAATATTATATGCCGAGTCCTGACTACTGAATATCGAGGATGGTAATCCTAACGTCTAACATTGATTATTGAGTCCCGGCCATCGAATCGCGAGCATCGAGTCCCGGCCATCAAATGCCGACTATCAAACCTCGAGTCCCGAAACCCGAAGCCCGAGATTCTTTAAACACTGAGTCCCGACTATCGAGCGGCGAGTCCCGAACATCGAAAATCGAGTCCCGAACGTTGAGTGCCAAGTGTTGAGTCCCAATTATCAACTCCCGACCATCGTGTATCGAGTCCTGTTCGACACCCGGGGACATGTATTGAACAATTCGGTAGTGTACATGATGTGGGGATGTCAATGAAAATTCAGAGGTTGCAATACAGTAATTTACATGGTCATTTGTTCTTCAAAGTGTTCAATCATGGAATCTACTACCTTGAGCATTTCAATGCTCATCTGTTCAACCAACTCTTTGCAACCTCTGCAGGTCTGCATCAGCTTTTTTCAGCTTGTCGGATGTTTCTGCCCAAGCAGTTCGGAATGGTCGCTCGGCCTCGATTAGTTGTTGGATTGAAGGGTCAGGAAGACCTCCAATATGGCATTTGTAATCAAGTAGTCGATCTTGGAGGGATTGGTCTTCCAGAAAGATTAGCAAAAATATAAATGCTCTGCTTTGAGATACTCACATGCTGGGTGTTGGTATTGTCCAAAAGGATGGAGCTCCCGGACCATCAAACGTACATCCTCAATATCAAGCTCCGGCTGGTCTGCACGAGGTTCGGTAGATGATTTGTCCGCTTGGGAGATAGGATAAGTATCAATAATGGTCTGGAATGAATGACCCACATGAAATAGACACCTCTGAGGTGGCCGGAGCAAAAGTGGGAGGATCGGCAGAATCCAGCAACTTATCAACCTCAATGACATCATCCTCAGGCCCGAGGTACAAGTCTGGATCAATGAGACAGCTGGCATCCTCAGCTTGACCCGGATGTGATTGATCTTCAAGGGTGAAGTTAGCATGCATGGCGATCCCCGATGATAAGGAATGTATAGTCATACCGGGTATTGCAGCCGATGCATCCGGGGGTCTGGATGACGTAGAATCATATTCTATGTCATCATCCAGCCCAAGGTATAAGTCATCTAAGTCATCTAAGGGATGCCTGGTGAATAGATAAGGCATGATAAGAATACAACATACCTAGTGATACCCGGCCCATAGATGAGTCATCCACATCCATAGAATTACAGTCGGTCACTGGGGGGTCATTAAATCTAACAGCTGGATGGGAACTCATGTGTGGAGAATTGGTGGACTGATTGACTGATGATCTAAAAAACTTCGACGTTCAACACACAGCCGGCGATTGCCGAAAGTTGAACCACGACCAAACAAACACAAACAATCAACGATTTTGTGGATCGCCCATCAAATGTCTTGTTTGTTTTGAAACTTCATCTTTCTGATAACTGATTTCAATCTGATTTCAAGATCTTTCAATCTCTCAACCCACTCATCATGTCCACTCCAGTTGACGACTCTTTGACCCATCTCAAGGCATCCACTGCCCAGATCATGGCCATCATCAGTGCCACCTGGCAGATTCCCCCGGGTCCCAGCCACATGGCGTTGGGAACACAGGTTGCTACACTTGTGGTATGTATTTTATTTTGGTGCTTTTTCTTTTCTAACATCTAGGTAGTCTGATGTAGCCAAGGAGCATGGGTCCGGGGTTGGTCCTATTCCCGGCCTCATCATTTCGTGCTCCAAAGAGCTCCAGCGCATCCGGAACATGGTTCCCAAGGTCTGGCCTGACTGGCACTCCATCGGGTACGACAATCCTCGCATTCTGAGGCACCCCTGGTACCCCAAGGTCCTCGCCTGGAACGCCTTAGGCGACCAGACCTTCGATCTCCCAACTGCTGCCCCCCCATCCACAGGTCCGATTCCTGTCAATCTTCCCTCCCCAGCCATCCCTGCCAGCAATGTCGGTGGCCCTTCCACCAACCCCACCACCGAGTCCCAGGACAAGGGGAAAGGTAAGGCCGTCTTCGCTGACCCAGATCCCGAGGCAGAAGGGAGTAAGAAGAGGAAGTCCCCCTTGATTTCTGGATCCTCCTCCCAACCACCAAAATCTGTGATGAAGACTTGCAAGCGTCAGAGGTCTGCTCACGTTGTGAAGTCCAAGCCCATTGTGGAGTCGGAAGATGATGAAGACTCGGTTATGCAGGTATGTCGTCTTGTTCATTTGTTTTTTGTCTCTCATTTTTGTGTAGCCACTTTCAGGTGGAGTGCTGGAGATCGTCCTTCCCCGGCTCTCCACTGTTACAAGAACATCGGGTCGTGTCAGGCCCCTATTCATTTTCCTCTTCACTCGTCTCACTTTGTACTTACTACGTCATTTCACTTCGAACGCACAGCTCGCTCTAGAACGCTGCGCACGTTTTACTGTTACCATTGTTTCGTCTCTCTGACTCACAACCCCATGCCCTTACCACCTGACCGGTACTTATCTCTGACTCATCTTCCCCTTTACCCTTACCGTCCAACCGGTACTTATCTCTGACTCATGTTCCCCTTTGCCCTTACCACTAATACGGCAGTCCTGCCCTCAATCACTTCCTACCTATATATACCAGTAGGGTATCGCCTTTATTCTCTAACTTGAATCTACTTGGTTCTATCTGCCTACTTCCTAGAAGCCCTAAGCAAGCTTCGCTTTCTCATCTTAACTTCTGTTGTGCTCGTCGCCCAACAGTCTTGATAGTTGAGGAAAACGATTACAGACACACCGTCGTAATCGTCAATAAAGCCTTCATCCTTCAGAAACGAAGTCTTTGCTCAAGAACTCTTGTGATCAAACGTCCGCTGGTCTCAGCAGACTTTACAAGAGCCCCTATCCAAGTCCTAGCTGCGAACACGCATCATTCGTAACATCCACAATTGTCACAAGGACGCCTGATTCGCCTCGCTCGCCTCGGGTACCCAAGAAGAAACCCTTTGGCCCTGCCACAGTAAGTGTCATTTATTCCTCTGGGACTCGGGCGTTTGCTTACATTATACCAGGTGATTGCCGGCAGTCACAAAGCAGTTGTCGAGCCCACCCAGCCAACTCCCGAACCTCCGGTGCAGGCACCCCCAGTCATCCCCGCAGTTGACATTCTCATTCCCGGACTGGTGAGTACTTTTAAATATATCAAGTGGGTCCATACACTAATACAACCAACAGAACAACCCATGCTATGCTTGCCACAAGCAAAAATGGCCTTGTGCAACTCGGTCGGACAAGAGGACCGGGGCTCCGTGTATGTCGTGCATCTACTGCACGACAAAGAAGATCAAGTGCACCCCCGCGACTATGGGATCCCCGCCTCCTCACATTCGTGCTTCCTCTACTACCCAGAAGGCGAGGTCCCGAACACCATCCAGGGCTTCGTCCAAGACTCCCTCCAAGGCTCCCCCCGCGTCCCAAACTCCCGCCCCCTCCAAAGCGTCCCCTGCCTCCCAGTCCAGGGCCCGAACTCACAGTCAGTCTCGTGGACTGGCCGGAACTTCCAGTGTCACTGCTGTGACCACTCCCAAGACCCAGACACATGGTCGCAGCAAGACCATCACTGCCATCAAGGCACCTGCACCTGCACCTGCACCTGCACCAGCTCGTAAGTCACCCGAGTTTTTCATTCTTCACCGTCTGACCTTAAGTTTCCCTTGTAGCACTTCCATCTTCCAGGTCAGCAGTCCCTGCTGCAACACGCGGCCCGGCAGTCCCTGCTGCAGTGCTCGGGTTGCCCATGCCGGATCTCCATGCCATGTCCATTGCGATTCGAGATGGCGCAGCTCAAATCGCTCTTCTCGAGGCTCGTGTGGCAGAGCAGGATGGTAAGATTGATACCCTGCAACGCCTCCATGAAGGCCTTAGGCGCGAAATCATCGACCGGCACCCCTCATTCCCACTTCCAGACACTCCTGCCCCTGCAACATCCTTGCTGCTTGATCAATCTGGCCCCCGCACCATGTCACCACCGGAATCCGCGCTCCCTCCTCTGATTGATCTCAGTATGGAAACTATGGCTACCACACCCGCAGCCCCGACATTCCCGGATGCCTCTGCCATTGAGGGTCTCCTGTTTGACTACAACCAAGTCTTTCACCCAGAGGATCCAGATGCGTCCGGCGACGTTGTGGACCCAGGTGATCCAAGCAACCTTGTCCCAGAATATGACTCTTCCAGCAACATGGATGTTGAGGTGGAGGTGAAGCTTGAAGAGTCTTCTGGGGAGGTTGACATGGCTACATAATTGCATAGTGGTAGATGTATATACAAGTTTTGAATGAATGTAACCTCTGCCAGTCCTTTGATTGAGTCACTGAGTTCCAAGTGCCGGGTCTCGGGGTTTGGGTCTCGGTACTCGACATTCGAGTTTTGTGTGGAATCTTTCATCTCAAGTGCCGAGTGCCGAGTACCGAGTGCCGAGTTCCGGGTCTCGGTACTCAGTACTCGACATTCGAGTTTTGTCTCGAGTACCGAGACCCGAACCCCGAGACCCGGCACTCGGCACTCGGTACTCGGCACTCGGCACTTGAGACGAAAGATTCCACACAAAACTTGAATGTCGAGTACCAACTACCAAGACCCAGCACTCGGCACTTGGTACTCGGCACTCAGCATTTGAGACGAAAGATTCCACACGAAACTCGAATATCGAATATCGAGTACCGAGTGCCGAGTGCCGGGTCTCGGTAGTCGGTACTCGACATTCGAGTTTTGTGGAATCTTTTGTCTCAAGTGCCGAGTGCCGAGTACCGAGTGCTGAGTGCCGGGTCTCGGTAGTCAGTACTCGATATTCGAGTTTCTTGTGGAATCTTTCGTCTCAAATGCCGAGTGCCGAGTACCGAGTGCTGAGTGCTGGGTGTTGGGTCTCGGTAGTCAGTACTCGATATTCGAGTTTTGTCTCGAGTACCGAGACCTGAACCCCGAGACCCGGCACTCGGCACTCGGCACGTGAGACGAAAGATTCCACACAAAACTCGAATGTCGAGTACCGAGTGCCGAGTGCCGGGTCTCGGTAGTCGGTACTAAACATTCGAGTTTCATCTCGAATCTTTCGTCTCAAGTGCCGAGTGCTGAGTACCGAGTGCCGAGTGCTGGGTCTCGGTAGTCGGTACTAATCATTCGAGTGTTGTCGAATCTTTCGTCTCAAGTGCCGAGTGCCGAGTACCGAGTGCCGGCACTTGGCACTTGGTACTTGGTACTCAGGATTGTACCTTGGCCTATCTGTCTATATGATATGTAGCTGGGCCCACCCGTCTATCTAATATTGCCTGACGTCGGCCCACCCATCTATCTAAAATTCCCCACTTCGGCCCACCTGTCTATCTAATATGACCCCACGTCGGCCCACCCGTCTATTTAATATATAATTCACCTCACCCTCGGCCCACCTGTCTATCTAACATGATCCCACGTCGGCCCACCCGTCTATCTAATATATAATTCACCTCACCCTCGGCCCACCTGTCTATCTAATATGATCCCACGTCGGCCCACCTGTCTAGCTAATATATAATTCACCTCACCCTTGGCCCACCCGTCTATCTAATATGATCCCACGTCGGCCCACCCGTCTAGCTAATATATAATTCACCTCACCCTCGGCCCACCTGTCTATCTAATCTTTTTCTACATTGGCCCACCCGTCTATCTAATAAACATTTCACCGCTGCCTCGGCCCATCCGTCTACAAAATAATACTAATACGTCGGCCCACCCGTCTATATAATACTATTTGCTATATATCTCTCCTCAGGTCTATAATATAATGTCAATCCTACTCTACATATTACCCACATGGGCCCACCCATCTCCATAATACTATTTCTCCCAGCCCATCCGCTATTGTCGATGATATATATAACATCAGCATAGATGGGCCCACCCGTCTCCATCGGAAATAATATTTCTCCCGGCCCACCCGTCAACATCGGGAATATACATAACATTGGCCCATAATCCGCTGGCCCGTATTACACGGGATATTATGTAGGTCGGGTGACCCGTATAATATGGGATTTGTCATTGAAGGGGCTCCACTTATTATTCCATAGGCTGTGCCAGCGGGTAAGACACCAGATCCATCAGATGGTGCAGGTTCCACACCTACTCTGCATGTTGTGGAGAATGGTGAAAGGTTTGGGTTACACAAGAATCCCATTCCTCCGGGTTACATTGGTTTGTGGCCTTTGGGGTTGGAGGAGCATCCTGGGTGTCTGAAGTCTCATGTTCAGCAGGACAGAGCATGCTCCCATACTCATGCGGAAGTTTCAACAAGGCCTGCTGTTGGACCACCTGCAGTGCGACCATCTGCTGTCCATGGAGCACAGACTACCATTCCACACCCAAAGCCATCCAGACCACCTGTTCAAAAGAAATCTTCAGGAGCAGGTCAAACTTTTCCAGACAATGCTTCCTCCATCTTGCAACCTGATTCCATCTCTGAAAATGAAGAAACCAAACATCATGGTGATAAGGATATGTCTGAGTTCGATGGTGAGTTAAATATGGTTGACGACAACAAAGTCCCCTCCAAGCAATGACAAAATGTGTACCTCTCCACCTGTCAAATCCTCAGTTGACAGTCTGAGATATGCAGATGAGAACGAGGGTATCAGCCACACCCACTGCCACCAAGGTCAGGCAGAACGACAGGTCAATCACCATCAGGCTGGACATCCATCTCGAAAGGACAACGGGAAAATCAGCTGTAAAGAGCAAAGTGAGCGGAGCCAACCACAAACTAGTTGTCTGCATGGTACTAGCAAACAAGCTCATTCCAATGCAACAGCAGAAGTGGTAAGTAACTACTAGTGGGACTCACAGTAGCTTTTGGAAAACTCACTAAAGCTTGCTAAACTCGGGTCGAGTTTGCAGGAAACAGCGGCTGAAAAGCCACACAATACTCAGTGTGCATTGGCACAATAGCAGAGTTCAAAATGACACTTGTGCATTTTCAAAGGATGTGATACACAAAACAAGTGAGTTAGATACAGTAGGCAATCCGAGATATGTACTTGTAAGGAGTAGTGATAAGGTAGATCCTCCCCAAGGCACTTTGTATTTGAACTGACAGATATTAATAAACTTGTGAAAATACACAAAGTCCAGCAAGATCATCAGGGTGCATGCCATAGGTGGGGAGCGCCAGAGGGAGCTGAATAAGGCTCACCACCAGAGGGAGGAGGCTGAGGCTGCATGCTGGGGGGAAGAGGCTGAGACTGAGTGCTGGGTGAAGGAGGATGACAACTGCCAGATGACTCACCTCCAGTGTGGTCCCCATGAGGATCTTCATGAAGATCTACATGCCTCTGCGGAGACACAAGACCAGATGAAGGGTGGACTCCCTCTGGATGTTGTAATCCAAGAGAGTGCGACCATCTTTGAGTTGCTTGGACAATGAGACACTGTTGGTAAGAGGTCAAGGAGGAGGTGGGTTGCACAACTCACCTCCAGTGTGATGGTCTTGATGAAAATCTGCATATCACCATGAAGACAGAGAACAAGGTGGAGTGAGGACAATGATAGTAAAGTTTTTGTGCTGGAGGTTGCAAATGAGAACCTGGATAAGAACTGAGGTGTGTGTGGATGGTAGAATTAGAGCACATTTGTTTGGCAGATCGTCAATGGATGCACAGATCTGTGGAGCTGGTGCACCCATGGTTATCATTAGCATCGTGGATGTTGGTCATGAGGTGCACCTAGGCTTGACCTAGGCCATGAGCTGGCTGGAAACGGACTTGACCGGAACTTTCCAAATTTAAACTCCACTGTAAGCAACATCATATCAGCCAGCACAAAAATAGGGGAATTGAACTCTCAAACCTCACTATGCCTCATCCCAGCAACCGAGCACAGATCCTGCATGACCTTGACATGGCTGCACTTTCAGTAGCCAGGGCCACTTATGAGCATGTAGTGCAAGATGGCCATTCCAGTACAGACTCCCTCTCAAGCCCCTTTTCTGATTCGGAACTTGATGACTTCATGAACATCATGGCTATCACACCTCCTTCACCTCATTCACCATTCCTTTCTGACTTTTCCGAATTGGACTTCAACTCATCCAGTGATGAAGCTGATCATATTACAGCTCGTTATAACTGCCTTCAACACCAGATTGCTGCTCTCCAGGATGAGGTGGAAAAGGCATGTGTACTCCACCACCCTACTGAGCCTATGCCACAAGCCAGTCAGCTGCACCTCCTTGTGCATTTTGGGGAACATGGCCCCCACCTATTTTGGCAGAAGCTACATGTCGAGCCTGAAATCTTTGGTGACATCCTGGATTTAATCTCTGACCACCCTATCTTTCACAACAACTCACACAATCCCCAACTTCCTGTCTCCATCCAACTTGCCATTTTTCTCAACCATGTAGGCCACTACAGTAATTCCATATCAGTGGAGTATGTGGCTCAGTGGGCAGGTATTAGTGTCGGATCAGTTGTGAATTGCACCAACCGTGTTATGATTGCACTGCTTGATCAGCATGATGCATTCATGAGTTTCCCTCCTCCTGATTAAGAGGATTTCCAGCATGCTCGGGAGTATGCAGCAAAAGCTGTTTGCCCCCATTGGTATGTTTTCCTTCACCGACTCCAGATTAGCCAGGAATTTAAGTCCTTGACAGATCAAAGCCTTACCACTCTCCTTTCGCACAGCAAAAGAGCTACAGGGTCGTGCTGAGCTTCTACCTTCTGGTCCCAAGTGGCAATGTCATGATATTCCCAATGAAACTACCTGTGCACCTGTATTGGCGCGATCTGCTGGACTGTATTGGATCACTCTTCAATAATCCTAAATTTGCTAGGAATATTGACCTCGTACCTGAATGCATATACACCATGGCAGAGCGTACAGTACAGATATACAGTGAGTGGATGACTGGCAAAGCAGCCTGGATGATGCAGGTTCATTGTCCTGCATGAATTGGGAATCATGCATGGACATGACTACTAGGTATCCCCCTAAAAGACAAAGTCTGTTAGCTTAGTCCTCAGACTAGTCAACCCATACCTTGGTATCAAACCTTGGTCCAATATTTCCAGTTTTCCCTCAGTGATTCATGAATCTACCATGTTTTGAAGAAAAGTCATATGTGAGATGGGAATCACATAATGACCTAGTTGATATGAGAAGCAATTTGAAGGTTAAGGTATTGCCTTTCCTTTGGCTTATTCACTTTGGCTAGAGAAACCCATAGAAGAAAGTTCAAAGCCTAACAAAAACCTATCTAAAAAGCCCATGTATTGTGTACTATTATTTGTTCTATTATTTCTGAGTAGTTTTCTTTAGTGTTTCTTTACTTTACTGTTCTATTAGGATGCTCTGACTAATCAGATGCTTCACAAAATTGTACCTACAGGGTATGATGTCATAATGATGTCATCAATTCCAGAATGTTCCATGGAATTTGCTAGAACATTCCAATGACTCATAATGACTCAGAGTGACTCAGAATGATGTCATTATCCCACCATGAATATTCTGGAATGTTCTTTTGCACCTGCTAGAACATTCTGCTCCAGTTTTTGGAATATTCTTCTCACATTCTGAAGTCATTACATCACCTTTTTACTTACATAATATTCCCACACAAAATGTATATAAGGAGAGCCCATTCTCCCCTCAAAAAAATAGATCTCCCACTTGTTGCTTTCAAGAACCTCCCACTTGAACCAATTGAACTCTCACCTAAGAAACTTCAGACTGAACAGATTGCTGCTTACAAAGCACATTTCCTTTGTAAGTACTGTCCAGACAAGTGCAGGGAAAGTGTTTCCCTTGAGATTACGTAAGTTTCTCGTGATAGAAACCCAGTTTTGTGAGACCAGCATTCTCACCACGTATTGTTTACTGACCAACACGAGCTTTGGTCATTGTTGTTATTTGTGAGACCAGCATTCTCACCAGGTATTTGTATATTGACCAACACAAGCTTTGGTCATTGTAGTCACATTTGAGACCAGCTTCTCAATAGTTTATCATATATCCAGGAAACCAGTTCAAGTGTCTAGACGGTATTTCCTAGACAAAGTTTATAGTTTCAATCAGAGATAATAAAGCTCTGGCTAAGTTAATCTAATTGATTGGTTTAGTGAGCCTCCCAAGAACTCACATGTTATCTACCACGAAAGAAGAAAAGTCGTAGACCGTGTTAATCGAGGACTGGCAAGAAGTCTTATCAAGTGTAATTGTGGTGTCATTACATTCTTACACGTATTCATATAAGACCCTCGGTTATTAAGACATTGTACCTTATCATTTAGTGAGATTATTTGTCTAACTTCCATTGCTCGATTGCAGTCTAAGCTTCCAGAAGGTTCTACATTGCTTGGTGTAATACTTTCCTCTGATACGACCAATATTATGAACATGACCAGCAGATGTGTTGCTCACACCCTCCTCATCAGCCTTGCCAACATCAAGATGGCAGTTTGAAACAAGGCATCATCACATACTTTCCTTCTCACAGCCCTGCTTCCTATCATTGAATTTTTGCATCCGGTCAAGTATATGCAAGGTGTTCTAGAAGCTTGCCTAATCCATCAATGTCTTGACATTATCCTTGAGCCACTCAAGCAGGCTGCATGCATCAGGTGTATGATGTCAGACCCAGTAGGAAACCTTAGATATTGCTTCACTCCCCTCGCTTTGTATATTGTGGATATACCCAAGGTGGCCATGCTCACCTGTGTTTGAGGAAAGACTTCACCACTCACCATGGCTTCATATAAGCAATTTGGTGATGGCTTGCCTTCCAACATCCCCCATGCACATGAGACATACCATCTCAGTGGCATTGTCGACCGTTCTGGCACAACTGGTCATCTGTGGATTCAAATCAGTTTCTGACTCCAGAGGCCTTGCACCATTGGCATCATGAATTTTATGATCATGATGTACAGTGGTGTATTAGAATTGTTGGAGTGCAGGAGCTTGACTTTCGTTTCTCTATCTTACAACCACTTGTGACATTCCAACATTTCAAACGGGGTATCTCAACACTCAAGCAAGTCACTGGAAGAGCGCAGCAGGACATGCAGCATTACATTGTTGCTGTAATTGCAGATGCCACACCTCTGGGCATTGTCAGAGCTGTCTGGGTGCTAATGGACTTCTGTTACTTATCTCAAGCAGTCACAGTCGATGGAACACAATGTCAAAAGATCCTTGATGCTCTCAAGACATTTCATGACCACAAACATGAAATTATCGCACATGGTGGGTATTGGGGCGCCAAGAGCAAAGATATCATCAACTGGTATATTCCAAAGCTCAAATTAATGCAAAGTGTTGTGCCGAGTATCTACCAAGTCAGTTCCCTCATACAGTGGTCTGCTGACATGACAGAATGAGCTCACATAACTGTGATTAAAGATCCAGCAGAATCAATGAATAACCAGAACTATGATCCCCAGATATGTCAATATCTGGATCATGTCGAAAAATGTCGACATTTTCATACTGCAATGTCTATTGCTGAACCCCAGTGAGAACTGGTTGTGCTCAGATGGGGCTGTTTACATTGAAATGTGGATTACCCTTTTGGTCTTAGGATGGAATGTGCTTGGATGAGTTCATTTGTGATTTGATAACGAAAACACTTGCAACACCTCATGTTTGCATGTAATTTGCAACTGCAAAGTGCTAGATTTACATAAGGCTAACAGCTGTGTATGCATATGCACTCTGCACATTTGCAACTCGCCACTTCTTCACTCAACTTTGACAATTGTCTAATTTGTTTGGGCAACATTTGTCACATTGCACAATGTGCCACATCCCCAAAGTTTATAAAATGTATTTGCCCCAATGTTCAAGGTCCCTCCTTTCTTCTTCCCTTCTTCCCCACCATCTTCCTCCTGCTGTCGATGGTCCTCTGCATATACACAAGTTTACTCTCCTTGTGTGTTGGCTAGTGGGCTGACAACAAGTAAGTCACAATTTCCCTGTCTTGTCCTGGTTGGTTGGTTCAAGTAGTGGGAGGTACGTGACTTTGTTGCTTTGTGTGCATATATTCAACAGACGAGTTCAATGCCCACTACAGGAGATTGACATCAGATCAGCTTAGGGTAAGTCATCTACTTCGAGTCTTATATGCGCTGACTAACTCTTATTTGCTTGATTTTCAGAAATACAACAAGGAAGCCAAGAATTTGGTATGTTGTGTTCACTCGGTGTCTTAATAACCGAGGGTCTTATATAAATACGTGCAAGAATGTAATGACACCACAATTACACTGGATAAGACTTCTTGCCAGTCCTCGATTAACACGGTCTACGACTTTTCTTCTTTTGTGGTAGATAACGTGTGAGTTCTTGGGAGGCTCGCTAAACCAATCAATTAGATTAACTTAGCCGGAGCTTTACTATCTCTGATTGAAACTATAAACTTTGTCTAGGAAATACCGTCTAGACACTTGAACTGGTTTCCTGGATATACAATAAACTATTGAGAAGCTGGTCTCAAATGTGACTACATTGACCAAAGCTCGTGTTGGTCAATATACAAATACCTGGTGAGAACGCTGGTCTCACAAATAACAACAATGACAAATGAGAAACAAACAATGACCAAAGCTCGTGTTGGCCAATATACAAATACCTGGTGAGAACACTGGTCTCACAAATGACAACGATGACCAAAGCTCGTGTTGGTCAGTAAACAATACGTGGTGAGAACACTGGTCTCACAAAACTGGGTTTCTATCGCGAGAAACTTATGTAATCTCAAGGGAAACACTTTCCCTGCACTTGCCTGGACAGTTCTTACAAAGGAAATGGGCTTTGTAAGCAGCAATTTGTTCAGACTGAAGCTTCTTAGGTAAGAGTTCAATTGGTTCAAGTGGGAGATCTATTTTTTTGGGGGAGAATGGGCTCTCCTTATATACATTTTGTGTGGGAATATTATGTAAGTAAAAAGGTGATGTAATGACTTCAGAATGTGAGAAGAATATTCCAAAAACTGGAGCAGAATGTTCTAGCAGGTGCAAAAGAACATTCCAGAATATTCATGGTGGGATAATGACATCATCCTGAGTCACTCTGAGTCACTATGAGTCATTATGAGTCATTGGAATGTTCTAGCAAATTCCATGGAACATTCTGGAATTGATGACATCATTATGACATCACTATGACATCATATCTTTCAACAGAATACCTGCAGGAGTGTGTGTGAAGTCCTATGACATCATTATGACATCATACCCTGTAGGTATATTTTTGTGAAGCATCTGATCAGTCAGAGCATCCTAATAGAAAAGTAAAGTAAAGAAACACTAGAGAAAACTACTCAGAAATAATGGAACAAATAATAGTACACAATACGCAGGCTTTTTAGATAGGTTTTTGTTAGGCTTTGAACTTTTCTCTATGGGTTTCTCTAGCCAAAGTGAATAAGCCAAAGGAAAGGCAATACCTTAACCTTCAAATTGCTTCTCCTAT
The DNA here is from genome assembly GCA_016647755.1 of Suillus subluteus. Taxonomy (NCBI): domain Eukaryota; kingdom Fungi; phylum Basidiomycota; class Agaricomycetes; order Boletales; family Suillaceae; genus Suillus; species Suillus subluteus. The sequence goes on from JABBWI010000045.1 coordinate 464,065, forward strand.
CAACTAGGTCATTATGTGATTCCCATCTCACATATGACTTTTCTTCAAAACATGGTAGATTCATGAATCACTGAGGGAAAACTGAAAATATTGGACCAAGGTTTGATACCAAGGTATGGGTTGACTAGTCTGAGGACTAAGCTAACAGACTTTGTCTTTTAGGGGGATACCTAGTAGTCATGTCCATGCATGATTCCCAATTCATGCAGGACATCCGCGGGGCAGTGAAATCACAACTGTCCCCAGTTGTGTGCTCAAACATGCATAATAGTGGTGAATAAGTAAAATCAAAAACTGATATAGGCACCAATTGTGGGTCAGGAAGAAGCTGTCAAGTACGCTGAAATATATATATAGATTTTGGCTCCATGATCATGCAAGCTTATCTCCTGATAAGGTCCATGCTCACAGATTTGTTTCTTTAGCAGTCATATCTCTCTAAGTTCATGCAAACATAAATACTATATGATGCATGTCCATAGAATATGGGTGGGTGGGAAGGGTTGAAATAAGTCAATCACTTTCTATGACTGACTCATCTTCTGTTGATACATTGGCACTTGACATGGATATGTCATCATCTTCCTCTTCAAGGGGATCTGCTAGTGATGGTAATAATGATAAATCTCTAGAGATATAAGGTACGAGTCTAAATGCAGCTACACCACGTTTAGATAAGACACCATTCATTTCTCTTAAGACATAAGATCCACCCTTGGTTTGTCTTTCTACAACAAAAGGGCCTAGATAACGGGGTTTGGTTTTGCGATTGAGTTCTTTCTCAATCCTTGTATTTCGTACAAGGACCAAGTCTCCTTTTTGGAAAGCTTCACGATGCATTCGTAGACGAAACTTATGTTCAAATTGAGCTTTAGACTTGAACCGAGCCTTTTTCAAGGTTTTTGCAGCACGGTCTAAGTCTTCCTGCCGCCTTTCAATCTGGCGGATACGTAGGGATAAGAAATCTGCTGGATCCATATGACCATGGAATCCTTCTACCATGAAGGTTGCTTCTGTTAAGTCAAATGGTAGAACGGGATGAACTCCATGTAATAAATAGAAGGGGGACCATCCAGTTATGCGACTGGTGGTTATGTTTTCTGCCAACAAGGCCTGCCTTACTTTCTCAGGCCATTTTATAATATTCTTTCCACAACTTTTTACTATAGCTTCTCTGATATTGAAATGTCCTCTTTCAACAACTCCATTAGCCTGGGAATTGTAAGGGGAAATCTGGACATGGGGAATATCGACACGCATGAGGAGTTGTTCAAATGCTCCTCTAACTTCGGGTCCATTGTCAGTCACTACTTGACCAATGGCTCCATATCTGCAATACAAATCTTCCCAGAAAAACTTTGCCATAGCTTTGGCAGATGGGTTTCGTAATGCTCTTCCTTCAACATAGCGGGATAAATCGTCCCTAGCGAGTACAAGATTTTTGTGGCCTGCAGCTGAAGGCATCTTCATAATATCCACATATATCTTGACAAAGATAGTCGCAGGAGTAGAAACAGTAATGGGGATGTGCATTTTCTTTACACTTCTTACTTGACAATCATGACAAGACTGTACATGATGTTTAACGTCCGTGTACAAATGAGGCCAATAAAAACGGTAACGAATGGTCTCAAAAGTTGCTTGAACACCTTTGTGTCCTAGTTCTTCATGAGCTTTATGAAGAATTGCAGCTCTCTTGTCAGCATCAAATACTACAAGCAGAGGGGGTCGTCCAACTAATCTTTTAAACATCTGGTCACCACGGACAAAATACTGTGTGGCCCGGGTAACAAACTTCTTATGCTGGGCAGTCTGTTCAAAATTAGGTGGTTCCAAGGTGGTGAGAAATTTGTATATTTCTCTTAAGGTATTTTCTTGACTAGTTGTTGAGGCAAGGACGGATGGTAGACAAGTGGGTTCATAGGAATACATGGGAATGGATAGTGATAATGAATGTGGTCGGTAGTCTTCCTGAGAGATTCCTGCAAAGAGAGCTATATCATCTAGCCAGGAGTCTTCATCAGGTTCTATTACTTCATCTTCTGCTAAAGGTCTCCTGGATAATGCATCAGGACCTTTAAAACGTATGGCAGGAACATGAACAAGAGTGAAATCGAATAGGAGTATTCCTTGAATCCAACGGTTAATGGTTGCATTTGGTTGCAAATCAGGTTCATTAAGCATTCCCTTGATGTATTTTGCATCAACTTCCACAATCAGAGTCTGTACTCCAATAATGTGAAGTCTGAAATGCCTAAGTGCACGGAAAAGTCCATAGAGTTCTAGTTTTGGTTGGGAGTATCTTGATTCTGTGTCTCCCATGGGTAGAGATCCATACCTGGCTGGTCTTCTTCTTCCTTCATCATCCAATTGGGACAATATAATTCCTACAGCCACAAAACTAGAATCCACTGACAAAATCACGGGGTTGGCTGAAGTATAATCTATACTTCTCATTGCTGGGGCAGAACATATTCTCTCTTTCAACTTTTCAAATGCTTCATCTTGTTCATCACCCCAAACAAAGGGTTCATCTTTTTTCCATAGTCGGGTAATAGATTTTGCTAGTTCTGAGAAACCTAAAATCCAAATACGAACTGTTCCACAAAGGCCCATGAAGCCTCTTGCTTCTTTGACTGTGGTAGGAATAGGCCAATTGAGGATCTTTGACACCTTCTCTGTGTCAGGTAATCTTCCTTCTGGTGTACATCTTTGTCCTACTATTAGGACATCAGGCAAACATAGCTGTATTTTAGTAGCAGAAAATGTTGCACCAACATCTTTTAGGCGGTGCATTATTCTATGCACATCAATAGCATGTTCCCAGATAAATCTTCTGATTCCAGGGTTTTCTTCTAACACCTCTGGATCTCCTTCTTCATCAGGATAAGTAGACTTAGGTCCTTTGACCGGTAAGTCATCAATAAAAACATTTGCTACACGAGGAATTTCATCTTGCAATACAAAACTGGTGCACTTCTGAAATTCTGCAGGAGCATTGGTGTATCCCATTGGTAATGCAGTTAATCGTAGCAATCCTAAGGGTGTAAGGAAAGCTGTTAAATCTCTGCTGTCTGGGTGCATTTTCCTAGCATCAAATCCCCAGAACAAATCAAAAACAGTATAACACTGCCGGCCAGCAAATGACTCTACAAAGTCATCCACAATTGGGATTAGGCCTGCATCTCGAATAGAAATTTTGTTAAGTGGTTGAAGGTCATGAACAAGTTGGAGTTTGCCATTCTTTTTTAAAACACAAAACCAGCGTGAACGATAGGCTGATTGACTTGGCTCATATACTCCTGCATTAATCTTGGTTCGTAACAAATCAATCACCTTTTCTCTAATACCAGGTGGAATAGGGATATTTTTGTATTCCCATGGCACATGAGGGATGGTTGGGATAATATAGGGAGTGAAATATGATTCCTTGAGAGTTCCTCGGTCAGTTTCTTCAAATGCTAGTGCATCTTGGTTTAAGTGCATTAAATGTTGAAACAGTTTGACCTCCTCGGGCCAAAGAAAAGCAGCCGAGTTAATATTAAGACTCTTCATACGCTCAATGGTCAATCTACCATCAGGTGTGAACTCAGGGGGATGTGGTGTCAAGGGAATCATAGTCTCCAATGGATTGTGGGGAAACTGCCTCAAGACTCGAGCATCTTGAGGAAAAGTACCAGAAACGGGCTTAACTTTCTTGTCAACTCGTTTATACATTGTAAGGATGGGGTTATAAGATGGGTCTGAAAGGGTAGATGGTTCATAATTTAGATATAAATCATCTTCATCAAAGTCCAGAAAATCTTCATCAATTTCCAGGTCTGAGCTTGGATTTTCCCAGTCAGAGTCAACAGATATATCATCAAACAGCTCCTCAAGGCATGTTTGACGTTCTTCTTGGGTACTGCACTTCAAACAATATTCTTCAATTGTTTGATCATCATTCTCTAAGTCTTCAGGGTACACAAGCTTAGGTACATCACTAGAACTTTCAGTAATATTATCACTGAACATTGCTAGACAAAATATACTATCACTTGATTGCCTTAGGGACTTAGGCTCAACATAAGGACAATCATATGTTGCATTTCGAACTATGCTAACACATGCTACCATACTTGACATAGGTAGAGACAAGGAAATGGGTGTTCTGGGTTCTCGAACCCTGAACTTTTGGGATACAAATACACAAAGGGAAAGGCCAATAACTGAAACATAAACAAACTCGAAACAAAAAATACAAACATGCGGAATACAAATACAAACAAGGCACAAATGCACGGGGAAACAAACAAAAAATCGAATGGATACAAGGCAAGACTTGAAACACGAGACGTGAAGCTTGAAACATGAAACTCGAAGCTCGGAGCTATAAATACACTTGAAAAAACATATGCCAATTTTTTTGTGAGTTTTAAACGGTAAAAAACTCGAGAAACAAATAAAATCAAACCAAAAATATAAATACAAAATAATAAAATCAAACGGGCCAGAAACAGGCTTTCGATCTCTGAACGATGACGTCAGCGCACTATCGTCGAGGATACGAGAGTCATTTACCTCAAGTTTAAGGTAAGAAGAAGATATGGGACTCAGAGGGTCCCTTTTCATTATCGTTGGTGTCCGAGTCGTCGTCGGTCTCGTCGTCGTCGAAACACGCGCAAATACGAAGCTGCGACGCATTAGAAATAGTCGAAGAACGAAAAGGACGATAAGCAACAATATAAAGACGGACTCGTCGAATTTCGAGCGCACGGTCCCGCGCTCGAGCATATTTAATAACCTTGAACTCGTCTTGCTCGTCGAGCACATGCTCTTCGACAAGCGAGTGCACAATGTCGGGATCGGGATAAGGCAGGAGCAGGGCCGCTTCGATCGAGGATGCAAGGACATGCTCCCCGTGGAATTCGGCTACTGCTGTAATAGAATTTAAATAATCAGTCTCATCGAGTGTGAAAAATGGATTAATGGGAGGATGATCTGCATGGTAGTATGTTGGGGGTACATGGGTACCAATGCGCTGGTTGGGGTCACATGCGAGAACGCTCGGACGTCGAAGTCCCTCGTGCAACATGCGAGGCGAAAGACTGTCCTCGAGCTTGGCAATCAGCGCACGGCTATGAGCTTGATGGTCGAGAAGGTCCCGAGCTCGATCATCCCAATCGCGCTCGGACCTAGGTCCAGGAGATGGGAAGGGCTCATTGACTTCCTCGACGGAACGTCTAACTGTAAAAAACTCGGCGTCCCAATCAGTAGCGCAAAGGTTGTCCTGGCATTCACAATAGGACATATATTCATCGGCGACGTTATCGAGCACGCGAGCATGCTCATCACATATGGCAGGTAGGTCAGAGGCAAAGTAGTCCAGGAGGTACTGATGACCATCCGGCACCGGCAGGACAGTTGTCATGTGGACGAACTCGTCCGCATGACTAGGAGCATATGGAGGTGGCGGACTATTAGGGTCATTCACAGTAGGCTCAGGACTCTTGCAGATAGGCACAGTGGTAGGAGACTCAAGGAAACGGACTCGTTCGATTGACGGCAGATAGTATGGTCCATTTGAAACAGATGTAACATGAATAACTCGACGAGCATCAACCCACAGCTCGTCATTGGGTGAACCGGCTGATGAGTGCACATAAGACTCAGAGTAAGGTTTAGGAAGGATAGAGTCAAGTGGCATAGAGGAAGAGGGAGAAACGGAGCGCCAGTCTTCAGCACTGGGTGAATGAGGAGTAGGTACTGGTGAAATGGTGAAAGGGTTGGAGTAGGAAAGACTATGGGAGGCGCTATCAAGAGCAGGAGTAGTAGAAAAGAAAACTTGAGAGCCGGCTGAAACACTAGCAGCCGTTGAGAGGTGAGGAGACGGCGAGGTTGAAAAAACATTGTTGGTCCCCAGGACCTGAGCAGACGGCGAAGATGGTAAGACATTATTGGCCCTTAGGACCTGAGGAGACGGAGACGGCATTGGAAAAACACTGGTAGCCATCAGGACCTGGGCAGAGAGAGACGGTGTTGGAAGGTTACCATTGCCCATCAGGGCCTGAACAGAGGGAGACGGTGTTGGAAGGGCACTAAAGGCACTTGGGACCTGGAGACAGGGTGCCTGTAAGACGTTGATGGCCGTCAGGACCTGCGCAGATGGCTCAAGGTCACTGCCGGCACCATCAAAGGAGACTGCAGATTGGGGAGAGAAGAGTGGGTCAGGTCCCAAGGCGGGAGTAGATGCAGGAGTGGCGGGAGTACACAGTACCTTGCGCGCCACAGGCAAGACACTAGGGATAGGCGAAACAATGGAGGTAGGGTCCAAAACATGGTGGAGAGACGCGTTATGCTCTAAGGCGTCACGCAAGACACGCGTTAGCTGGTGTTCAAAAGGGGAGGGGTCACACAACATACCTTCTCCCAGTACACTCACTCCATCTCCAACAGTGGCGGCACTTCCTCCAACTCCGGCGTCATCCGGATAGGTAAGCTTGAGGGAGTCGCCAGTAGGTGCATGTCCCTCCCATCCAGCCTCGGCATTCGCCGGTGGGACAGGAGAGAAACAAGGAGACGGCAAGAAAAACTTAGAGGTGGGAGAGGCAGTATTGGGACGCAACTGTAAGGTCAGCAAATCGTTGTTTTGAGATTTGGGACTCAGCCGGTAACTTCCGGCGGAGCCCAAAACGGCAGTAAGGGATTCGGCAACGTTTTGCATGCCGGTCACGTGGATTTCCAAATTGGGTGCCGCAGGCGGCGGCAACAATTCTGAGAGCAAAGGGGGGGGGGTTATCTTTTGTGTCCCGGTTTCTGGGGTTATTTATACCATAGGGGGTAGGTATAAATTCAAATTGAGGGCCTAGTACATTGACATCATGGGTGATGTCATAATTTTCTCGAACTTTCTGGGTGTTGGTAGAACTTTGATTATGTAATCCCAAAACATCGGCCAAAAATGCAAAATTCTCATTATTCAGGGAATTTCCCATTAATTCAGCCATGCTAAGTAAAGATAAGTCTGTATCATTTAATTCTGGCTCATTATCAATGGCCATTTCTTCTCCAAAAATTAGGTAACTGCTAGGGAGTCTTGAACCATACCAGGTTGATGGTTCAAATACCCACTCAGGACTAATACCATCAGGGGTACATAGCAATTCATGTGTAATATGAAGATTATGCGGGTCTTTAAATACAAGCCATGTTCCATCTTGTCTTTCATCAATGCTAACATAGTTCCCACGTTGCCACAGTCTTCCTAATAGCAAATTGAAGGGTACATGGTCACCTACATAAAGATTTGCTTTGGTTTGGACTGCTCCGCAAGTAAGTGGAACATTCTCAACTAAGCCTTGTAATTTTCCTTCGCCTCCATTGGCATCATTCATAGAGATGCTTCTTCCTACGTCAATGGGGCGGTTGATCTGAGCTTTCCAAACTTGTCGGCTCACTATGTTGAGCTGACTTCCAGTATCAATTATAGCATTGATGGGTTCTCCATCACAATACATTGTCATCCTGATCAATAACCCACGGGTCTTGCTCCAAATCGAGTGAGCTTGGGCTTTTTCTATAACAACTGGCTTTGGCTTTATAGCATTGGCTAAAATTCCTGACAACTCACGTGATGATCCAAGAATTTCACCAACTTCCAAAGAGATTGGAGTCCTAAGGACTGACTCCAAAACTTTTTCAGGTTTAGCATGCACTGCTAAATCGGAGATACGACGATGTGTAATCTTTTGATTAGGACTCGTGTTCTCCTTTTCACCAGGGTCTGCTTTCTTTTTGTCTTCCTTAGTCAAACTTGGCTTAGGAAGAGGCACATCTTCCATGATTATGTCATCATTATTTTCATCATAATCTGGATTAATACGAGTTTTCTGCTTATCAAGGTTAGCCCTTTCACTCCTTGTTAGTGGTCCAGGCCTTTCCTTAATAATGGGGTCCTTCTTTGATGCAGGAGCGGGCTTTGATCGCGGGGCAGTCATAGGTTTATTCCCTATCACATTTTCCTTTCCCTTTGATCCAGTCTCCTGCTCACGTACATTTTTTTTAGTAGGAGGATAGACTCCATCAAAGCGTTCTCGTCTAGCTTTGGCAGCAGTCTTTATAGTTCTTTCCGCTGGATATACGTAGTAGTCTTCTTCATCACTTTCATCGCCATATGCAGGGATCATAAATGCATCATTGTCGCTATCACTTTCTTCACCTTCTTCTTCCTCATCACTAGAGAGATCATCAACTCTAGTTCTCCTGCTCCTTATCACATTGCTAGTCAGAGACTCCCGATTGACCTCATCGGGTCTAATAGCAACAAAGTGTGACATGGGAGCTGCTTCCCTATTAAGTGCTTCAATGACTGTTTCCTCCGGCATACGTCTGACTGCATTCCCATTAGGGTGTTGAATTTGTCTCTTTTCATTTTTCTTGATCCTTCCCTCAGCTTCCAGCTTGGCAAGGTGAGGGCAAACAGGGAGAGTATGTCCTATCTCCCCACATCCAAAACAAATCCTATTCTGAAATGGTGTTCCTTGTGGTTGGTAAAATCTGGAACCAGGTTGTGGTTGAGGTCTCCTTTGACCATATCCTCTTCCACCACCATTATTGGGAGTAGCATTCAATTTAGAACCCTGTAAGTCAGGAGACATTCCTGCACCAGCTCTGGGAGGAGGTGGGGAAATAATCTGCATGACTCTTGGATCTAACTTAGTAACACGATAATACAAAAGAGCATACTGAGGATCCTCAAGTGACATGATATTGAGCTGCTTGATCAGATCCTCAATTTCATCACGTGGTTCCATACTCATAGCTTCCTTATTAGCCTTGGCTTTCTTGGAGGTTTCCATAGGAGTTGTTGTGCCAGAATGTCTGTCCTTATGTCTAGGAGTTTCTTTAGCAACACGTCGCTTCTTCGAACCTTTCTTAGTAGACTTGCGAGGTTTAATCTCTGCCTCATCATCTGAATCAGATGACTCCTCACTTGAAGTCAAGGATGATTCAGTAGAGTCAGAGTCCTCAGAGTCCGAAGATGAGAGGTCAGTCTCTTCCTCGGAGATAAGCAAATCTGAATCGAAACGGTCCCTGTGAAGTAGCTTCTCTGCAGCTGAGATAACCTTATCCACAGCAAATGCCTTGGATAAATCCTTGTCAGGTTCCTTGGCCATAAGTCTACTTTCAATCTTAGCACGCAAATTCTTGTAAATTCCTTTCCAAAAATAGCCTGCATACTCATCGGTTGAAATCTTCTTTGCAGATTGAAGCCAACCTGCAATCCTAATAAATCCTCGTACATACTTCTTCCATGCTGCTAGAGTAGGAATACGCTGTCCTCTCATAGCCTTAACATAGGAGAGTAAATCCTTTCTTTTATAACGCTTTGTATCCAAATCAGCGTCATAATACTTTAGAATGTCTGCCTTGAGAGCATTCCAATCAGGTTTCCCATATGAGTCCAGTCCTTCAATGAACTCAGTGACATGACGTGAAGTATACTGAGTAATAGTTTCACATCTGTCCTTGTCAGCAGTGACTTGGTTATAGTCACATAACTTTTCATAATGCTTGATAAACTTTTTGACTTCTGTAAAGTCTCCTTTAAACTTCTTGGGAGCTGCCTTACTCCCGGGGATAGGCATAGTAAGAATGGAGTGTGTCATCACAGGCAGTGTGGATGGTGACATAGTAAACTGGGTGGTTAAGCTAGATGCTGGGGATATTGTCGTGGACAATCTGGTTACTTGTTGTGTTGGATTCTGAATTGTTACGTTTGGATAGTACTCTGAATACGAGTAGTTTCAATAAGAAATCAAGAAGAAGCCTCCCTCGCGGTGGGCTCCAGTGATGTCTTAATAACCGAGGGTCTTATATAAATACGTGCAAGAATGTAATGACACCACAATTACACTGGATAAGACTTCTTGCCAGTCCTCGATTAACACGGTCTACGACTTTTCTTCTTTTGTGGTAGATAACGTGTGAGTTCTTGGGAGGCTCGCTAAACCAATCAATTAGATTAACTTAGCCGGAGCTTTACTATCTCTGATTGAAACTATAAACTTTGTCTAGGAAATACCGTCTAGACACTTGAACTGGTTTCCTGGATATACAATAAACTATTGAGAAGCTGGTCTCAAATGTGACTACATTGACCAAAGCTCGTGTTGGTCAATATACAAATACCTGGTGAGAACGCTGGTCTCACAAATAACAACAATGACAAATGAGAAACAAACAATGACCAAAGCTCGTGTTGGCCAATATACAAATACCTGGTGAGAACACTGGTCTCACAAATGACAACGATGACCAAAGCTCGTGTTGGTCAGTAAACAATACGTGGTGAGAACACTGGTCTCACAAAACTGGGTTTCTATCGCGAGAAACTTATGTAATCTCAAGGGAAACACTTTCCCTGCACTTGCCTGGACAGTTCTTACAAAGGAAATGGGCTTTGTAAGCAGCAATTTGTTCAGACTGAAGCTTCTTAGGTAAGAGTTCAATTGGTTCAAGTGGGAGATCTATTTTTTTGGGGGAGAATGGGCTCTCCTTATATACATTTTGTGTGGGAATATTATGTAAGTAAAAAGGTGATGTAATGACTTCAGAATGTGAGAAGAATATTCCAAAAACTGGAGCAGAATGTTCTAGCAGGTGCAAAAGAACATTCCAGAATATTCATGGTGGGATAATGACATCATCCTGAGTCACTCTGAGTCACTATGAGTCATTATGAGTCATTGGAATGTTCTAGCAAATTCCATGGAACATTCTGGAATTGATGACATCATTATGACATCACTATGACATCATATCTTTCAACAGAATACCTGCAGGAGTGTGTGTGAAGTCCTATGACATCATTATGACATCATACCCTGTAGGTATATTTTTGTGAAGCATCTGATCAGTCAGAGCATCCTAATAGAAAAGTAAAGTAAAGAAACACTAGAGAAAACTACTCAGAAATAATGGAACAAATAATAGTACACAATACGCAGGCTTTTTAGATAGGTTTTTGTTAGGCTTTGAACTTTTCTCTATGGGTTTCTCTAGCCAAAGTGAATAAGCCAAAGGAAAGGCAATACCTTAACCTTCAAATTGCTTCTCCTATCAACTAGGTCATTATGTGATTCCCATCTCACATATGACTTTTCTTCAAAACATGGTAGATTCATGAATCACTGAGGGAAAACTGAAAATATTGGACCAAGGTTTGATACCAAGGTATGGGTTGACTAGTCTGAGGACTAAGCTAACAGACTTTGTCTTTTAGGGGGATACCTAGTAGTCATGTCCATGCATGATTCCCAATTCATGCAGGACATCGGTCGTCTTAATTAAAGTTTTTGCGGGTGTCCAATGATGCATGGAATAAGAATGTCAATGAGGGCCAAATCTACCAGCCTGTCATGGTATCAGCCATCTTGTACTTCCTTGATGTGTCTCAATTCTGCTACCAGTGTCTGCCACACCTTCATTGCTTTGTTATCTGCTTCCTATTTTTGATCGCCTCCACTGTCTGCTCTCGACATGTTTTCAATCAGCTCTGCTGTCTACTTCCTTTCTGCTCGGCTCTCAATGTTTGCGATCCACTCTGCTGTCTATTTCCTATCTGCTCAGCTCTCAATGTGTTTTTGAGGTATACTCCACCTGTTTCACATTGATTTCCCTGTATTTCCAGCTGCTTTACATACCGATGGTATTTCACATAATACCTACCAAGCAATTAAAGCATATTTGATACTATTTAAGCTCATTCTGGGAGGACAGCATGAGTGTGCATGGATATGCCTAGATATCCGCAATGTAAAAAGAAGCACAAGAGAGCACATGGGGCACTGCCCCATCTTATAGAAAATATGCTGTGAGTCCAGATATCGGGCGAAATGTGCTTGTATGTGCTCTGTCTCTCAAATGTGCATCTCAACATATTCAGCCCTATTCGGGCACAGTCAATTCTCACTGGGCTAAACAATCACTGGTGTGGGTATCACAACCTGGCAGGCACATATAGAATAAGTGCTCTACCAGTATAAGTGAGTCTCAGCTCTGCCTAGCTGCTATACTCGCAGAATGCAAGAACATTCAACCCTAAAGGGGGTCTAAAGGGGAAGCAAGGAAAGCAAGGATCCACAGAATGATGCTGGTCAACCCTGGTGAATGGCGGTAAAAGCGCGAGAAATGCACTGAAGGTGCACACAGGAAGGTAGTGCAAGCGGTGCACAAGTGTAAAAGAAGTGAACTGGTACTGAAGAGAGACGACAGACGATGATATGATGAAAGCGCGGATCTAGATGGATACTGATAGTGCCACTAGCTATAGGCTGATTCTCGGGCCTCAAAACGACGATGGACACATGCACTGCATGGAACTAACTGGTGATAGATGGTGACTGCTAGAAGCTAGTGGCTAATGGTGGGTCCTCAGTTTGGTGTAAACCGAACATCAAGGTATGTAAGTTCTACCTAAGCACTTTCCCAGGGCTTGGAGCCGAAATAGGGAGCGCTCTAAGTATGTAAGTGAGGTAAAGTAAGGGTCCATAACGAAATAGGAAGTGTAATATGCGAAATATGGTCTGATAATGAAAAGGGACATACCAAGGGACTGGTTGGATGATGGATGGATATTCCTGGATGCTGGGTAACACAGTGCACTTAAGCACTGAGAAATCATGCGCTGTGGGAATACTGCACATTGTGCAAGAAAGTATCGCACCTATGGCGCATTTCGCAGGAAAGCTGTGTGTGATATGCAGAATGACTAGAGACATGATAGAAGTCGTATAGTGGATGATGGTGCAAGTCGTGCATTGAAGGCCAATTGTCATGAGTTGTGAAAAGGTGTAATATAGGCCCATATGTGCACCTGCAGAAACACAAGTCTCTACAGCGCTCTTGGACGCATGCTGCCACTGCTGAATATGGAGACACCTTGGATGATGGGATCAATAATGACGAGGGTGCTGATGAAGCAGGCAATCTGCAGGCTGTCATCAGTGATCTCTGGGGGACAGAGTGTGCTGTATCAAATTTCTTCAAGAAGGCACAGCTTGCCTCATTGTCCACCACAGCACCCAGACCACTCCGCATGTTTGTCATTGGCTCCACTGCCATACATCTCAGTTTTGACCCCTTGTTGTGATGCCAAGCTATCGACAATGTCACCAAGAAGTTCTGTTTGCCTGACTTGCAAGCAGCACTCACCAATTACATTCGACAGGAGGGTCAGACTGATCAAAAACTCCACAAGTTAACAGGACAACATTGGGCATTACCAAATGCAAGCCTTCCATTCAACCATCTCGATATTTGGTTTAAGGTGCGCTTGCAGCAAACACCACAGCACAGTGGGTCAGCCCTCCTCCCTGCTCTGACAGTCAATGTGTCTCCAGCCAGATGCCAACTGGAGGCATGGCCGTTACGACTGCTGCCATATTCACTGTTGATGGCACCGAACAATGGCCTGCTAGTGGGCTCAAAGGTAACTTAATATATTCTTCAGTGTTATCTTGTTTTGAGGTACAAACTCTAGGACACGTTATTGTCAAGGTTCACCTTATTATGCTACCACTTTCACCACCAGGCAAGACTCTCCCATGGGCTGCACACTTCATTACTTATGTCCAGTGTTTCGACATAGTACCTCAACAATGCAGAAGGATATTGGAACGCACCACACAGATGCATGTTCTAAAATGTGCCATGTGTGCAGGAGTGATGCCTTTGCAGTGGGGACATCCTTCCCCTAGGTCAACTTCGCTCCTTTTCTCACATTATTCCCCACTTTGGTCCTGTTGCTGATACTCATCTGATGCCACAAAACAGCTCTAAGTTTGCTCAATCATTTTTCCTTAACAAGTACATCAATAAGGAATTCTATCACACTATCTCCAAGTTGAATGCAGCAGCATAATAGTACTAGTTATATGTATTACCTTGTACCTACCAATATTCTTCTGAAATTCACTCAAATTCTCCTGCATACTCTGTGACCACCATATCATGCTACAGGTTGCTATATTACCAGACCACTAAGAGCATCTGTAAGCACTGTAAGCACTGTAATCTGCTGTAATATAATCACGCACTAATGGTTGACTTCCCACAGCATTTAGGATTCCAGATGTGTTCCAAACCTTATGTGCCAAGGAGCCACTGTCAAATGTAAGCAATTTCCAACTCCATACGTCAAACACACCCCCTTCCAGTTTGAACTGTACATGCACTATGTGTGTTTCCGACCATGCAAGAGGTTCGACAGTGGCGATACCATTGAAAATCAGGTCATGTCCCCACCCTTCACGCAGCCTTCATCTGCTGTGCCTGCACACAAAGTTGCAAGGGAAAGCATGTTTTCATCGGCAATGTTGTATGCCATGTTTCAAAGTTTAGCAAGTAGAATTAGATTATAAAATTTATTTGACTTGTGTCTACAGTTTGGAACAAGTTTCTAGATATATATTCCACTTGGCTGAGCCTCCAAATTTCAAGGTTTAGAACGAAATCTACAATTCTAAATGCTGCGGGAAGTCAACCAATATTAGATTTTAACCAGTTGCTACAGATGCTGTAAGTGACCACATGTGGCTGTACTTGGTTAGGCCACTACGTCATTTTAAGGCCCCACTCAGCAATCGAGTCCGGTTTGTTTTTCGCTGGTTACACACCAAAATTACAGACTGATTGAACCAAGCACTGGTTCCCATCAAAATGTCCAATTTAACCTGACCAGCATGTGTGCTCGACAAAAAAGTTTGATTTTGATGGTTTAGATTGTGTATCCACTTGTACTTATCTGTAACCTCTGTCTAATTTATGAACTCAGTCCCTTTCTTTCTGATGTCACCTACTACCACAGAAAATGACAAGGAAAACACTGATCCCCTTGCCGAATCTCCGACTGTGACTCCCAAAGTCCTGAAGACCAAATTGAAGGTGCCGAGTGCAAGCACAAAGACTGTTTGGAAGTCCAATGACAATGCTGTGTTGATTGCAACACTTCTCAAGGAATGGGAGGAGGGTCGTCAATCTGACTTGGGATTCTAACCAAAGTCATTTGTTGCTTGTGCCGAAGCACTCCAAGGGAGTGAGAAGACAAGTGGAGGGGTTGCAAAGACATCTGGCTCATGCCATGACCATTGGGGAAAGGTATGTCTTGTATTTTATTCAAAACACATTCTGACCATGCTCTCATGGCTTAAAAAGGACTTCACCATCATCAAAAAACTCAGGGAACAGTTCAGATTGTCAATTGTCCTCAATCTCGAGTGCAAGCGGGGTATTTGCATCAGGGAGTTGTACATAGGCATTATAGAGATTATCAGATGTAAGGAGGTTGAGAATGCAATGGATGGCCATGATAGTAGACATTAGTTTCTAAACTCGCTTGTGTCATGAAGGTATGCTTGATCAGCTCATGGAGAAGGGCTTGAAATACATGTTTGTTCATTCTCATTGCATCATAAAAGTGTTGGGGGTGGCCAACCAGAAGCTCAGTTCAACCATTGTTGGCCAGTGAGCTTCCAGGTGTTTTTTGGTGTTTTGTTGTAGCAGGACGGAGAAATAGTGTTGGGTAAGTGAAGCTGCAGTGGGTGCGAGAGCAATGACAGCAGCTGCCCTTTTTTCTTGGCTTTAGAGCCTGCAAGGTGAGTGTTGATTAACATGAGCACAGTACTCTACTATAACGAACCCACTGCCTGGTTTGGCAGATTTCGATAGGTCTAATTTTCCCTTGCATCAATCAGACCTGACCAGTGAAAACAAACCGGACTCAATTGCTGAGCGGGGCCTAAGGGTTTTGCTGATGTGAGGTGGTTGTCCGAAGTTGTGGTAACCGATAGTACTAGAGGACAGCCGTAAGATCAAGTCGACATTGACAACGACATTTTAGCATTGAACATCCCTTCAGATTTCAGCAGTAACATAAATATAGTACAAGTCCATGAGCTCGCTGCGGGAACTTTTGAACTGGATCTCCCTGAGATGACAAACTGACATGATACATACTATGCAACATTTTAGTGTCCTCCATCAGTGAATCCATGGACAAATTAAAAGGTCATATATAACAATATATAGGACATAATCACAAGAATCAACATAAATCTGCTATCGTTCATGATATTGTCATGTTTGGCCTTATAGAGGAAACAAGATGTCCTGATCTTGTTATGAAAGTTTACCATTGAGAAAAGGTCCAGACATTAATCAAACTTGGCGTGTAAGGGAAGGAGGAGCAACTGGACATGTTTAAGACACATGGTTCAAAACGGTAACACCAGAAGGAAGGGTCACAATTTTGCAGTCAAAAATAAATGCCTGTATCTTCCAGATGCCCTAGGACTTCTTTATGCAGGCACCAAGCGTGAAAGAATGTCCTGTTTAAAATATCAGCATAGTTCTCTCTAAATGGGAGGATTTTTGTCATTTCTTATTTAATTTTTCATTACAGTATGAGGCCTTTGTCATGCAGAAGCCAAGCAAGTGTTCAGTGTTTGGAGGAATCATACATTTATGTCTTGCTTTAGATCTCAACAAGGACTTCTGGTCAAAGCAAGAAATAACCTATGTATATCATGCTTTAAGACTCTGCAGAATTTTCTTTGTATGATCAGTGCCCTACAGTATTATACCACTGGCCACTGAGAGCCAAGATGTTGGAGTTGTGCATCAACATGAAAATAAGATCCTGATTGTAATTTAAAAGGTAAATTATATAAAGGTTCAATTGGCGTCCAACATATCACAATTGGAAATGGAGCCAAATAAGCTTAACCTTTGTGAACAAACCAAAATACTTTGTCCCATGCAATTGACTTGAGAATTATATTTTAGTTGTAATTTAGCAGGTAATGTTATATAAATTCCATTTGGCATCCTGCATATCACAATTGGAAATGGAGCCAAATAAGCTTAACTTTTGTAAACAAACCAAAATACTTTGTCCCATGCCGTTGAAGTAA
Source organism: Suillus subluteus (assembly GCA_016647755.1). Classification (NCBI taxonomy): domain Eukaryota; kingdom Fungi; phylum Basidiomycota; class Agaricomycetes; order Boletales; family Suillaceae; genus Suillus; species Suillus subluteus. The sequence goes on from JABBWI010000045.1 coordinate 481,017, forward strand.
GAATTATATTTTGGTTGCAATGTAGCAGGTATATTGTTTAAATAATCAATTGAGGTCCTATATAGCTCAATTCGAAGGACATCCAAATTTTAATTGCTGCTGTGAATGAGCCAGTATATGCCCAGGAACGTGAAAAAGATATATATATATTATTATTTAACATTATATTAGTATTTTTTCTAAATTCACAGTAGGTGGCATACAAATGAAAATTGCAAATATGCTAAGCTTTGCCCCTCCTGTTAGATCAACAGATATATGCTTAGCTATGAGGTAGTCACACGCTTCCACATAGTTCACCATATAGACTCTTTTTTTATATAAATATCTAATGATTGCCAGTTCTACGCCAATGAAGGGGGTCTCTAACATCTTGGTCCTAAGCCCACACTGTATATTCATTTGCAACCATGAAGACATCAAGGATATTGTAGCAGAAAGTTGTAAATAAAGATAATTGCTAGACCATCACAAGTATTGTCATGGGGATGTTGATTTCGATATGTGATAATGTTAATTCTGTTTCATGAGATGACAGTTTTTTGTGCTAATTCAAACAGGCACCAGGAAGTGTTGCTCTTGAGAAGATCTACAACCTTCACCAAACTGTGAGATTGCGTCAAAGATGAACCTAAAAGTAGCTTGAATCATGTCATAGCAAACATTAATGGCGTCACAAGCAGTTGTTTTTTGATAAGCAAATACTTCATCATAAGTGCTACCACAGTGTGAAGACTAGGGTTTGTTACTACTATATGCTATGTGCTATGCTAAAGAATGATGGAGGCCACTTGAAAAATAAGAAAAACTAAAGACCTAGTTTGAATCAAATTCAGCATCTGCCATTTGCTCCCTCTGCCTTGCCAGAGCATTGACCGACATATTTACTTTGCACACATTGCTAATGTCATCACGCCCTCGTCTGCCAAATACTTTCCTACATGACACAGATTAGTTGTGTTGATGCTTTAAGACAGGGTAAATAACACACCTGGTCCACCACTCGAGAAGTTGGTCGACCCTGCATTGAGCAGATTGCCCAGGCACCTTTTCAAAGAAATCAACTATGGTCCTCCAAAATTGTACGTAGTCAAAATCTCCATCTACTGATTGCCAGGAGGTGACAGAAGAGAGAGCAAATCATACCTGAGATTGGATTTATATTGAGATCTGAGCAAAGAAAGCTCAAAATATCACTTACTTGACAAGCTATATAGGCAATGGAACGAGGCGTTACTTTCTTCATCTTGATGATATGAGTGACATGTTTCTTGACTTTGAGTCCATGGTGACTCTTCTGGGCCCTTCTGTTGTTAGCACTGATATCTGCACTGTCACCATTGCCCTCAACGTCCTTGGCAGAGGAGGGAGAGGTAAACACAGCTTTGTAGGCCTATGAAAATAGTGAGTTTGATTTTAGGACAATATGTTACTACAAACCTTAACCAGTATTCCCCCCTTGAAAAGACCCTCCTCCAGATTATCAGCATTAGCTGTATACTTTTCATAGAGAAATGTAGGAAATGAGAGATCCATTACAATATATCCATCTGAGCGATTTCTTATTGCTGCCTTGACACTAGTAACCTGTTAGTGTTGAGAGAGTTCCAAGGCATAATACTACCTTACCCTGGTTCATTCCAATCAAGTTCAGCAGGACAGAGTAGTATTGTCATATACCATATATCCGGTTACAGATCCGAAGATCCGGATCTCAGATCCGATCCAGATCCGTTGGACACATCCGTCGTCCGGTCCACAGATCCGATCCGACTCTCATTTCATTTCCTGTTCATATAACTCTAACTACCTTTCATCTCCTTTCGGTATTCCTGTACACCGGTAATCCGGTTATCCTTACTTCCGCTGTTCTTACTGATCCGCTTTAACTTGTACTTCATTTCCGGTTCATGATTAACCCGTTCCGACTTACCAATACACTTTATGTATACTTTGCTTATACTTCGTACATAGCCTCATACCTTTGCTTATTGATCATTCCGTTAGTTATCCGTAGTATATAAACCCTTGTACTTGCGCTGTAGAAGATCAGTTCGAATATCATCTTAGATTGCACTCATCCTGTCTGGACTCTAAGTCCTTCCGTTATCCGTCCGGACTTGAGTACGATACTCTTGTCTACTCCGAGACTTAGGGTTGAATCCGATAGTCTATACATCCGCCTCTGTCTTCGGACAGTCTTACTCGTTAGTTTCTAGTTCGGATCCAATCCGGATTAGCCGTTACCCTATCCGTCTGATATCCGGAAGTCTTACCGGATCCGTTACGATACTTATCCGTCCCTCCAGACGCGATACCTTGGTGCTCTGAAATAAGGGGCAATACTCGGGAAAGGGGCACAGCGCACGAGCTGAGGCCAAAGCCCTTCGGATCCGATACCCCTTGAGTACGGTCTTAACAGTATATTCGAACTCATACCTTTCCGAGTATACTTACACCTATCATGCCTTCTACTAAGACACAAGCAACTCTACACGCGGTCGGACTTACATCCCTCCGTCGTGATCCAACACCCATAGTCAACACCTTCACCAGTTTCTCTCAGCGGCGCGTTAGTAACCGCGGACCCGCTCAAACCATATCTGAACTCCTTAATCGTCGACACCCGGAAACTCCTACGCGTACTCCTGCCGGAGGACCTCCGGACGACGAAGATCCTGATGATGGTGATGATGATGACTTTCCCGGTGGAAACCCGCCGGATGACTTCGGTGGTGAACCGGACAATGATCCGGATGATGATGACGATGAAAACGACGGCCTAAACCCACAGGACCGCGTTATGCTCCGACTCTCAGAAGCCATCGATAACCTTGCTCGCAATAATCGTCGCGTACCCACATCCGAAGATTCCAAGGTCAAGGTCCGAGAACCGGATACCTTTGACGGATCCGAGCCATGAAAGCTCCGTGCGTTCTTCGTCCAGTGTGAGCTGAACTTCCAAAGCAAGCCAAAGGCTTTCCGTACCGGATGGGCTAAAGTCAACTTCGCCCAATCCTACCTTAAGGGTATGGCCCTCGAATGGTTTGAACCGGATCTCCTGTCCGACGATCCAGATGATCGTCCGGACTGGGTAGATGACTATTCCGCGTTCATGCTTGAACTCCAAACCAATTTCGGACCTCACGACCCATCCGGTGATGCAGAAATGCAACTCGAGCAGCTCCACATGCGTGACGGACAGCGCATTAACAAGTATATTGTGGAATTCCAGCGTCTCGCTTCGCAAGTCCGTAGTTGGGGCGACGGAGCCTTACGACGCCAATTCTACAACGGACTTCCGGCTCGCATCAAGGATGAAATCAGTCGCATGGGTAAACCCTCCACCCTTTCCGAATACAAAACCCTCGCTCAGACTATCGACGCCCGATACTGGGAACGGAAGGGAGAGATCTCCCGAGAGACTAAACCCGCTTCATCCACTACCCCTAAGCAACCCGCTTCTGACCGGACGAACTCCAATACGTCCGGATCCGGAAATCACAAATCCGGAAACAATAACTCCAGTAACCAGAAATCTGCCAAGCCATCCGCGTCCTCGAGCTCGTCCGCTCCTAAGGCTCCGGACCTTACTTCCAAGTTGGGTAAGGACGGTAAACTCACGTCCGAAGAGAGGCAGAGAAGATTGGATAAGAAGCTTTGCTTATTCTGCGGCGGACCCGGACATACTGCTCGGGAATGCACCAAGTCTACTTCGCGCGCTGCCAAGGGCCGTGCTGCAGTAGTTGCTCCGGAAGCCAAACCGGATGTCTCGGTCGAGACAAAAAAATAGTCCGCGACCCTCCTAGCTCCGTGCAGGAAGAGGGTCGCGTTGGCTCTGCCTGCACAAAGGAGTTAAGACTCAACGCTGTCGCGCTTTCGGATCCGACTTCTCTCTGTCCATATGTTTCACTTCCGTTACTTCCATCCGTATCCGAATTTCCAGCTCTTGTAGATTGTGGTTCTTCTCATTGTTTCATAGACACTGCGTTCGTCCGAAAACATAAAATCCCTACATATCCGATACCTCCGATTCCGCTCCGCTTGTTTGATGGTACTTGTAATAACACTATTTCCGAAGCTATAGATTTGTCCGTCCGTTTTCCGTCCGGTGTAGTTACCTCTGATACGTTTTACGTTACTCCTTTGGATTCATCTTGTTTTATCGTTCTTGGATATAGCTGGCTCACCCGACACAATCCGTTGATTGACTGGGTTTTGGGCAGCATCGAATTCCGGACGACTTCTCATGGAATGCCATCGACACCTCCGACGTCACTTCCGTCTTCGGATCCCCTTCCTCCGACGGAAACCCTTCCTCCTCCAACTACATCTGGACCATCCGCTGATAAAACCGTTCCTAACATATCCTTAATCAATGCAGTTGCCTTTTGCCGAGCCTGCAAGCTGGAAGGTTCGGTCCAGTTCAGTATTTACCTTCGTCCATCCGGTGTCGATCTCCGGTCCGCATCTCTCTCGTCCGATCCTCCGGATCTATCCGATATTCCTTCGGACTATCACGAGTTTGCGGATGTCTTCGACAAGGGAAAGGCTAGCCAACTTCCTCCCCATCGTCCTTATGATCTGAATATAGATCTGGAAGAAGGAACTAGTCCTCCCCTCGGAACTATCTATTCTCTATCCCCGGTTGAGCTTGCAGCCCTCCGGAAGTTTCTTGATGAAAATATTGCCTCTGGACTCCTCCGCTCCTCTTCCTCTCCTCACGGAGCTCCGGTCCTATTTGTCAAGAAGAAGGACGGATCCCTCCGCCTTTGTGTGGATTTCCGTGGACTCAACCAGATCACTAAGAAAGACCGATATCCGTTACCCCTTATTGCCGACCTCCTAGACTCTCCGAGCCGCGCTAAAGTCTATACCAAGATCGATCTCCGATCCGCTTATCATCTCGTCCGGATAGCGGAAGGAGACGAATGGAAGACTGCCTTCCGAACGCGCTATGGCTCCTATGAATGGTTGGTGATGCCGGAAGGTCTCACTAATGCCCCAGCAGCATTCCAGCGCTTTGTCAATAGCGTGTTTGCGGATATGCTGGATGTATGCGTTATCGTATATCTGGACGACATCCTCATCTATTCCCATGACCTCGCATCCCATAAGCAACACGTCCGAGAAGTACTCCGTCGACTCCGTAAACATCGTCTCTATGCCAAACCCGAAAAATGTGAATTCCACTCCACTTCCATTGAATATCTCGGATATCTCCTATCTCCGGACGGATTGACCATGTCGTCCGAGAAGATCCAAGCCATTACTGACTGGCCGGAACCCCGGAAAGTCAAGGATATCCAGTCCTTCCTCGGATTCGCAAATTTCTATAGACGGTTTATCTTCAACTACTCGGATATCGTGGTTCCGTTAACACGGCTTACACGCAAGGACATTCCGTGGAACTTTTCCGAGGATTGTCGGAAATCTTTCGAAGAACTCAAGAAAGCCTTCACTACGGCTCCGGTGCTTACACACTGGATGCCGGATGTTCCTATAGTTGTGGAAACCGATGCCTCTGACTATGCTATAGCTGGAATACTATCCATTGTATGTCCGGACTCAGAGCTTCGTCCGGTAGCGTTTTATTCCCGTACGCTAACCGCTCCGGAACTCAACTATGACACCCACGACAAGGAACTCCTAGCTATATACGAAGCTTTCCGGACCTGGCGACATTATCTAGAAGGCTCGGCCGAGCCTGTAGATGTTGTCACGGACCACAAGAACCTTGAGTACTTCGCCACTACCAAACTCCTCTCTCGCCGTCAGGCTCGCTGGTCCGAATTCCTTCACCAGTTCAACCTCATCATCCGTTTCCGTCCCGGAAAGCTCGGAGTCAAACCGGATTCCCTTACTAGACGCTGGGACGTCTATCCCAAAGAGGGGGATAAGGACTACGCCCGAGCTAACCCTCATAACTTCCGTCCAGTATTCACGTCCGAACAGTTAGCTTCGTCCCTACGAGCCTCAACCTTAGCAACTCCGGTGCTTAGAGCAGCTGTTCTAATGGATATTGATAACCTTCGGAAAGACATCCTGACCGCACTCCCTAATGACCCTATTGCAACCAACCATCTTCTGGTACCTTCGGATCCGAGATGGACAGTGGACGATAGTGGTTTCCTCCGTTGCGACAATCGTATATATGTTCCGGAATCCAAAGACCTCCGACTTCGCGTCCTCCGTAATACTCATGATCATCCTCTATCCGGTCACTTTGGTCAAAACCGAACCTTAGACCTCATCCGACGCGAGTATACATGGCCAGGTATACGCACCTATGTTAAGGACTACGTCCGATCCTGCACTACCTGCGCCCGGGCCAAGGTTCCGAGACACAAACCTTACGGATTGCTCAAGCAACTACCCATACCGGAAAAGCCTTGGAATTCCATCTCTATGGATTTCATAGAGCAACTTCCGGACTCCTCCGGCTTTACAGCCATCCTCGTTATCATAGATCGACTATCCAAGCAAGCAATATTTGTTCCGACTCACGATACCATTACCTCTCCTGACCTCGCTCGCCTATTCCTACTTCACGTGTTTTCCAAGCACGGAGTTCTGTCCCATGTCACCTCGGACCGCGGTACAGAATTCGTATCACACTTCTTCCGGTCCTTAGGAAAAGCATTGGATATGGTCCTCCACTTCACATCCGGATATCATCCGGAAGGGGATGGACAAACCGAGCGTGCCAACCAAACCCTAGAACAATACCTTCGGATATATTGCAATTATCAGCAGGACAACTGGTCGGAATTACTCCCCTTAGCAGAGTTTGCATACAACAACGCTCCGAGTGCTACTACCGGAGTATCACCCTTCTTTGCTAATAAGGGTTATCATCCGAACATATCCGTCCATCCGGAACGCGATCTATCCTCCATCCGTGCCCGAGACTATGCTATAGATCTCGACGACCTTCATCAATTCCTCCGAGAAGAAATGGCTCACGCCCAAGAAAGATATCAAGGACCTGCGGACGCTAAACGCAAACCCGCTCTGGATCTCAATATCGGAGACCAAGTCTTTGTCAAGGCTAAATACTTCCGTTCCACTCGTCCGTCCAAGAAACTCTCGGAAAAGAACCTAGGTCCGTTCGAAGTCATATCCCGTCCAGGTACACATTCCTTCACAATCCGACTTCCCGAATCCATGAAATCCGTCCACCCCGTTTTCCACGTCTCGCAATTAGAACCATCCGTTCCGAACACCATTCCTAATCGTATCCAGCCTCCTCCACCTCCGGTCGAAGTCGACGGAGAACCAGAGTATGAGATATCCGAAATCCTAGACTCTAAGCTAGACCGTCGTAGACGCCAGTGCCAACTCTTATACCTCGTCCGATGGTCCGGATATGAGGGAACGGACGAGGAGACCTCGTGGTTATTAGCCACGGAACTTGGAAACGCGTCCGATCTAGTCTCGGATTTCCACACTGCATATCCAGACAAACCCGGTCCTATTGCTATACATTGAGTACAAAATCGGATATACAAGTACATTAGTAGCAGAAGAGACAGATCCGAAATCCTTTAGCCATCCGTCTCCATGTCACCTCCGGATCCGGACTCTTCAGCTCCCTTCTCAGAACCCTCAGAATGGGCCGCCTCAGTAACTCGGATTCCGTTCCGGATCCCCTCCAGAAGGATGATCTGGAACTCCCTCTGCTGCTGCATAAACGCCTCCAAGTTAGTATTCATCCGATCCAGGGCAGTCCTACTCCCTTCCGCCGCTCCGATGCTCTGTTGGAGCAATCCGTTGGTCCGAGCCAATTCCGCTACAATGCTATTAGCAGCAGCAACCCAAGCCTGATCATCATATTCCACTTCCGCGTCATCCGCTCCGACGACCTCCATATCCGGATCCGGAGTCGGACTCTGCTGGCGCTTCTTACCCTTGCCTTTCGGAGATGGAGTCCCAGCAGCGCGCTGCCTCTTCTTAGACTTGCGCTCTTGGACAACTCCAGGCCTTCCAGGACACGTGACCTTGTCCTTCCGGCATCCGTTGCAAGCCTTGATCTATCCGAACGTTAGGAGTCACGGATCCGAAAAAATCAGGACGACTCACCAAGGAATTGCTCTCAGCATCGGTCCATAGACAAGCCCGACCCTTCTTGGTGCAACGAGAACAAGCTCCCTCCTTATCCGTGGAAATCGCGCGAGTCTACGGATCCGATATGAGACGGATCCGATGGTACAAACACAAACTCACCATCTCCGCTACAATCGCCCTGCGCCTAGTCTCCTCCGCTTCCCTTCGGATCTCAGCCTGCTCAATCTTCCTAATCCCATCCAGACGTTTCCGTTCCGCTTCCTCCTCCTGGCGCTTCAGCTTTTCAGCCTCTTCTTCCTTCCGAGCCGCGGCCTGGGCTGCCAGCAGTGCTGCCTCTGCTTCCGCTAGTTGTTGTTTAGCGGTCTTCTTGGAACCGGATCCGTTATCAGCCATGTTTGAGTAAAGCTAGTGGTAGTGAAGAAGTGGGGAAAGGAAGGAACACCTGCGACGCTTTGACATCCGTATATCTGTCGAAATCCGAACTCAGACACTTCTCCCATCAACTTCTCCATCGTCTCGCACTCATATCTTCCGGTCCGGATCGCTGATTCTCGTGCCTCTAGGGATCGGCCCTAAGGGGGGGATACTGTCATATACCATATATCCGGTTACAGATCCGAAGATCCGGATCTCAGATCCGATCCAGATCCGTTGGACACATCCGTCGTCCGGTCCACAGATCCGATCCGACTCTCATTTCATTTCCTGTTCATATAACTCTAACTACCTTTCATCTCCTTTCGGTATTCCTGTACACCGGTAATCCGGTTATCCTTACTTCCGCTGTTCTTACTGATCCGCTTTAACTTGTACTTCATTTCCGGTTCATGATTAACCCGTTCCGACTTACCAATACACTTTATGTATACTTTGCTTATACTTCGTACATAGCCTCATTGTCACGAGTTCCAAATACAAACCATTATTCTTTCTTGAATACTCGTAAGACACCCAATAAGCGCCCAGAACAAGCGCCTGTAGAAGCGCCCAAACCAGCGTCTGTACCGATAACCTTCATAAACCCTAATCCAAATTCCTTTATACCATTGGCGCCTACCACTTCTATCTCTGATATTCCTGAAGACGACTTCCTGTCACAAATGAACGAAGCACGTGACGTCCTTAGATCTTTCCAGAACCTTTCCGCAGCAACCACGAGTTTGATGACATCATAGTATAGATAAGATTAGATAGTATCACGTGACTTGATTCCAGAACATTCTATTATGTAAACATCATACGATTCTCTTCTCTATTTAATGATTGGTTAAGTTAGTTCATTTTCAGATTCAATCTCCGTTTCAATATATGTATATAGGTAGCTCATTGTAGTCAGTAGTTCTTTAGTTCAAACCTCTTGTGTATTAGCTTATTGCTTTCGCAATCCAAGACGTCCCTGCTCATTATTCTCTTTTCATTGTTGTGATATCCTTGTTTGAGTCCTAGTCTCTGCCCCTGCGTTAATTCGTCATAAGGGTTGTGACACTCATACCTTTGCTTATTGATCATTCCGTTAGTTATCCGTAGTATATAAACCCTTGTACTTGCGCTGTAGAAGATCAGTTCGAATATCATCTTAGATTGCACTCATCCTGTCTGGACTCTAAGTCCTTCCGTTATCCGTCCGGACTTGAGTACGATACTCTTGTCTACTCCGAGACTTAGGGTTGAATCCGATAGTCTATACATCCGCCTCTGTCTTCGGACAGTCTTACTCGTTAGTTTCTAGTTCGGATCCAATCCGGATTAGCCGTTACCCTATCCGTCTGATATCCGGAAGTCTTACCGGATCCGTTACGATACTTATCCGTCCCTCCAGACGCGATACCTTGGTGCTCTGAAATAAGGGGCAATACTCGGGAAAGGGGCACAGCGCACGAGCTGAGGCCAAAGCCCTTCGGATCCGATACCCCTTGAGTACGGTCTTAACAAGTATACTGCAAGCATCATTGATAAAGCCTCGATAATGTTTATCATCACCGTCAATTCTTGGAGCTGGTGTTGATTCCATATTGACCCATTCTGCAACAAGGGCCTTTAGCTTAGCAGTATCGTCACCTCTTGCCATATCAGCCCCCTGCCTAAGCTAAAGAAAAGTGTCACAAATAAGTGAATGATTTTCTCTCACAATGAAGCACTCACTGTTTTTAACATGTGGCTATAATCATTATATTCCATCCCTTCAGCCTTCTTTTGGAACCAAGGAAAGGTGATGCACAGGGCGACATATCCTAGCTGGAGGCGATCCTGACTACATAAAGAGCCTCATGAGTCAAGCTATGCTGAGAAGAAAGAATAAAAACTGACTCCTGTGTACTGCCGTCCTCTTCATACCTTCTGTCATTCTCAGCAATGAGGTCCTCCACATTATCATACAAAGCCACCACATGTCATATCACCCTTCCTTGAGCTACAAAATGGTTTGTCTGCCTAAAGGATTATCCCAGTAAGCAAAGCCAATTTGATTTGGAGTCAAACATCACTTTGAAGGCATCGCAACTCATATCTGTCTTTCACGGCTCGCCCCATCTCAAGAGTCTCCAGCTTCTGCTCAAGCTGAGCAATTCTCCTGCACTGTCGAGCCTCTCTGGCTGTTGGTGTATCTTTGGACGCCTGTGTGGACACTAACCCTGTAGTGTCTGAGTCTTGACTGGGAGATGGTTCCAAGGACTGACGAAGGTGGTCTTTGCTGTTGACATTAGGCCGGTTGATATCTGTCTGGGACATTGAGACAGGGAGAAGAGAGAAAGTCAGTTAAGTATGTGAAGCAAGATGGGACAAAGTGTGCGTTCAGGGTTAGCACGACCTAGCTCTGTTTTATATGATGTATCGCCTATTCACAGCTGTCTAAAAAGGACCCCAGGAAAAGTGAAAGACTACCATATTAAGCACAAGTTGCGAGTACCAAATAAGGCTGCAATTTCTATGACCTATACCAAATTGGTCAGAGGCATTCTCAGCGTGACACAACAACCTACTCTAAGCATTCTTATGAGAAGGGACTTGATGCGCTAGTAGAGCCATGCAGCAACTGGGAAGCACTGCAAGCTCAGTGCCTAAGGGGCATACGTATTCAAGGTATCTTTCTGTGACTATCTGTGAAGAAGCATGTGATAAATGAACATTTAGCAAAGATCAGCTTTTGCTGCGGCAGGATGGTGCCTAGCTGCACATGGTTGGTTGGGTGCAAAAATGTGCTGTAAGGTGAGGGGAGGCCATATTAATGTGACAGTTTAGTGTGCTAGTAGGGAACGAGGCTTGTACCTGAATTCTAGAGCACCAAGTACCTTGATCATCATGTCGCCGCTTTTGACCCTCAGTTGGCCGCAGTTGCAAAATGTGTACAAGCAGTCGCTGTACTGAAGCCTGCATTAAAAGAAGCAGTAGCCTATATGTACACAGATCAATCCAAAACTTACCTAGATCTAGTAGGAGCACAAGGATTGAAGAGCATTTGCTGGATTGCTAACACATCTTCAAGTTGATAATGGAACAGTGGAATGATGGCCACCGGCTCAGGGCTGAAGGGATCTCTGAGTGAAGTCATGTATTTGGATTTCTAGAGAGTTGAAGGCAAGGCCCACTAAGACATTTATCAGAGGCTATCACAATGTGGTGGCGACAGAGCACGTATTTGGGTTCAGCTCACCTCAATTCAATCTACTCCCTGTCCTGTCTCTGGCTCCTAGCCCATCATCCTAAGGCACAGTGACTGAATGTTTGCAACATTGGCAGTTGTTCATATGGCCTGAGGAGCGTTTGTGAGTGTCCCAGGGTACTGATATGCAAAACTTACTAAGTGGCAGGCAAAAGGCATTAAGATGACGATGACAGTATGGGACGGTCATTGAGGAAGGGAAACCAAAGGTAGAATAGTGATTGCAACCTGCTAGGCGGGCGAAGCGTTGTAGTAACAGTGTTGCAAAGATACAAGATTCAGTGGCATATGCAGCTATCTTGGCAAGCGCCCGCTTCACCCCGCATGGCATACCGCACTAAACTATGCATTTAGAACCTTAGGCTGGGCCTGCTGATCAACTTGAAGGGTTAATGTTTGACTCATCTTATCATCACCTCTCACCATGATGGCCTTGGAGTTCAAGTTGGATCTAGTTCAACATTATTCGATGTTTGTGGGGGAGAATCACCTGCCATGGCTCTATGGGACCACGGGAAAGTTGGTGCTCATTACTGTCTCACGCGACAGTAATGAGCTCATACTATCAGATTTCACAGGCTGAACGTCCTTCACTCATGGCATCACCTGGCCTGGGAGAGTTCAAGTATCTTGAAGTGACAGACTCAGATCTTTCTCTCCTTTGTGTTGTGCTAGAACAGGTTTCTGATCAGAATAACTGTGACCACTGGCAGGCCAGCATCCAGCCCTTACTTGATAGGATATCTTATAGCTTAAGTTCTTCGCCTTCAAGTCATCCTGACTCGGACATGGCTCATACAACCACTAGGGGTGTGTACATACTTCTTGCATCGTGCTACATTATCATGAGCTGACCATGGCGTTATGCCCACCCTGCGGCCTCATCATGATGATGCTCAGACAATCATGATACTGAATTACTAGTTACCGCTTCCTGTAACCACCTGAATGTCAATGAAGATAACATGGAAATGCCTAGTCATCATGCTGTTGACACAACCATGTCCTTACCGCAGTGAGTTCATTCTCTTTTAAATTATTGTTGCTAGGTCATGATTTGTTTGTTCCTGTACTAGTATGCACCCCATTTCTGTGACCTATATTGCCAGCAAAGAGGCAGAAATGTTTCCTATATCTGCCATTGAGTCTTCACAGTAAGTCTATCCCACATATTTGCTCTTTGATTTGACCCTGATTTCCTTAGGGCCGCCAATGAACAATACATCCTCAACTTCTTGAATGCCAGCATCTCCATTGATCAGAATACGAGGTCTGATGACCAGTTGCCCGAGTTTGATGATTCAAATTCAGACTATGAGGCCCATCCATCCTCCACAGGCTACATATGCAGGGCAAAGTTGACCAAGCTTCAGCGTCAAAGTCAACATCCCTATGGTCGCAAACACGTTGGGAACTGCAATGATGCCAACACCCCCTCTGGAGATGTTGCTACCCACACTGGGCAAGTCTCACATGCTCCGATCCCTGTTGTCCATCCCGGCCCCACATGCCCTCGCAATGGACAGCACTTGGCTCCAAGTGCTACATGGCAGGAACAGGCTCGTTCCTGCAAGCCAAAGGATATGACTGCTCATGCACTCATAGGAACACTCTCCAGTGCCAGTATAGAATCCACTTCGCCATCTTCTAACATTTGTTCGTGGGTCACAGACATCCTGTCTTACCTGGAAGACTCCAGCAGCATCAAGTTAGGAGGAGGTTCAGTAATGGAAGATGTGATATCATCCTGTCAAGCAATTTCGCAGCAGCACACTGGTTTCAGCTTCATCATAATGGTTGCTCATATGCAACTAGCAATTGTGTGTCAAAGGTGCGTACAATACTTGAGTGTTTCCCTTCTGTATCAATTGATTTTGATTGGGTCTCACAGTATTATTAGGGATTCCAACGATACTAGTACTTCTGGTGAAAAAACAACCATTATCAAGGTGTATAAAAAATATGTCGCCAAGCTCAGGAATCCACCAGTGGAATGCTCTTTCTACCGATGGTATTCAACAGGTTGTAGGTACATCGGTCTAGTGGCTGGGGGGTCATTCTATATTCTTGTTCTTGCTGCTGGTCTAGAGCTGCGCAAGACAATAGCTGAAGTTGGGGGTCACATTTTTGCCAAAGTTGGTCAGATGCTGAGGCAGCCTGAGACCAGCTGTGAGTGTATTGTGTTTGTGTCATGTGCAAACTTGAAAACAGCCTTCACAGTGACACCAACATTGATAACAGGCTCCATAATCCCCACCATTGCCTGGATTAGATCCAGAATGCCTATGTCTTTGGAAAATTTATTTTGCCCTTCATTTATTGAGTGCATCGGCATTGGAGAGATATTGGACTGTACTAATGTGTCCTTCACCAATAATTTTTTTGGCGCATTCCAGCAAAAGTAGGTCCATTTACCACTTTACCATAACTGTATCACTCACATCTCTTCAGCACTTATGCTCTTCCTGCCAGGAATGTGGCAGCTTGGAGCAGCTGCTCTTCACTGGTCACACGGCCCCACATCATTATGCACCGAGAAGGTAATGGTGGCGGTGCCTTATGACCTGCCCTCCATACCTTGGAACATTTGCTTCCTCCTGTACCCTGGACACCATGCATTTCTGTTATCAAAACGTCGTTCAGACGTGATCACAGTAACAACAAGTGTTTTCCCACAAAGACTGATAGGAGGGAAAATGCTGCTTGGATGGAGGGTGAGAGGACGAAAGCAGAGGCAGGTTACATTGTCAAGGATGTCGAGGACCTACACAAGATAGTTTGTGAGCTCATGGACTCTGTGTCGCCTCAGTCTCACCATCCTCCTGCTAAGCTGGACAATATTTATGTAGATGGCTGTCGAAAAATGCAAGACGATACCTATCTATGAATTCCAATGGATGTTCTTCAAGGGCGAGTCAATCTTTCTCTTCTATGTAATGAATAATGTTGAACTTGTCCTGTTTTTAGAGGAGAGCTTGAGTTGCGCAATTCTGATGATAGTCTCATGCTCTTTGCCTGTTCATCTCTACCCGACCAAATTCGTCAGAATCTCTGCAGCTCCTTGCTTGCTTACTTTGATGGAAATGATGTTTTGGTCGATCAAAAACTGGATGAGGACTTTCACAACCAAGATGTATCGCAACCGCAAACAGATCCTTCAACTACTACCTTCAGTTTAGAGCCAGCAGTAGAAAGTATTCTTCAACACCCTTTTCAGTGTCTTCACTTTTCCTTTGGAATCAATATATAACTAATGTGAGTCCTTGTAACTAATGAACTTTAAAATGGAATGTTGAATCGAACAGGGAGACGATGCTCCAGCTCATATTCATCCCCATGATATGGCTATTAGACGTCAGTCGCACCAACTACTCACAGTGTTTGCCCTACCCATCAAGGGATGTCCTGCAGCATCAGCAACTCTATAGGAATATTCAGAGTTCATTTGAAGAACTCTTCCAGTGGATAGAGCAGGTTGTGAGTTGAATATAGATGTAGCTACTTGATTTCAAATACAAACTAACATTTATACTACCTTGCATGTAGATAAAGAAGTGCTTGCCAAGGGAGTACAACATGCTGGTGGAACTCACTCAAGATCTGCCAGGAGGATATGTATTGCCTGTGTCCCCATTTCTTTCCCTTGTGGTCAATCTTAATGTGTCCACAATGGCACATCGCAACAGGTTTGATAAAGATCTGTGTCTGGTACTACCCATAGGGGAATTTACAGGTGGGTCTTTGGCACTGTTTGAGCAGAGACTGATTGTGGAGCTCAGAAATGATGATTTCATGCTGTTCCCATCAGCTAATACAACACACTTTAACTTGCGGTATGAGGGCAAGAGGGCCTCATTAGTCTGTCCTACAGACAGAGGCTTTGAACAGTGGAAGGAAGGGCGAAATGGATGGGATCCAATAATCACTTTAATTGAAACAATGTATGACTATGATAACCTGAGACATGCAGCCTAATGTGACGTACAGTCTTGGTAGTACTACTTACCGCCGCACTTCCAAAGTTAGTTCAACCAATAAACATCCCTTTGCACTCATTATTCTGGTTGAATCACATCCTTGTCTCCTCAGCGCTAGCCTGCATGCATTGATGAACATCCTATGCGCAGTATCTGGGAACTTATTTGGATCATCCTTCTATTGATGGTGTCTTGTGGCGCTGTTGGTTGCTCCTGGGAGCGGAAGACGGATGCAAGAGGCCTCAGCAGGCACCGTACAAGTTGTCATTTCTACAAGACATCTAGTGTTCTTGCCAGCCTCAAGAGACAAGAACGTGCAAAGGAGGCAGTAGTTGCAAATTTGGCAGGAAAAGCTTTAGCAAATGAAACGCATGTCAGTAACGATGACCTTACAATATCATATGTTTCTAATTCTAAATCCTAACTACTCAACCCTCAGAGAAACTCACTGGCTAGGCTTGGAGTGCGTGGACCCAGACCTATAGCACCCTGCACTGCCCTACTAGCACACACTGCAGGTTGCACCATGGGATTTGCTTTCCCCCACTCCAAGTTCAGTCACAATGCCTCGGGGATGCAGATGCAACATGAAGATGTCGAGGTTGAGATGCAAAATGAGAAGGACAATGAAGTTAGATATGCATATGACAATGATCATGATGCCTCCATTTTAGGTTAGTACTATATCTCTTGGGTAGCGGCTGGTGCAGACAGTCATCTTTCCATCATGGTTCATTAATCATTACACTGTTCAGGTGACCTGGAACCCCTTCATTCTGCTAGGCGATTTCCAAGATGTTTCATAGATACCCTGCCTTTGGATGAGGATCTCAATCCCTCAGATCATGCCGACGCTCCCCCCACTCCAAGTCCCCCTGCCCAATCCAGAATTAAATGTGTCCTTTGACTCTTAGAGATACACTCCAAACCTCCTTCAATTCATTTGGACTCTCTCACCTATATCCTCACCGCCCCTCATTTGACCCAGACAAATTCATAATGTCATCACTACTCGCCACAACATCTCCAACTGCCATTCGAGCACATGAGTCCGACTCGTCTCCAATAATATTGGGCCCACCTTACCCCTTTCCCAACATGACCATATACAGACTCATGTCCTGGATGAATACCGGCACCAATCTTACATCCAAATCTAAAGTTGCAAGCCTAGTCAAAGATGTGATGTTGGCTGAGGATTTTGATCAAAAACACCTTGAGAAGTTCTTGGTGAAGCAAAGTTTACGACGTCTGGACAAGGACTCTGATGAGAGGGAGGACAGGATCACATTTCCAGATGACTGGATTGAAACTAGCGTCACCATCAGCATACCTACCAAATCGAAGGAAGATGGCGCAAGGCCTTACACTATTCCAGGTTTCCATTTTCGCCCTCTTGTTGAAGTAATTCACGCTGCTTTCTCTGACATCCAAGCTGGAGCTTTCCACCTCTTACCCTTCAAAAGCCTCTGGAAAGATCCCCTGGATAATCATCAAGAGCGCATATATGACGAGCTGTATACCTCAGATGCTTGGCTAGATGCTCAGGATAGTATTCAGAAGCTTCCAAGAGAACCTAGGTGTTCTTTAGAATACATCATTGCAGGCCTGATGATCTTTTCTGATGCTATGCATCTTGCAAACTTTGGTACTGCAAAGGCCTGGCCTCTTTACATGTATTTTGGAAATCTTATAAAATACATTCAAACGTCGCCAACATCAGGGGCATGTCACCTTGTCGGATTTCTGCCTTCAGTGAGCCCTTCTGTCACTAGCAATGGCATATTGTTGTATCGTCATTAACTTGATTGCTATCACAGCTTCCTGATAGTATCAAGGATATTCTGAGCAGCTTACCACATATATCAAAAACTGGAATGTCCTCCCTTCAAACCCACTGCCGCAGGGAGCTATTTCAAGCATGCTGGGAAATTCTGTTAGATGAAGACTTTTGTTATGCCTATCACCATGGGATTGTTCTGAAGTGTGCAGATGGAGTACTATGACGTGTATTCCCCAGAATATTCACTTATTCAGCTGATTACCCAGAGAAGTAAGATACATCTTTTGATATCCACATGTTCAAAGTCTAATGTATGTGTTTGCAGAGTCTTAATAGTAACCATCAAGGATATGGGATGGTGTCCCTGCCCACGCTGTCTCATGCCTAAATCTTCATTTAGTTTGCTTGGCCTTGCAAGGGACATAAAAAATCGGTTGACCAATATACGTTCATATGCCATGACCAGGGTTACAAAGGCTAGAGAGCTCATATATCAATCAGGAAACACTATAGATGGGACAAAGGTAGACGATGCTCTGGGAGAAGGCTCATGGGTACCTGTGCTGGTAACCTTGAACCATTTTTATATTGTTATGGGTCTACTCACAACTTGGGTGCACAGAATCAATTCTTTAAGAAGCTAGGATCGCTAGGACTAGACCCTTTTTGCATGCTGGTGGTCGACTTCATGCATGAGTGTGAACTGGGAACCTGGAAGGCTCTATTCACCCACCTTATCAGGCTCCTGTATGCTATTCCTGGTGGCGATAAACTAGTAGCAAGCCTGGATGAAAGGTATGAGACTCTGCGCTTTAACATTGCCTACCTACTAATATGCGGTCAACTGATGTTATCCCAAAGATTTCGCCAGGTTCCTTCCTTTGGCAATGGGGTGATAAGAAGATTCACCAATAACACATCTGAAATGAAAAGGTTGGCAGCAAGAGACTTTGAGGACATCTTACAGGTATGTTGTTTACTTTCATGCTTTAGCGTTGATAACCTCTTCTCTGTATCTAGTGCTCTATTCCCATTTTCGAGGGGCTGTTCCCAGAGCCCCATGACTCAATCATTCAGTCCCTCCTATATCGCTTCGCTCAGTGGCATGCTCTTGCGAAGCTCAGGATTCATTCTGAGTCTACGTTGAGTGTTCTACAAGAAACATTTACTAATCTGTCTCAAAGATTGCAACATTTTGCTGTCCATACCTGCAATGCCTTCAACACAGTGGAACTACCAAGAGAGAAGGCAGCTCGCCAAAGAAGGGCTGCTCAGTGTTCTGGTACTCAGAATTTGCCTGCAGATTCCAACGGGCCAAGAGTCAAAAAATTTAATCTTGCCACGTATAAGTTTCATGCTATGGGAGACTATATCAGAACCATCAGACTCTTTGGAACAACAGATTCATTCACTACACAAATTGTGCATCTCAGTCTCATAGCCACTACTTCACAATAAACTAATATTATGACAAGGGAGAGCTTGCTCATAGAGCCCTCAAGGCTTTCTATCCACTTACTAGCAAGAAAGATATGCCTTCTCAGTTAGCCAAGCATGAGCGTAGGAGACGAGTACTTAGGAGGGTAGCAGAAGCTGGAGCTTTATCTCCATCTAGCAATAGATTGTCAACTGATGCTCCACCTTCAAAATCCCATGCAACCGGTCACTGCATTGGTACTAATCAAAACACCCCAGTCAAGTTGTTTTCGTTTCTTGGCGAACATGAAGGAGATCCAGCTCTTAAGGTAGAAGTGTATACCTTGAATGTGTCTCTAATACTCATTTTTTTTAGGAGTTCATACCAAAACTAAAGGACCACATTCTTTACCGTCTACTGAAGTTGGACGTTGACCATTGCAACCACACGTTCACTGAAGAAGAGCAAAACACTGTCATCATTCCCAACAACACAATTTACTCTGTCCAGACCTTGCAAGTTCACTATACAATGTACAACTTGAGAAGAGAATATGATACCATCAATCCCAGAGCACATCCTGATGTTATGGTGCTTACTGGGGAGAAGACACCTAGTCACCCATACTGGTATGCCCGTGTCCTTGGTATCTACCACATGGACATATGACTTAACCAAGGAGATCAACCTGTAAGGCAGCACCTAGAAGTCCTCTGGGTTAGATGGTTTGCCATGCTACAGACACACAAATCTGGTATGCATGTGGCACGCCTTCCCAAGGTTGCTTTTGTGGAGGAGGCGGATCAGGATGCATTTGGCTTTCTTGATCCAGGTCAAGTGATAAGAGGAGTGATGTCTTAATAACCAAGGGTCTTATATAAATACGTGTAAGAATGTAATGACACCACAATTACACTTGATAAGACTTCTTGCCAGTCCTCGATTAACACGGTCTACGACTTTTCTTCTTTTGTGGTAGATAATGTGTGAGTTCTTGGGAGGCTCACTAAACCAATCAATTAGATTAACTTAGCTGGAGCTTTATTATCTCTGATTGAAACTATGGGGTTGTCTAGGATACACCGTCTAGACACTTAAACTGATTTCCTAAATATATGATTAACTGTTGAGAAGCTGGTCTCAAATGTGACTACAATGACCAAAGCTCGTGTTGGTCAATATACAAATACCTGGTGAGAACGCTGGTCTCACAAAGACAAATAAGAAACAAACAATGACCAAAGCTCATGTTGGCCAATATACAAATACCTGGTGAGAACACTGGTCTTACAAACGACAATGATGACCAAAACTCATGTTGGTCAGTAAACAATACGTGGTGAGAACACTGGTCTCACAAAACTGGGTTTCTATCGTGAGAAACTTACGTAATATCAAGGGAAACACTTTCCCTGCACTTGTCTGGACAGTTCTTACAAAGGAAATGTGCTTTGTAAGCAGCAATTTGTTCAGACTGAAGCTTCTTAGGTAAGAGTTCAATTGGTTCAAGTGGGAGATCTATTTTTTTGGGGGGAGAATGGGCTCTCCTTATATACATTTTGTGTGGGAATATTATGTAAGTAAAAAGGTGATGTAATGACTTCAGAATGTGAGAAGAATATTCCAAAAAACTGGAGCAGAATGTTCTAGCAGGTGCAAAAGAACATTCCAGAATATTCATGGTGGGATAATGACATCACTATGATATCATATCTTTCAACAGAATACCTGCAGGAGTGTGTGTGAAGTCCTATGACATCATTATGACATCATACCCTGTAGGTACAATTTTGTGAAGTATCTGATTAGTCAGAGCATCCTAATAGAAAAGTAAAGTAAAGAAACACTAGAGAAAACTACTCAGAAATAATGGAACAAATAATAGTACACAATACGCGGGCTTTTTAGATAGGTTTTTGTTAGGCTTTGAACTTTTCTCTATGGGTTTCTCTAGCCAAAGTGAATAAGCCAAAGGAAAGGCAATACCTTAACCTTCAAATTGCTTCTCATATCAACTAGGTCATTATGTGATTCCCATCTCACATATGACTTTTCTTCAAAACATGGTAGATTCATGAATCACTGAGGGGAAACTGGAAATATTGGACCAAGGTTTTGTACCAAGGTATGGGTTGACTAGCCTGAGGACTAAGCTAACAGACTTTGTCTTTTAGGGGGATACATAGTAGTCATGTCCATGCATGATTCCCAATTCATGCAGGACAGTGCATCTGATTCCTGCATTTGCATCCAAAAGAGGCGTAAGTGCACTATGGCATGGAACATTGTTTGCGCACCCTGGTGGCGAGTTAGATGACTGGGAAGGATATTATGTAGGGATGTGAGCGATATTAATTCTACCTTGAATCCACCCTCTCACTTTTCATTAAACAGATTTGCTGATAGGGATATGTTTATCCGCTACACCCATTTTGGTATTGGCCATCCACCAATGCTGAGGAAGTTGGCGAGAGACTGCCTTGCCTCCACAGCATCAGCTGATGCCATGGATGTTGCAGAGCATTTAGAGGTCAATGATGAGGAGGGTCAAGAAGAATGGGATGATGGGTTTAGTGACGACACTGATTTGGATGAGGACTCAGAGCAGGAAGATGAAGAGCAGGGTAGCGATGATGATAACCAGGGGGGGGGACTTGGATGAGGATATGTTTGATGACCTCCCTTCTTTTTGAACGAATTGTCTTGAGAACTCAAACTTTTAAATCTTCTATTACTTTGCCCTCATTTCATTGGAGTTGATTTTCTGCAGCATCCAACTTGAATGCCTCAGAAAGGAGCTTGGACGGGTTTCTTCTTGGCGTGGGAAACTGTCATGCGCGACAGTTATGAGCTCCAATTTTCCCACAGTCCAGGGACAGTATGGCTTCCTCCCTGGGCCTGTACTAAAATACAGTAGTGCTTCAATATTAATGCTTTGAACAAAACTTATGCCCCCTTCCTAGGATGCAATGTCACTGAGGTAGCAGGAGATCATGACTTGAAACTCCAATTCTTCTTTTGCCAATGGTTTGGGGTGGAAACTCCCAAGCATTTCTGGCAGAAACCAATGCCAAGTCATAGGACAACTTCAACATAAGCCCCCCCTGCCATATCCCCAAGTCAAACATGAACTCAGAATCCATGACTTCCTGTAGTACTACTTCCTGCCCTGTTTCTAACTTAACTCCACCAACATCTCCCATTGAAAGATCCTCAGCTGAATTCACCTTGCTTGGCAGGCGCACCCCTACCCATCATCAGTCAAGTTTATCTCCCCCCAGCACACCTCCTCCAAGTTCTCCCTTATCATCCTGTTGCTCAGGTATTAACAATCCAATTTTTATATATAAGTGAAATTTAAATGTTCTTATAGTCAGCCCAGAAGAAGGGGATTGTACATTGCCTTTGACGCCGGAATCTAAGCACTCACGTCCTGGAGGTGTATATCATACAGATGCACTACCTGTGGCAGGACTACTACCTACTCTAGATTTCAAGAGTACCGCTCACAAACCATACAACCATCCATATGCACGACCAGCTTCCTTTGAAGATGACGACATCTTTGACAGGATGATAGGCAGACCCTGCAATACTGATATCGAAGAAATGAATCAAGTGGTAAGCCCCTTTGAAATCAATTAAAAATTCTGACTCCATTTGATTATATTTTCTAGACTACCAATGTATTTTTACATGGCCTCAAGGGCCTTTCCCATGAATTGTTACGCCAGGCAGTTCACTACAAAGAAGCCGTCTATCAGCGCAAATGTACTCGCGTAGAAATGGCTAAGCGTGAAATTGAGGAAACCTCCAGGTTGCACTCTCTTCTTCATTCTATTAGCTGTGATACAGATCTGGAGTGTGCTATGGCAGAGCGAGAAAGGAACTTCTTCATGAGGATGCTGGTTGATCACCAGGCCACTCTGCCACACCCTACCACTAATATATGTTATTCGGTTGCAGCACAAGCCAGGGACAAGAAAGCTCTAGGTCAGGCTGATGCAGAACTGGCACTTCTACAATACCATGTGAAGGAGTCCAAAAGACCGTTCACATTGTCCCTTGAAAGGATCTCTACCGGCCAACACTCCCAAGGCGCCAAGGACTAACTCCGCCTTTGTATGTAGGTATAGTCTTCTATCACTGATAATTGTAATTCAAATTACTCACATTGATTCAAAAGATACCTTTTGACTACAAATATCATTATTCACCTCGTGGCCGACCTTTGTTGTAGATTAGGGTGTATAATTTATGCAAGCTTCTTGATGATTCCAATCCAAGATATCATTGATGCTTTCCTTTTGAAGTTTTTTGATCTTGAAAGATTGGTTGAAGGTCTCAATAAGATCAATCGCTACAAGATATTCTTCTCTCATCATCGCAACCTTCCAGCGCTCATTTGATGGATATTTCTCCCTCAGGCTACCCCTGGAATAACAGAGTTGAACCCTCAGAATATCCTTGGGACAATGAAACAGAAGATCTGCAAGATATTATTTGTAGAATTGAAGAAGACTTTCCTCCAGATTCAACAATTGGAGTGTCAAGTTATATTGCTACGCCCTACAACAACCCTCTATTCCATCTGTTCAACGGTGAGCATTAGCATCACACTACTGACCTATACTAACATCTCATGGCCCAGGCCCTCAGCTGGAAGCACCTAACTCTCTAGCACTTCACTCTCCAGCACCTCACTCTCCAGCACCTCACTCTCCAGCACCTCACTCTCCAGCACCTCACTCTCCAGCACCTCACTCTCCAGCACCTCACTCTCCAGCACCTCACTCTCCAGCACCTCACTCTCCAGCACCTCACTTTCCTGCGCCTCATTCTCCTGTGCCTCACTTCCCAGCACATCTGTTCCCAGCGCCTCCATACCAGGCACCTGCCCTTTCCACACCTGGCCCTTCTGCACCTGCTGCTGCTTCTATACCTACCACTGTCACTTCTGCACTTGCTGCAGCCACTCCTGCACCTGCTGCAACCGCTTCTGCAGTCAGACCAATCAACTTCATCATGGTTATGGATGGTGAAAAGGGGAAAAGAGTTAGTAAGAGGACTGTGCATTGCAGTGGGTATGTTTTTTAACTTGCCTACTAAAAGATCATCCACAGGGCATTATGAAATCCAAAACTATCCGCAAAACACCCCCAGTGCTCAAGGACTACAATCCTCTCAACCCACTGGCTAATGACAAGATTGTTTTGATTATTGAAGAAGTGGAGCAGAAAATCCGGGAGGAGGCTGTTAGAGAAATGAAACTCACCGATCAGGAAGATAGAGAGGTGACAGTGAAGGCTGAGTTGAAGGCTGCTGCACAGAAACACTTTCCAACTGACGCAAGTGAGTGTTAAATCTTTGGATGGGAATTGTTAAAGATGGCGCTTCAACAGGCAGTGCGGCTGCTTGGACTGACAGGAATTGGGTCGCACTCTATAACCAACTAAGTAAACCGCTGACAAACATCATGCAGAAACTGAAGTCTGTCGCTGAAAGCCAGTATATTCAGGGCTATGGACTGAGGCCTGGTGCTAGATCGCCTGACGCTCTCAAGGAGAAGACTTACGCTAAGAAAAAGGTCAAGCAGCTCATCCCTCCTGCAAAACCAGGCGACGAATTTGCCCCTTTAGCCTTCACCTACGACAGCCAATCTAATCCTTTGGAAAATCCAGTGATTTGGAATGTTCTCCTGGACACCATCCACAGTCTTGGCTATAACAAATATGTTGGAGATGCTGAGAGTCTTGACCATCTGTTCAGGTCAGCAACAGTGGCTGTTTACTGCTGCTTGGATCAGGTGCCAAGAGGGAAGAAGTTACAGTTTTCCAAGGCAGATCACTCTTTCATTTATGACAAAGTTCATCTTTTCATGGACCAAGTTATCTACGCTGATAAGGTCAAAACCAGAAACTGGATTGAATTCAGACGCATCACCCATCTCAAGCTCACTACAAAGTCCTTCTACTTAGGCTACTGTTAGGCACTCTGCAATGTTACTATTACTGGAATTAGCCCTACTCCGAGTCAATAACAATTTGATTGGGACAGGCCCTGCCGCTGTCATGGTGGCCGTGGGGCCCAGGTCTGTGGCTAGCAAAGATTGGAATTGAATTGTTTACTTAATCATTTGTTGTCCTTCACTCAAAAATGAGCGCATCTTCAACAATACTAGCCCACATCTATCCTTCATGTCCCGCTGTGCGGCATGTGAGAGGGGTCTGTTACAGATGTCTGCATTCAGGAGTTTCCGGCCACCCTCTGTTCTGACCTTCTGTTTGCTTCAGGTTGTTGCCCTGGCTTAGCAGCAGCCTTGAGGCAGAAATCTGAACTCGGTTTGTTCATATCTGGCAAATTTCAACCAACCTAGATTAAGGTCCTGCAGTATTAACTACCAGTAATCTCTCCTGTCAAGTCAGTATCAAAATCCTTGATCAGTACCTGGACATCATCGTTTTACTGTTTAAAATGCATCTTTTCTTTTACGCAGCAGTCTCCTCAGGGCCTTTTATGCCAATTCCATGCAATGATTACCCATAATATCTCCAGCCCTAATTAATAGATTTCTCTACTGTCGCAAAATCCAAATCCCTTTGTTGTCTGCTCTTCTCTCTCTTGCACCTTCACTCCCGCATACTCTCCATTCACCAGAAGCCACATACCCAACCTCCCTTTCTGATTCACCAAGGACTTCAGAGAAACAGCTTGTTTATCCATTTTCTCATAGTAAACCTCGCTCCCGTGGATGCCTGGTGTACAACTAGCTGCCACCTTTCATCAGCGCGGTGCTTCAAAGAAAAACTTCAAATCTGTCCTTGGCTTCAGTCTGTCAACTGAAGCTGTTCTTCCATCGACTCTTACCTTCCTGGTCAACCTACAAGTAGAGTCAGCATCAATACCACAAGGAGTTTTCAATACAAGTGCAAATCATGCCAAGAAAATGCAAGTGCAACCAACGTCTGCTCTGATTCACTCTCAAGTCCCCCCACACACACACACACATCAGGAGCATAATTGGAACCATAAACACAACCACAATAACTCTGTCCGCAGTATTAAGTCCATAGATGTCACTCATACCCATCCTGTTAGAAGACCAGCAGTCAGGATTGATGCTCAGGAAGGTCCCTGGAGTGTCAGCATCACTGAGACTCCACATGATGCATGCTCGTGTAGCATTTACATCAAGAGTGAGTCTCACATTTTTCCCTCCACTCTTTCTCCATGTTTGTTCACTACCTATGCATTTAGATTTTGTCTGGCTTCTGAGGTAGCTGGGTTGTCATTCTGTGCACACTCGATAGCGCCATGTGATTGCCGTCCAGTATTTTATGTCCTAAGGCCCTGTTAATTTCCGCACCATGTCTTTAACAAATGAGCCTGCTAATGATATTCCTTCTTCCACCGCTTCTATGCACAACCTCACCCTGACCAGCACTGCCACAGAGGTTGTTGAGTTGCATGCCAAGCTTGCCATAGACCGGTGGCCCAGCCCATCAAGTGGAGTATCTTCCTCAACACCCTGTCCCACAATGATGGTGGATGTTTAGTTTGAAGGAAGTTTTGCACCTGTCATCTCAAGCATTTACTGAGCTATGGCCAAGTTATTCTCATATTTGAGACACGTGCTAACTATGTTGTGTAGATGAAGTGCCTAGCCAGCGCTGTGTCCATCTTCCTACATTATTGCCTGTGACCCTTTGCTGGTCATGACAGGCATTCTGCGTTTCCTCTCTGCTTCCATATGTTTCTTTGAACATGTTTATATTAGAACCCGACATCTTCAATTCTTCAGCATCTACACAAGGTAACGTGGCATGCCTCTCCCCTTCCTGTGCAGTACGTAACATTAGGTATGGCTTGCAGCCGCCTTATCAGATGCTGGGCAGCCATACTATGCTATATCACTCCCTGCACATTTGGGAAAGGTGCAATAACATATTTCGCATTATGGTTTCATTAGCATCAAGGCAGAGCAAGATCATGTCACCAAGATTCATCGTCTCAGGTTTAGAAGGTGCGCCTTGCAAATCCAGGCTTGAGAAAATGGGCTATCCAAATCAGTCGAAATCTTATTGACTAGCCCAACCGACTCACCAGCCCTTCCCCACCATTGAGATGGAAGAAATTGCAGCAATAGTACCATGCAAGGCGATGCAAGACCATATTCACAATGTGAAGAATGTTATGCACCTGCCTGACGAACGATGACGCATCATCACATGTTCGTATAACGGCTCACTCCAACTATGGGATCTGGAGAGCGAGAAACAGATTGGGGATGACCAGGGAGATGGTGTGAATAAAGTCAGAGTGGTCACAATAGCATTATCTCCAAATGGCAGCACTGTCGCAATCGGAAGTGATGGTGGGACAGTGAGGTTGTGGGACATCAAGACAGGAAAGGTCACTGTCAAATGGACTAAGCATAATGAGAGTGTGTTGTCAGTGTGCTGGAGTGCAAATGGTGATCGAGTTGTGAGTGGATCCTTGGACTGGACAACAAGAATATGTGATAGCAAGAGGGGCTAAACAGTCTTGAGTCCAATGTTGACCAAGAACCAGTGGGCGTCAGCGGTAGTAATATACTCATCCAGCTCAATCAAATTTGCGACGGGAGAATCCAGCAGAGTACAAATATGGGATGGAAAGACGAGAGAATTGCTCAAGACAGGCGAATTGCTCACAACACTCAAACACAATCATTGCATTAAGAGCTTGGTAGGCTGGAGGTCAGATGGAAAGAAGCTTATCTCTGTTTTAAATGGCCTAATTAGGATACTAGGGGCCAGCGCTGCCAACACAGACCCTGCAGAGCTTTAAATTCACTGTGATTTCGCATTCAGCCTTTCAGCCACCATCAAATCACGTGATGGCATGTTTGCAAAATTTGAACTTTGCCTTCTGTTCTCTCAGTCAGTACCATTGGGCACCCGCTCATACCTGCCACTGATACACACACTGCGCACAGCTCCGCATTAAGCAGACACTTTCAGTCGCTCAGGCACTGATCCGTGAACGCCTGCTGTTAACTTGTGTGGCTTGGTCCCTGAGCACCAAAGGGCGTCCTGGGAAGGCTCATTTTTATCATACTAAATCTATGTTTAAATTTAGGTTTTCAAATGCCTTAAAGTAATAGAGCACATCCCCCATTCCTTGCTCAGTGACAATGCAATTTTGGAGGCATGTGACGTATTTCCAAGCCTTCCCATTCATTAAATAACAGCAACATCCCAGGCTAATGCTACGCAATGTCACGATGAGTTTGGGGGTGTTGGTGAACTTTCACCATGGTTTTTTGATGGCATGGAAGTCGATGATGATGTACATCACCAGTATTTCTATTAATGAGTTCATATTCAGACCTCTGTGTTCTCAGTCCTCCCCAATGGTGGTGTCCACCCTCATTCTGCAAGTGCATTCCTCATTCGCCTTGCCTAGCTTCTCCGCTACTTTCAACCAACAATGCTAAAGTGAGCGGACATCCCCAATCCCAAATGCCTTCAGTGTTACATCTGAGGGTGCTTATGGGCCATCTGTCCTCACTCTTTTACTGCTCTCCACCCCAAAATGATGGAGCAAAAGAACCTCAGCAACCCTCCACACCTTCGGTTATATCTACACACTCTCTTCACTTGTCTGTCCTCACTTTTGCCCCACTCACAACACGATGAAGGAACTGAACCTCATTCCACAATGTCTTTCAGTTCACGTCCAGATGCACTCATCAATTCCCTGTCCTCACTCTTCCACTCTTGACCTCGCACCAGCGAAGAAATCAAACTCTCGCAACACACAATACGTCCTCATGTTGTGGAAGTAGTACCTGCAATGTGGGACAGGGAGGTATGTCCTTCTTTGGTATATCAATTTCTGGTGTCTGATGATTTCTTGTTTGTTGCTCCACTGGCCGCCATCACATCATCGAAATACTGAACCTAATGGTGCTACTACACCAGATGGAAGACCTGTGTATTCACTACCCATCCGAATGTTAGCTCACCTCATTCTTTTTCTTTGTTGCGCATCTCCTCAACACCCTGATGGCAATGCACACTCAACACAGCAGCAGCAAGGTCAATTGCAAGATCCAGTCCAGACTCAGGCTTTGTCACTGCAGACTCAGCCTTCCACCCCATTGGTGTCAATGTCCACAGTACCTACTACACCTGATACTCATACTAGGCGGCCGACATGTGCAGCAACCATGTAGCTACACCCCTTCCATTGTGCACCAAGCAACAAAGTAGTGCGCACAGTATCTTGCCTGCCATCTTGCCTGCCATCTCCCTCACTGCTAGCCAGCTCTTCTATCCAGTCATCAGGTCTATCATTGCCTGCCGGCTCTTTCTCCACCTGTGAATAACAGACCAGGAAAATATTTCCTTTTTTGGATGAATTTCTACAAGTTTCTAGATCATTCCTTCACCTGGCGTCTGATCATTGTACTTTGTCTTGTCTCTCTCCGTGACCACCTACCTCTTGCCTTCAGATCGTCTTCTCGTAGATCTGGACTGTGTCTGATTGGTATGTGTCACCTCCCACTTCATTGTTGTCTGATTCTGAAGCCTTCTGCAGGTTCAGGTTGTATAGGTCCGAAGTCCTCCGTATCAATCGCAGTGTTTCTGAATAAATGATCCTTGATAATATCTCCGAGTTGTGCACTTGCCAGTGATATTGATGACTGTCCTCTTGGTGCTTTACATGATGTTACTCTGAATATGCATTGTATTATGACCTGCTGCATCATCTAGGCCCATCCAGCCGTGTTTGCTACAGGCACTTGGATTCTGCACAAGGTTAGTACACTCAGCACCCATCGACCATTGATCATGTCAAGTCATGTTCGAAGTGTTGCTCTGATCATTGTGTGACCTTTGATGGTGCGCATATCAGCATTTGTGTCAGTGGGACATAATGCTTTTTGCTCATTCTCACTTTGAACGTGCTTGTTACGTCTATTGTACCATACCGTGTTTCAATGTGCAGCTGTTTATCTTCAACATGATGCCAGAGTGTGGGATGCATATTCCATCAGGCATTACAAGGAAGTCTATTCCTACCTCCAGTTCTATGTCTTTGCTCAGTTCTCCTGCACAACTCAATTTTATGTTGTACTGCACTAAGTCTCCTGTGCATGTCTGAATGACCAATCCTTTTTCCAGCCATTTGGGGTACTAGAAGCAGTACATAAAGTGTCGAATGCGCACCAAGGAACAAGGAATTATGTGTGAGATCAAAGACGCCTAAGGATAAAATCAAAGACGATAATGGGATTGATCACAGTCGGAACTGGCAGCTTGCCCGCCCCTATGATAGTATATGTAAGACAGCAGAGCGCCAGGTGGTGAGCCCTGATCGGAAACTCGGAAACTCCCACCAAGGAGCGTCTGTGTTGAGTCTGCCAGACCTCACACAAACTGGATGTCCTCTGCTTTTCCACCACCTTTCCTCCAGAGGAAATTTTGGACAAAATGCAGGGTCTTCTGCATGCACGATATAATGGATGGGCCTTGCACAACCTCTCACATACAACACTCAAAGGTCAAAGTTATAGCTATGATGACACATGCTATAAAGGCTTCTCAATCAAACATACACGGGTGACAATGAAAATCCTGAACTACTGCTACATAATTACTCTACCATACCATTGAGGACTAACATTGAGCAATGCATGAAGTTGTTCTTTAACTTGGCGCTAATCTAGATTTGCTGACAAGTCTCAAAGCCATTTGTCATCACAAAGTCCTAAATGTGCTTATAAATCAAGTCATAAATAAGGGCAAATACAAAAGCTCGACAAACAAAGAGAAATTACCCTATCATCCCTTTTAGGCTGCTGTTGCTCGATGTCACAATCTGGTCACAAGTTCCAAAGGTATTATAAAGTTGGTGACCATTGATAATGCTACTGTCCATGAGAAAGCCATTAATACTGTTGTAATTACAAACATGGATGAGCACAAATGAGAATGCTTAACAATTGCAATAAAATTGTGCTATTATTTCTGCTTGCTTGAGACGTTGTGATAACAAAAATGCTTCATGAATGCCTCATGGTAGTCTAGATTTGCAGCTACAGCATACCTATGTATCTATAACGCAAAATTATTCAAATATAAATGACCATATTTGGCAGGAGTAAAATTATATAATTCTATAATTGTCAAAGCCACAATAACAAGGACTCATGAATTCACTGATGTCTATTCTGGCGATATCCATTTCTTTTGGCTCACACGAAATAGATCCACATCACAACGACAGGCTACAAGTACTGTATCAGGCGGTGCCAACGCACTGCTGCAATGACTCGGATGTCCACTCCGCTCTCCATCCATTGCACGTGCATTATCCATCTTAGCGATCGAACTATGTACAAGGTTGCACATCAGCAAACAAGCAAATGAACATGCTGATTATTCCTTGTGACAACGGTAGACTCCAAGACACTCCCGTGGGCAACCGAAGGCAGTCACTCCTCCTCAGATAACACGGTAAGTGGAACGACAGCCATGCTGCAAAGTACATAGCACCACCCGCACCAAAACTGGAGGATGACCGGCATTGAGCTCAAGCTGACAGACATATTGTTTCATTGGGCGCCTCGAAAGCTCGCAGCTTCGTGCACACACACCATTTTCCTGTACTGGCGCCCCATTCTCGTGTACGCCTGACCCTCACTCAGGCTGTCAGTATTGCAAGTGTCTGTTCATGGCCCGCGTTTGACAATGACATCGAAGGTGAGCAGGCAGAGGTCGTGACATCGATATTATGGAGGGCTATTGGAGAGTACCATTAATGCGCTGTTCTATGTCGATGCGGAGATACCACATTTTGCGGTGACCCTCTTCCCGAAGGGCTCTTATCATACCCGTGATTTCGCTGATCCGTGTACTTCCAAGTAGCTTAAAATCTCGCAGCGGCAGCAGTCTTGATCAAGTGTGGGGTAAGTAAATCTAGGTCAAATATATGTCGTCATCGAATGTCCAAGTTTCTAGAAGGATCGAAGCCTCGGGGTTGGCACCGATCCAAAAATAACTTGTCTCTTATCAGTTGCAATGTCAAAAGGCAGTCAAAGGCAACTCACGCACATGTTGATGTAAGTACTAGTATGCGTCTGCTTTGCCCATCTTTCTGTTCAGTATTTTCTCGAAATTCCTCGCCAACGCATAGATGATAGCTCCCACTACAAACCCCTACGAACACACCAACGTCTCCACTGCCTTGCCTCGCTACTGGTCCTACATACCAAGCCTGTGACACGAATGGAACAAGAGCTCCAGCCGCGCACACGAAGGCCACTACTGCGGGAATACTGCTAGGCAAGAGGGTATATGAATCCCAAGTCGAGATGGGATATTGATCCTCGGAAAACGAGGCTCGTCGGAATAACACATGCTCTGTGAGTATTATCGCAGAGAATGCTGATGACCAATATCCAACGATGTCTGAGATCAGCATGTTAGCGCTAACAATAGATTCCGATATTTGGGACTTGTACTAAGGATGTCGACAAAGGTAGCGTAAAACCTTTTGGCACCAACAATGGCCACTGGTATCAGGCTTGAACCCAAATCATGAGCATCTTCGAGGTTTACATCCACTTGATAACACTCACATTCCTTCCGAGATGAGGACATATACCCATCTGGGCACCATAGAAAACCACGTAGGCAATAGCCATGAAACTGTTGCTGAATGTATACATCGTTGGTGCACAGGCACTGGATATGCTGAGAGCGACCAAAGCAGTCAGGATTTTTCCAAATGCACCTGTAGGTAACAAGACGCTGTGTAACAAGCCACCGACGGAAGAGCTGTCATCGAATCCTGCATTCCAAGCAGGCACGCTCGGAGCTGCTGCTGCGAATGCTGCACCCAGAGCCTGACCAGTCACCTTTTCAAAATAAAATTGTTAAGATGCAACTGATACCGACATAAATGGCTCACATTAGACACGAAGAACCCAAGATATGTGTAGATAAAAATTCTGGCACTATCGGAATGTCAAGGAGAGCCCTGGTGATAGCCCGGGAAAGCTCACGAAGAAGCATCAGGGCTATGGTATACGCCATAGTCAGGGATCATGGTACACCAGCTGATCATATTAGATGCGGATAATGGACGCAAAAGATATGACATTAGCAGGTGTTGCTGGAGGGACAGGAGCCGATAGGTTTTCGCGTAGTTGTGGATAACCGACAGCCAACATGGCGATAAAAGCAATTACATTCGGGATCCAAGCAACACTTTCGTACCTATGAATCAATATTCCGTCAGAATTCTGGATGATTGATATTGGAGTGGTCCCACCAATGGATAACGCGGTATCCACAGAAAGTGACCTTGAGATCTGTCAACTTTGGTGCAGCAGGAGGAATTCCGACATACTATAAGAGATATGATACAAAGTATAACGATACCAAGAGTATCATTAAGTTGAGAAGACAAGCTAGCTATCGTTTGTCCGCCAATAATGCATTTCAGAATAAGGAAGCCTTCCAAGGAGAAAGCATTCAAGACGGCCGGTATGATGGCACCGAAATACCTTGATGACCGTCAGGGAATGATACTGGCAATCGGAAAAATAACTCACCCCCATGAGAACCTTGCTTGCACCATGGCTCGCATGCCAAGCTTTGGCCCGAAAACAGCACTAGCGCATTATGAAGTCCCTAAAAATGCGCAGAGAAGAATAGTAAAACTCACGAGAACCCTGGCAATAAACAACATCTAGCCGAAGGTCAATCGCTGCAGATCGAGATTTTGTGGACTGTTGACTCACACTAGGTTAACAACGATGATAATAGCTAAGCAGTCGCGAACTCCCATGGAAAAAAATGCAGGGCCAGTAGTGCCAGTGCTGAATCTGCAGGTGTTAGGTGGATTAGAGAATTGCGCCGGAATTAAGACAGTGCTGAAACCGTACGACAAGAGATTCATGCAGGAGGAGAACCAAACGAAAAACAACTGGTACCACCGAGTCTCGAGACGTTCCTCGACTGGCACCGGTACGATGCTGATCCAAGGATTAGTGAAAATGCTAAGACAGGTATCACAACATCTCCATCTCACTCACCCATGAGTTTCAATTCCATATCGAGAAAGTAACTGAGTGGTACGTCTGAGGAATCCTATGTGATTGCGACTGTCCTCCACTCTATCATCCCTGAAATGCTCAGCCTATCAGAGGACACACTGGGTCTGGAATGGCAGTTCAACGGACCTGTCCTCAGGTTGTTTCTGCTCCGCTGCGTAAGACTGCATTGCGTGAGTAGTAATTGACCTGTTTCAGTTTGGTCGCTCGATGTGCAACAGGCGTCAGTGAGAAAGTAACAGACGCAGTCGGGTGCTTATTCCTATTACTAAATTTTGTTAGCTAGCGGAAGTAAAGAAAAGGTAATCCGATTACCGTGACGTATAAGATTATATGCCGCATATATGAAAACAGCATGATCAATCAAGCTTCTCGATCTGTTTCGTCCCCAAGCCTTCAAAGCTTCAAGTTGGGAACGACGCGGCATGATTCAGTGAACATATCTCTGATAGTTGGTATTCTACCCCGAAGCGAGGTACGGTGTGCAAAAGAAGAATTCCGGATATGTAGGGCAACTTAACCTTTTAAACTTTAATATACAGCCACTTAGACTTACCAGGCCGCCGATCAGCAAAAGCGCTGAAATGAACGCTTAGCTTAAGCGTGTTACGGACACTTATGAACGCTTACGACCTCAGTAGCGCACTCATGCGATTGGTGGAGAGCTCGGACGCTGGGATGTTTTACGAAAATCGATGAAATCAGGATTTGATTAGATGCAGACAGACTATGATTCATACTTATCAACATGATCAGATCAGCACAGATAATCAATTGTACTACACAAAATCTACATTAAACCAAGATGCATCATATTGAAAACTTCCTTGTCCGAAAATGTATTCTGATAATATTCATCACAGATCTCCATCGAATTCATGGCAGTTATTGTGCGGTCCATCTTTGAGCCATACACTGGAATAAGCTCGATGGCACAGGTAACGGTAACAACTCTCAGCAGAATGATAGTGCCAGGTCGGAAGATCCGACCTGTCTCATCCTGATGGTAGATGCATTTCACGCAGTACATGCCAGCGGTCAAACTTGGGGAACACAGGAAGATGAGAAATATAGGCGGGAAGGACAACGGTTATGGCATGATCATAAGCTGTAGGCTTCAGGCGGAGCATGAACACAGTATATATTCCAATGGCAGCTGCATTCTGGCGGGCAGGCGGGAGGCACTGATCGCATGAGCAGCGAGGTAGCTGGGCTTTTGTCATCAAGCGCTGTTTAAACTCAGCTTGGACTCTGCCGGACTTGCCGATGGCCTCAGGTGACTTTCTGAATCGGGAGCTTCCACCAAGAAACTATTTGCTTCGATGAAACAAACATTTCCTTTTGTTCTCGTCACCACTACCAGGACCGCTTGCACGGCAGCAAACACAAGTTATAAGTTACTGCTGCATGCCACACATGTTCGAGTTACATGATTTGTCCATCGTAAACTGACATTCCATTTTTGAAATCTACCTTGTCTCTTCGACGTCAATTGAGAGCAGTTCGTGTACACGCTGTTTGCTTTAGAAATAACTACTGCTACTACGCATCTGATTTACACATCTTCTTGTACCATGATTTTTCGAAACCCCTTGCCAATGCGTATGTGATAGCCCCCACCACAAACCCTACGAACACCCCAACGTCTCCACTCCCATGCCTCGCAACTGGTCCTACATACCAAGCCTGTGACATGAATGGAACAAGGGCTCCACAGGCACACGCGAAGGCCATGACCGCAGGAATACTGCTAGGCAAAAGAGTATACTGAAGCCCAAGTCGTGACGGGATATTGATCCTCAGAAAACGAGGCCTCGCCGAAATAATACATGTTCTGTAAGAATAATCGCACCAAATACTGACGACCAGTATCCGATGATATCTGAGGAATTATCATTTAGCAATAGACACTGCAATATTTGAACTCGTACTCAGGATGTCAACAAAAGTGGTATAAAACGTTTTGGCGCCAACAATGGCCACTGGTATCAGACTTCAATACGAATAATGAGCAGTCACAGGATTTCACGATGCTGAAGATACTTAACATTCCTTCAGAGATGAGAATATATACCCATCTCGGCACTGTAGGCAAACCACGGAGCGACAGCCATGAAACTGGTGCTGAACGTATACATAGTTGGTGCGCAAGCACTGGGAGTGCTGAGAGCCACCAGAGCGACCAGAAGTTTTCCAAATGCGCCTGTAGGTAGCAGTACGCTATATAACAAGCCACCGACGGAAGAGCTGTCATCGAATCCTGCATTCCAAGCAGGCACGTTAGGAGCTGCGGCCGCGAACGCCGCACCGAGGGTGTGAGCGGTCACCTTTTCAAGATGTTACGATAACGCTAGTAACAGTACAAGGGGGCTTACACTAGCGGTGAAAAACGCGAGATACGTGTAGAGAAAAATTCTCGCGCTATAAGGATGTCAAGGAGAGTCCGTGGATGGTCTGAGGGAGCTTCACGAGGAAGCAGCAGGGCTGTGGTATACACCATAGTCAGGAGTCATGGTACACCAGCTAAGAACGCTAGATGCAAGGATAGATGCAAACGAGATAACCTCAGCGACAGTTGCTTGAGAGACAGGAGCTGATTGGTTGTCGCGTAGTTGTGGATAACCAGGCACCCAGCATGGTGATAAAAGTGATCACACTTGGGATCCATGCGATACTTTCGTACCTAGAAATCAGAATTGCATCAGAATTATATGGATAGTACGTGGTTGAGTGATCCCACCAATGAATGATGCGGTATCCACAGAAAGTAACCTGTGAAGCTTAACTATTTTGATGCAACACCAACAGATTTAACGTACCACAAGAGTTATGATACCGATGATAACAATACCAAGAGTATCATTAAGGTGAGAAGACAGGCTTGCGAGGATTTGTCCACCAACGATACAGTTCAGTATAAGGAAGCCTTGCATGGAGAAGACATTCAAGACCGTCGGTATGATGGCACCGAAATACCTTGATGTGAATGACACTGGCAATCGAAAACAACTAGATGTGACCCACCCCCACGAGAACCTTGCTTGTACCATAGCTCGCGTGCCAAGCTTTGGCCCAAAGACAGCGCTGTACATTCATAAGTCCCGAGCAACGTCCAGATAATAATAGTCTTACAAGAACGCAGGCAACAAGCAGGTCCTAGTTATAATTCACTAGCAGGATCCATATTCGAATGAACTATCGACACTTACACCAGGTCAACAATGACAATGATGATTAAAGAGTCGTTAACTCCCAGGGAGAAATATGCAGGCCCCGCAGTGCCAGTGCTGAATCTGCAGGTGTCAAGTGACTCAGCGGATGATAGCAAGAGAATCGAGAGTCGAAGACAGGACTCAAAACGCACGTCAAGATATTCATGTTGGCAGAAAACCATACGAAGAACATCTGGTACCATCGAGTCTCCAGGCGTTCCTCTGCTGGTACCGGTGCGATGCTGATCCGAGTAACAGGTGGAAATGCCTCAGACACCTGCAGATATCACAGCGACACCATCTCACTCACCCATGAGTTTCAATTCCATACCGAGAAAGTAGCTGGGTGGTACGTCTGAGAAACCCTGTGTGATACCGATTGCCCTCCAGATCATTGCCCACAGGCTTATCAGAGGCCATATCCGGTGTCATGGAACTAGAGTGGGACTCTCCCTGCTTTCGCTCCTTAGACTCGGACTGCATTGCATGAACAACGATTGACCTGGATTTTCCGCTTGGATGTCCGCGTCGTGGGAGTACCAGCTCAGAGCTGAGCTTAACTGTCGTTTTGAAATTGTTTTGAAGCGGCTCGGGACATTCTTAAATAGATATCCGGTTACGAAACATCTAGCGGCCATGATGCGACCGCTTCCATGTAACCGGAACCCGGGTGGCTTAGTAGGCCAAAAACGTAGCAAGCAAACTAGGATCATCACCTTGCATTTACTTTGCACGATGATGGAACTTATGTAGTAGCGTGAAAATGATTCGGAGAATAGTAGACGACGTGCTGACTAAGCTACTAACAAGCAGTTTAGAAAGTCGAGATCAAAAGTATGGACAGACTACGTAGCAAGTTAGACACGCGAATTCATGAGAATTCAGTACCGAGTATCTCGAGGACCAGAAGTAAGTGCTATGCTATATATAACGGCGTTTGTCTCGGATGCGGATGCGCACAATGTACTCGAACCGGACGCCAGTCGATCAGGAATCAATCGAGTGTATTGGAGGGTGGCCGTGGTCCGTTTCGATGATCCATCGCCATGCGACGTTATGCTGTAAGGCTGTCATGGAACTGGGCGTGCAGACACTTATTCTAAATGGATGAAGCACTGCATGATAATGATTGTGGTGAGTGTTCAAACTGAGGATCGGTGATAAAGGTGCTGACCTTTCATCCTCAAGGTGTACTGGGTGCGCCTGAGTCTTTCAAGCTTGTTGCCGCCCTGGCTCGGGTTAAGTGTGCCTATGAGAGTATGCCGTTGACCTTTGTTGCTGCCTCCAACAGCGCTTGCCGTCAATTCAGCCCCTAACATCAACATCAGCGTCTTCCTGCCCCTGACTCGAGGCCACAGCGACACGGTCACGCTCATTCATCGCTGCAATCGCCTCCTCCGCAATGGTCATAAGCTCCATCAGCGATTCTGCATCAAACAGTCAATTCGATAACCCTCGGATGACCCAAGAAAATGAAGGCTCACTCTCAATGCTTAACGTGACGAGCGTCTGAAAAGTTTAAAAGTCAGTTTCACAAATCTTCATCGGGTAAGCGAAGGCCAACTTACCCGCTTGGTATCCTTATCTCTCAAAATATCCATTTTCGCACTCTCCTTCATATCATCCACGCCAACCACATCGTCCAGGAGTGCCTTCAGCTGCTCATTCACGTATGAGTTCGTACCGCTGCCTCTGTTCCCCAGACAGCGCATGTACTCCTGGAATGAACGCGCCTTGTTTAGGACGTGTCGTGGGAGTGTCTCGAGCAAGTCCTGCGCACATAGATTTGGATCTGGTGCGTTCATTTCTGCGTCTTGTGGTTGCTGGCTCCCCTGGCCCCCATGGTCGTCCTGCTCAAGAGATGTAGTGCGTATTCGGAGACCTGAAGAGGGAACATGGGGTTGGAAGCGGACGTTTGGAGAGGCTGGAGTCAACGATTGAGTCTGGATCTGGGTTGGGCTTTGGGCTTGACTCGGAGGCTGAGGTTCAGACAGAGACAGGGACCGGGTCCTCGTCATATACATATTTTTTGTGCGAGTGCGGTACGTCGTGACGGCTCGCTCGAAAGAGTCGCTTTGGAGCATGGCCTTGTAGCGCGTTGAGTAGGCCTCGGAGGCGACTGCGATCGAAC
Source organism: Suillus subluteus (assembly GCA_016647755.1). Classification (NCBI taxonomy): domain Eukaryota; kingdom Fungi; phylum Basidiomycota; class Agaricomycetes; order Boletales; family Suillaceae; genus Suillus; species Suillus subluteus. The sequence continues at coordinate 520,371 of JABBWI010000045.1, forward strand.
GTCACATTGAGTCATTGGAATATAGATGCGAGCGTCAGAATAACAAAGGATGTGCATGCAATTGAAGAGAACCAAAAATCAAGGTGAATGTCAGCAAAGAGTTGCAAAGAAATAACAAGCACGCACCAGAAACCAGTATGGTCACTGTGGCAACGCCGAGCAGGGCCCACACGACAAACACAGATCGCCCTGCAGGCGTTCTGGGAGCGGGGTCACCATACCCGATAGTTGTGAATGCAATAAAACCTAAACATCACGTTGCAAGTCAAAATCAGACGTTTCGAAGGAACGAAGTTGAAAGGCTTACAGAAATATATAGACGAGCCATATGACCAGCCTTCGGTGAGACTAAATATTGCAGAGCCAACCTACAGTGTTTGTTAGATCGCTCAATATACATATGTTGGGAACGAAGATCAAGTGAAGATCATAACCAAACTCACCAACCAGAACACAACAAACAATGTCCATGCAAAGCACGAGCGCATCAGAAGAACGTACTTCTCCTTGCTCGCGACCATCGAGTCAAAATTTACATTGATATCGTCGCTGCTCGAGGTTGTTTCGAATGTCGTAGAGCTTCCAGTGTTATATTCACCTCCAACTGAGCCGTCTGCACCGGCGCTCAAGCCACCTTTATTGTTCGAAGCAGAGTCTTCGCTACTTTTGACGCCGCCGACAGTGGCCTGTAGTATAGGTCCTTCGTGTTCCAGGGAAACTCCAATCGCAAATCTCGTTAGGAGCGCTGCCATAGCACCAAGCCGCTGGTGTGTTAGCATTCGATGCCCACCGCGCCGCACATTCATACCATACACTGAATGCGGGACAGACAAGGCGGGGTATGTGCTCGCAATCTTCTCCCGTCATGAGTGCCACATCAAACAAAGGCAGAAAAAACACTTACCTCCACGTCATCAGTATTGTCGTCGTCATTATCGTTCTGCATCTGCACTTCGTAAAACTGTCGTGGGAGCAATGTTTCAAGTGGAACGCCCGCCTCCATCGCCGCCGCTTTCAACTCTGGATGTGTGAGCGCCTCGAGGTTCAGACGCTTTCCCCGAGAATGATCCAAAGGGTGAGGGATCTTTTCTGTAGCGCTAAAAAACCTTCTCTTCACCTTGGCCCAAAGAGAGTTAGATGTCGAACGGTGTTTTCGAACCCACACCGTTGCACCTTTGTCTCGCAATCTCCAAATGATTGCCGAACGCCATCGCTTTTCTGCATTCCTTCTTCGCCGTGATGCACGTCGTCGTTCCCGAATATCATGTAGGCGACGTAAATAACCGACTTGTAGCCCCTCTCTCACTGTCTCTTGTACCATACCCACCACCACGGCAAGATTCACAATACCAAATGCAGCGTAGAAGCAGATGAATACTCTTGATCCGAGTGAATTGGGCACAATGTCGCCAAAGCCAATGGTTTCGATTGTCGTCACGGTGAAGTAAAGCGCATTGATAAAGCTCAGAGAGAGCAGGAATGAATTGACTAAGGAGCCAAATGCGATGTAGGTAAATAGGATTATGAGCATGATCATTAGCGTGCGCTGCTTGCGGGTGAGGCCACTGCCTGTTTCATGTTAGGGCGGTGAGTGAAGAGAATAGGATACGGGATACATACCGCTTGTCTTGAAATTGGGAGTGAAAATGAGGTCTATGATAAGGGTTACATTGGTGATGACCGATACGACGGTGGAGCAGACAGTCATCCAGAAGGATTCACCGTATGTAAACCCGTCGTTATATCGGTGGATCACGCCAAAGATGGTGAGAGCGACGATATTGATGATGTCTATACGTCAGGTTAGTACATGTCTTTGCTCAAACCGAGACACAAACCGTGGATGGACAGAAACACGATACATAATACTGTCATTGTCATGACCCGCTTCTCAAGAAACCTTAGGATGATGCATATATTAGCGAGGACAGCGCAAGTCATACTAAATGCAAGGCCAATATCCAATAAGACTGGGTTAGAACGAGTCTGGACGGTATTATAATTCTCGGTGCGGATGTACCAGTACCCGGTAAGCCCTGGAATCTCGAGCAAGATCGAGAATGGTATCACGATGCCAGTTATAAGGGGAGCGGTCCGGTAGTTTGGTACGTAGGACAAGTCATCCGATGACGGCGGAAACACAAATGCCTTCGCCCGAGAAAACAACGACGGATGTTTGTCAGGAGAATCGAGGGAAGGCAGGTCGGACTGCGGGCCTGAGACAGATTCATCTGGGGGTGAGTCGTTGTCGTCGTCGTCAGCGTCCACGTCGAGGCGAATTTCCTGGCCTATGTCTTTCTCCTCGTCCGCATCCCCTTCGTTATTGTTGTGAGAGCGCCTTTCTACATTGGGAGTTTCACTGAGGGTCTCCGGACCCTTCTCTGGGTCAGATTCCCTTGTCCGGATAGACCTAAAGGCAAAGATGAGGGCTATCAAAGTCTGTAAGGCCATGAGTGATGCTGGTGATACATGGATGTGTAGGGGGGCGATACAGTGTCAGTGCATGTGCTTATGTATCAACTGTTGACGGTCATAACAATTGTCCTGTGCAGCACACAAAAGGCAAAAGGCTACAAAAGGTTACCCGGGGCCGTCGGCATGGTCCGTTGCATTGCATGACGTCATCACGGTGATCCGGGGGGCTAGCGCTCAGGCCTGCAGGCCTCACAGTGTCACACTCGAGGTTTGCGTGCACCATCACCTCTCGCTCAACATCTTGTTTATTGTCTATTTCCCAAATCCCTCCATTATACAGGTAACTTAGCGGACTTTCGCAACTCGGACCACTCGGTCACCCGAGCCTTCTGACATCGTTTTTCTCAACTGGTACCTCGGCAGACTTCTCCCCCGGACCTTCATTGGTGCCGCTAAGCACCTTATTGGTCACCCTTGCACGTTTTCCCTGCATTGTTTTCCGAGTCGTACCCTTTTTTGGAGCTGATTCATTCGCACATCCCTTCCTAAAATACATACAACTCGATCCTATCTTTCTCTTGACTAATTTAAACCAACTGTCACGGTTTCTTCAGTCTGCGTCTGCATTCTCTCCTGCTTTTTGCTCTCAGTCTTGCCTAGCTGGACACCTGCCATCGTGTCCAAGTTCCCAACGCATGCAACTTCGACTATGAGACATTATAATTGAATCCGTTTGGTTGAGAGTTTAACGGCTCAACTTGCAGCAGCTTGGATTGATCCAAAATGCAGATCGTGTGAGTGTTGAACTGATGGACCTGAAAATCTGGTCAACCAAAATATATTCGTGAGTGAGTTTGCCTCACCCGTTGTTCCTTCTAATTGAATGCACGCAAGGTGATTCGGATCATGACCAATGTGCCGTGCCTAAGCTCCGAATACTAATCTTGGGGCGGGATAATGTCGTTGTCGACATTCCGAATGTCAAGCTGATGGAGCTTTGCATTCACGTGCTGGAAGTATATATCCCCGCGTGTGCGGTCCACTCTTAAACGTTCATGTCCTTGTTCTTCCACTTGAACTCCTCGATGTCGCTGTGGATGATGTCGTCCAAGGTAGTGATCTGATTCTCAAACGTGACAATCGTCTTACGCAATGAACTCAAAAGATTGATTTGCAGGTCCGTCATCTTATTATCACTACTATCAAGGGATTCGTCCTCATCCATACAGCTATGGTCCTGGGTAACTTCACGACAAACGCTCATGCTATCTTCGCTGCTTAAAACAACACCCACGGCAAAAATGTTCCACAGTTCGCTGATCCTTTGTCCCATTAAAAGCAAGACCATGCCAAGATGCAACAGCTTCCAAAGCCTGTTTTGACAATTGCTCCGAGCTGGCGAAAATATGAGCACAGGTTTTGCATTATCTCGAAATCTACCGCAAAAGTGGAGAAATCGCGAACTATAAGACCCGCTCTCTAACGGTAGCGAGAAAAATGTCTTGATGATACCGTTTGTCAATATTTGTGTTTGGTAAATGGTACACAGGTTGAAAAGACTATACCTGTGGGAGCTTTCACGATCTTCAACATCTGTTGATCATGATATACGCGAGCAGTGGCCATACATTGCACTGATTCTTGACAGTGTAGACTAAGGTTATATAACAAAAATACGTGGGGGTTAGGAACATAGCAAATGTGAACGTGGTTTTGACTATCAAGTCATTTAAGGATTTTCAATATAAAACGACACAGGAACCAGGCCTCTGAGATCTCGGAGGGACAAACTGTGATCATTATTTCTTGACGCTTCGTCAAGAAGGCCGAAATGATAACGATGAAATATATCACCACACAGCACGTCAAAAGCCGTCAGCCTTCCCACGAACTACGACTCCCCCAATCTCCTTCCAGACCCCCAACTATGCCCAGGTCACCCGCCCAGCAGCAGCAGCCTCCTCAGCACGCTGCCTTGGTGCAAACGCCTGCACAGCACCCCTCCTGCTTCCGGTGCGTCCATAATCGTTATACTCACCAAACCAGTTCTTCAGCCACGTAGGAGCACGTCCCCACCCCGCATACATGCCCTGCTCGACACCACCTGAGCCGATACCGGGCCCCCAGACTAGCCACCACCACGCGTGTCCGATAAGCATCCCGCTCACGCCTTGCGCGGCGGCACGTGGCCCACCCGTGAGGAGGTCTATGCCCAAGAGCGCGTATGGGAAGTATGCGACAGGGATAGTGATGAGGCCCATGACGCTCGTTAGTGCGCCTGGTATGGATAGAGAACACATCAAGTAGGTGAGTGTATGAAGCAAGGCGCGGGTATGCGAGTAAGATTGGATGGGACGGTTCACGGCCTATTAGTATTAATCACGAATGTGAAATGTGAGGACATGGGTAGCGCAAGTGAGATATGGGACGTACGGTCAGAGCGAGGCTAGCAAGAAAGAGTTGCCAGGCGTAGTCGGAGGAACGGCGCTCGTAGTGAGTTGATTCAAGCGTGTTCGAGTTGCGGCTTGAAATCACGAATTGTTGGGTTGTCGACCAATGGAGAAAGACATATAGTACTTACTAAAGCATGACAAGCTCAAAGATATAGTTCAGGTTCATACCTGAAATGTGCGGTGAGCTCGCATAGCGTCACATAGTCCATAATGACACGACGCTTACTTCCGAGGAAGAAACTTGTGTACAATCTCCAGAACTATGATTTATGTCAAGGACCGTTAGACTCTGATAGATGTTCGGTCTTATAAATGAGAATAAGCATAGGACACACCTCGAATTTTTGAATAATAGCCTCTGTCATGAAGAGAAGCCTCCATGGCGAGACAAGGTTCAAAATGGCTGGGACGGTGATGCCGAGAGACGATGCAACGAGAAAGCGCGTCACTGGCGGGATCTTTCGAATTTCGGTGAGAATTTCGGCCATTGAGAGGAATGTGAAGGGTGTGATGTGTTGAACAAACGATGAAGCTTCGATGAAGACTGGCCAGTACCACTGTACCAGTACTTGAGGACCACTGCAAGTGACGTGGAACTAGTTGAACTTTGATGCTTAGCTTCTGGTCAACAGCTGGCCACGTGTTCGATCAGTTCTTAATCCTTAGTGACTAAGCAAGACGGATGATATTTGAATACTTGACAAACTTATGCACTGTGACCGTCCTAAGCTTGCAGAATTCATTCATTCTAGGGTCCCTTAGCAAACCGGACAAGCGGGAGTGACTCGTCGCATTTCACTGGATCCACGCTTCAGCATTCGAGTCAGCTGTCTCGGGTCGACTCTCGGCAGAGCCTGCATTCAGCTGACTCATCTTTCCTGGTATTCTATATTCCGCACGTCAGTCCGATCAGCTTGACAAGGGTGGTGATGTGCAGGACTTGTTGCTGAACAGACATCCTTGTCAATATTTAAATTGTGTGACCTTTGACCTGCTTTGACAGCCTGCCGGGTGAAGTGAGGTATGAGACCACACATCAAATCCCTCACGCCAAGCTTCACGCGAAATTTTCACATCCCTAGTTGCGAAGAGTCATTGCGGGACCGCCCTACAGCATTGTACCCCAAAGTCACAGATTCGCCGCTGCGGCGCCGAGCGCAGAGAGATAAAAGGACGTATTTTGGTTCTAGTGGGCGTATCCTTCACGGGTGAATCATGGATCCTAAACCATTCGTAGGTCGATCTCGTCGAATAACTAAACAATCACTGAGATTTTGGCTTGACGCTTTCAAGGCGAACCGCAGCAGGATAATTACCTATGATCAGGTGCCGGACATAGATGCGACTGTGGACCGCACAAAGGTAGTTTTCCGATCTTTCTCACTATCATTGCTCACCGTCTGCTCAGGCACATCGAGTTCTGTCGCCGACGCATATTGCAACCCAAATTCCGGTTGAAATCCTCTGCATTATCATGGAGCTTACTATGCCACCAACTCAGCATTTCCTAGATTCCACTGTCATTGCTCGCGACAATCGTTCCTCGCGGTCCTTTTCGCTGCAGACCCTCAGGAACAATGTGCTAGTATGCAGGTCCTGGTATAATGTCGGCATTAGCTTCCTCTACCGCCATGTTGTCGTTCTGCAGAGCAAGCAACTCTTCGCGCTTGCACGCGTCGTCTCGAACAACCGCAGCCTCGGCGAGATAATATTATCTCTGCACCTGCAGTGTTATGTTTCAGTGTCGCAGATGGCCACAGTCTCAATGGCTGTGGACAACATCCTAGCGGTGACTCCAAATCTCACCAAATTTACTCTTGTGCCCATCATGAAGAGACAGCCTTTTCTTAATCACGAGTTTCTCCGCCTGGTCGCTCTCACGCAGAATACCCCTTCTCGCATCACAGATCTGTACTTCCGTATCAGTCGCACGCTCAAAGACACCCTGAACCTCATGCCAACTTTCACGTACCTCACCGCTCTCCATATCGACATGATCATTGGAGAAAACGATGGACTCCCCACCGAGCACCTACATCTTGCCTTTTTGGAAGAACTGCACATTATGCACGTTACTTGGCACTCGTATAGACATGACATGAATGCCTTTTCTGCACTGGCTGAGACCCTCAGCCTCCCCTCTCTCCGACGTCTGCTTTTGACATCACAAGCTGTTGAAGACGAGATGGTTTTTGAGCCACTGTTGCGTAAATTTGGACATAGTCTCCACTTTGTCTCGTTGGTTAGGCCTCATATAACCAATCGCTACTGCCCTTACGACTATCGCCGCCCTCTTCCCCTGATTCCATTACTTTCCATGTGTCCAAATTTACGCCACCTCGCTACAGACACGCGCATTCCAATCCGAATGCCTACGCATGCACACTTGACATGGGTAGACTTATGGGTCCAGAGACGATTTTTGGATCCGAGCGAACAGTCAGCTGTGACGCTCATGCCTCACGAAGAGAAAGTCAAGCTCCCTTCGTTACGGGGGGTGCGGTTACTCGACATGTCTTTATTCCCGTTCAGTGGCGCGCGCACGCCGCTCCTCATACCGCCAGATATGGTTGGGGGCACGGAGAGCGTCATTTGGAGTTATTCGAGTCTGGACTTGCGTCATGACCCTGGATTACTTTATAGACAAAAGATGAACGAGGTCGATGATGTGCTAGCTGAGAGTCTGGAGCACAGGTTGTGACCAGAATCTGTATGTTGTACGACGGGTCTGGGTGTAAGTCTTGGGTAGAATGATGGCATTGTATATCGTCAGCTGGATCTGCAGTGCGTCAGCGACACTGCATGATTATATTACCGCACTAAAATATCAATGAGGTTGAGAACTGTCTGATTAGAACCTCATGAGATCACCGCACACCAGGTTGAACTTTGTGAGTACCCATACTGTGTTGGTTGGTGACCACTGCTTCACGAGTACTCGTGTATCAGTCTTTTGTTGTGTTCCTTTTGGTTGTCCTCCGAGTCAGTATGGGCCTGCGCCACTACGATCCACACAGATGCCACTACGTCTTTGGATGTCTCAGGGCGTCGTTTCGATGAAGTTGCTTATTTCAATCCGGACTTAGCAGGATGGACTGTGCCAACTGAGAATCGGGAGCAACCATCAAATCAAAATCATGGGAGGATGATCATCATGCACTGGTAAGTAGCGTTGAATTGAGATTATAAATTACAGCGACTACCCTTTGGCATCATTACATAAATCGATGATCGACATCATTGCACAACGAGCAAGTGGTCCAAAGTATCTCTCTCGCGCTGACCCTCAGCAGCCATAGGTAATACTTTCTTAACCCAGGTATCTCCAACGTAGATCGGGTACCGCATGTCACCGCCAGGACAATATCTACGTGGAAGTTCTTCTCCCTTGGCAAAAACCTTGATAACCGGCTGCGTAAGTGGGGCAATGAGATCGCGTTCCTCAGGCAACATCAGACGAAGGTCAGCGATGTCCGACGAATCGACAAATACTGGTTGGCGAGCTTTGTCAGACAGGTAGTGAATTGGCGTTGATCGCGCAGGTTCCTGCTTCTGCATTGGAATGACTGATAGTATATTGACATTGCCGGAAAGGAATCGGCGACGAGTCTGTGGCGGCGTCCAGGGCACCCAGTCAAATTCATCTGCATTCGCAATCTGCTTCTCGCATTCTATCTTCTGGAATTCATTATCCCATGGCTCTGATGGATCAGGGGCGATATGGAGATTCAGCTTGACATGATGTCCCAGTTTCTGATAGTACGTTGAAAAATCAGGAATAGCATCGTGATCCACGTAGAGGGATAATGAAAGCGGTTCGGAGGACGTGGAAAGAATGTGGCTTTCATCAGTCAAGGGTGCAGGAGTTGCCGCAAATTTGATATCTCTGCACGGGGAACGAGGGACTGGATAGGGTGTTGCGACATAGAATGCCGGATGCTGCACGGAGTCAACGGAAGGGACCAACGCCTTGATGGTTGGTGGAAATGGCTGTAATCGGTTCTGGAGCTCCTGAGAATGCCATTCAATGTCATTCGCCGAGAACGCACACAGCTCTACAGGAATGTCTGTCCGATTCGTATACCCTGTCCGATGAACAATGGCCGTGAAATTTACGGACGAGTCTGGAAAGCATGCAATCAGATAACTAGGTTAAGGTTTCTATTTCACTGCAACATACTTTGATAAACGTGAGCTCCTTCAGGAAAAGATACTTCAATTGTGTAGTTGCTCTGCAACCTGTCTACTGATGGCTTCATGTTAAAACCGGCCCGGGAGTGTGAGGGTGGCGGAGATAGAGATACGTTAACACTGGGTGCGTTGTTTTCCGTCGAGAGGTAGAACGGGGTAAAGGCTGTCATCCCCGCACGTATCTCTGAAGTGGTGCCATTGCTAAACCCGATTTCGACAAAGTACTCGTAAATCGATTCGCTGGATATCATCTGCAATGACATTGAGTACAAGACGAAATCAATAAAGGCTGTTCTTACATCAGTCGCTCCCCCGTTAGACATGGAACCTACACGACAGTCTATTCCTGGAGGGTAGTTTGTATTAGGTACCATAACTCCGAATCGGGTCGTGAAGTTTGTTGACAATGGATCTGTTCTCGACATTAAACTCTGAGTCTACTCGAAATCTCAATCCGTACCTGCGACCAGAGGACTCTTGATTTCAAAGGCAATCCGTTCTTCCTCGTGGATAGACCACAAGTCCTTATTCTGAACCGAGTTCTCGTACGCATTCCATTCTGTTTCGTTGTAGTCTGGATTCCCGAAGTTGCGGAATGGCCCGACTCTGAATAAATCACTGTTCGAGACCGGCCAATTATACGTCAATTTGGGCATTTTCGGAATCGGCGCATCTTCCCGTCTGTCAGGATGTTCAGTAGAGGATACGAGAGAGACAAAACAACTCACCTTAACTTCCAGAATACCTTTTCCTTATAGCGCAAGCCTAGTGCATAGCTCCCTGCGTCAGAGCATGGTCCGTCGAGTTTAATCTTGAGATCTCCTGCGATAACTTCACCGGGAACCATGTCAGGTGCTCTCACCCAGGCACGTGCCTGGCACCGGGACGGTGCACCGCTTAGCTCCTTGGATTCTGGAGAGGGCGAGTCAGTAGACGCAGCGACGTTAGTCACCAAAACAAGCGCGAGGGATAGCCAGCACAGCATTGCTGAGGAACAGAGGAAAACAAAACATATAGTGTCCAGATTGTCCAAGCCTTTATAGTAAACGACAGCGTCTCTTTGGTAGGACGCGTGGGATGAAAGGGACGATGATACTAGTACCGTTCATCATATGAACACGGGTGGCGCCTTTGGAAGACGCCGGCAAGACACCCGCGGGGTGGTTACATGGGCGTTGAAAATAGTCCACAGGAAGGTGTCATCATCAATAAATACCTGTAAGCCAGGGAACAGGTAATTCTGAATATGGAGGCGATATTTCCTTAATATCCCAAACTCCCGAGGCTCCGAGTCATGTCCTCAGCGTCCGGTAAGGTCCCCATGTCACTGCCAATGCGCCTTCAACATAACAAAGACTGCGCATCGATAGCGGAGAGCATAAGCCGAGGAAGTCCGTTATTGAAAAGCTGTGGACTAATAACAGTCATTGTGACAGCGCACAGCCAGTGTCCGTTTCGCGAGTCAAGGTCACTCGTAAGGCACGATGTCAAAAATATAGCAGTCCGCTTTGCAGTTTGATGCGTTGATGTAGGGTATTAACAAACTTTTCAGGAACGATGGTAGATGGACAAGTTGAACTGTCTAGGCCTGCGCGGCTATGATCTATTTAGAGAATTTTAGACACCGCTACGTCTTTGGATACGGATTGTTGGTGAGGGCTTATATAAACGGTCCTGGCCTGCGTTTAACCTGAGCTACCTGCTGTGGGATTGCTAAAGACAGCGCCAGGCTCAGCTCAGCTCAGTCTAAGAGTTGGCTCAGAACGTCGTTTCTATGAAGTTGCTCATCCTAATTAGACCTCAGCGCCAGGATGGACTATGCCAACTGAGAATCGGGAACAACCATCAAATCAAAAACCATGGGAGGATGATCATCACGTAGCAATGGTAAGTAGTGTTGGATTGAAATTATAAATTACTGAGACTACCCTCTGGCATCATTACATCAATTGATGATCGTCATGACTGCACAACGACCAAGTGGTCCACAGTATCGCTCTCGGGCTGACCCTCAGCAGCCATAGGTAATACTTTGTTGACCCAGGTGTCTCCAACGTAGATCGGGTGCCGCATGTTACCGCCAGTGAAATATCTACGTGGAAGCTCTTCTCCCCTGGCAAAAACCTTGGTGACCGGCTGCGTAAGCGGGGCAATGAGATCGCGTTCCTCGGGCAACATCAGACGAAGGTCAGCGATGTCCGACGAATCGACAAATACTGGTTGGCGAGCATTGTCAGACAGGTAGTGGATTGGGATTGATCGCACAGGTCCCTGCTTCTTCTGCATTGGAATGACTGATAGTACATTGGCGTCGCCGGAAAGGGATCGGCGACGAATCTGTGTTGGCGGCATCCAGGGCACCCAGTCAAGTTCATCCGCATCCATATCCACCTTCGCAATCTGCCTCTCCCATTGTTTTTTCTGCATCTCCCATTGTTTTTTCTCGAATTCATTATCCCATGGCTCTGATGGATCAGGCGCGACATGGAGCTTCAGATTCACATGATGTCCCAGTTTCTGATAAGTACGTTGAAAAATCAGGAACACCATTGGGACCCATGTAGAGGGATAATGAAAGAGGTTCGGAGGACGCGGAAAAAATGTGGCCTTCGTCAGTCAAGAGTGCAGGAGTTGCTGCAAATTTGATCTCTGTGCATGGGGAAACAGGGACTGGATAGGGTGTTATGACTTGATAGAATCCTGGCTGCCGTACAGGGGACAACGGAAGGGACCAATGCCCTAATGGATGGTATAGATGGCCATGATCGGTTCTGGAGCTCCTCAGAATGCCATTCAATGTCATTCTCCGAGAACGCACACAGCTCTACAGGAGTCTCTGTCCGATTCGTATATCCTGTCCGATGGACAATGGCTGTGAATTTCACGGACGAGTCTGGAAGGCATGCAATGAGATAACTAGCTTAAAATTTTCATTTCACCGAAACATACTTTGATAAACGTGAGCTCCTTCAGGAAAAGATAATTCAATCGTGTAGTTGCTCCGCAACCTGTCTGTTGATGGCTTCTTAAAACGGGAGTGTGGGGGTCCCGGTGCCGGTGCTGGAGATAGAGATACGTTAACACTGGGTGCGTTGTTTTCCGTCAAGAGGTAGAACGGGGTGAAGGCCGTAATTCCCGCACGTATCTCTGAAGTGGTGCCATTGCTAAACCCGATTTCGACAAAGTACTCGTAAATCGATTCGCTGGATATCATCTGCAACGGCATTTTGAGCGCAAGACGAAATCAATAAAGACTGTTCTTACATCAGCCGCTCCCCCGTGAGACATGGAACCTACACGACAGTCTATTCCTGGAGGATAGTTTGTATTTGGCACCAGAACTCCGAATTGGGTCGTGAAGTTTGTTGACAGTGGATCTGCCAGTTCTCGACATTAAACTCTGAGTCTACTCGAAATCTCAATTCGTACCTGTGACCAAAGGACTCTTGATCTCAAAGGCAATCCGCTCTTCCTCGTGTATAGACCACAAGTCCTTATTTTGAACTGAGTTTTCGTATGCCCTCCATTCTGCTTCGTTGTAATTTGGACTCCTGGAGTTCTGGGCAGGTCGGACTCGGAACAAATCACTGTTCGAGACCGTCTGATTATACGTCAATTTGGGCATTTTCGGAATCGGCGCATCTTCCCGTCTGTCGGGATGTCTAATGGAGGATACGAGAGAGACAAAACAACTCACCTCAACTTCCAGAATACCTTTTCCTTATAGCGCAAGCCTAGCGTATAGCTCTCTGCGCCAGTGCATGGTCCCCTGAGTTTAATCTTGACATCTCCTGCGATGACTTCACCGGGAACCATGTCAGGTGCTCTCACCCAGGCACGTGCCTGGCACTGGGACGGTGCATCGCTTGGCTCTTTGGACCGTGGAGTGGGTAACGCTACGACGTTAGTCGCCAAGACAAGTGCGAGGGATAACCAGCGCAGCATGTCTGGGGAACAGTATATCGAGATAAAGAAGAATAAAACATAGTGTCCAGATTGTCCAGCCTTTATAGCAAATGACAAGCGCGCCTTTGAGAGGACGCGTGGGACGAAAATATCGTCAGCTAGTAGTACCATTCAGCATGTGAACACGCGTAGCGCATCGTGGAAACGCCGGCAAGGCACATACACCACAGGAAGTCCTCATGTCACTGTCAGTGTGCCTTTAACATAACAAAGACTCACTCGACAGGCGCATCGATAGCGGAGAGTATACACCGAGGAATCCATTATTGATTGGATACCAAAAGCTGTGGACCAAGGTAATAGTCATTGGGAAAGCGTACAGCAGTGTCCGTTTCGCGAGTCAAGGTCACTCGTAAAGCACGATGTCAAAAGTATAGCAATCTGTTTTGCAACAGAATCCTAGTACTGACATGTCAGTTTGATGCACTGATGTAGGGTATTAATAATTATTTGTGTTCTTTTCAGGAACAATGGTAGATGACGTACGGTAGCTCTGTCTGCGAAGCAAACCGACATTCCTAAACCATGACAGTCTTTCACTGCTATGACCTCTGGGATTTTACATCACCGTCCTTCGTATCATCGCCGCTATACGAATCCACATTTATATCGTTCAATCCAAGATCTTCATTCTGTTGCCACGTTCGCTCGTATGCGACGACCTCCATATTCGGATCTGGATCAGGTGCATACAAATTCTGCACGTATGAGTTCGCCAGAGGGTCATCCAGGATCAAAGTGAATGGTATCTCGGCGTTCTTGACCTTGGTAATCATAAACATCAAAATGAGAGTCGCGCGATGGTAGGAGAACATACCTGCTTAAGCTTTCTCAAGAACTCCTGGAACCCAGCTTTATCGTCGACATGTGCAACCTCAGAATCTCCCGTGTTAAATACTTTTTCGGTGAGTTCCTCGTATACCTGATCTAAAATGCCTTCTAAAGTCGTGAAACGTCCGCCTAGTGTACCGGGGTGAAGAACGAGATCTATCTCCGGTATGCTAAGACCACTCGTGTCACTCTACAGGACGTTCTTGGGTCAAAAGAGCGCGGAAAAGAAATGGAAGTGCTTACTTTAAGTATGTCGCGGCTCAGGTCGTCTCTATCTTCCACCTTTAACGAGATCCTTTTGCCAAGCTCCGAAATTGCAGCCCCTGATTTAATCTCATTATCTCGATATCCGCAGTCGTCGCAGTTAGTGGACATTATAAGAGTGTCCTGTCAGTAGGGTTGTCAGGCGTGAAGATTCAGTGTGACTTCGATACCAACCTTAAAATAAGGGATAGAAACTTTCTTCATGCGCGTGACAAGAGGCCGGCTGCAACGCGAACAGATACCAGGGAACTCGAACACTTCGTCATCCGGACCCCCAGATTGCTGTTCTGTCTCGTCTACCGCATTTTCTTTCTTGTCTTCTGCGGGAGGTGCCAATCCAAGCTGCCGATTCTGCTCAAGCGAGCGCTCGTATGTGCGCATGTTCCACTTGAGATCGGACATGCTGCCCACGAACTCGAGGAACGAATTCCCAGATGGATCGTCCAGAGTAATGGTAATCGTACGTGCCACTGGATCCTCTTTCGAAAGATCTCTCTTCTCGAGCTTGTCCTTTCCTTCATCATCTTCCTCTTCATCGTCATGCAATGATCTCCTTGAGGCCATCGATAATTTCCTGGATCTTAGCGTATGCGTTCTCATCTTGGACGCGTCTAAGCGGCTGCTGTACGTTGAGATCCGCAACAATGTCCCTGAGAAGACCCTCGACAGTTGTAAGCTGCCCACGGGAGGGCGGAAGGACCAGCTGAAATTCAGGGATATTGATCGTACAAGCTTCTGAGCGGATGAGCTGGCGGTCAAGGTCACCGCGATTAAGGACTTTGACTGTGTACATAGTGCCTTCAGCTGTCTCAAAGATTTCATGTTAGAAGGCAGGGGTAACAAGATGAAACAGGTGCGCACGTCTAATCTTCCCCGCCGACTGAATCTCATTGTTTGAGTGACCGCAATGTTCGCAGCGGAAACTCATCACGATGACTTCTCGGAAGAATGGGATGGAGGTGAGCATCATTCGCGTTACTCCCTGACGGACGTCAGTATTCAATTCCACCAGCAATGAGAATGTTTGCGAACGCACCTGCTCTCCACACTGCATGCAAAGAGACTCGATCTCCTCGAGTGGTCGAGCGCCGATATCTTCTTCATCCCCGGCATCAGTTTTATCGACGACGTCTGCGATCGGAGGGAAGAATTCGAGGTTTTCCTTCAGTTTGAGCCATGTACCAGCTAAAAGGTTACTAGATGGTGGAAATCGCAACGAGGTTCAAACTTCCATACATATGTTTTCAGTCTCCCGTAGTCAGACCAAATTGGAAGACAGTCGTCAACGTTCATTAATGTTCATTCTTAATAATGTTCATGATCAATGCCACGTGTGAGCTTTTTATTACATAGCTAGTGGTTCACCAGTTGTTGAATTGAAATATACACAGCGAATGGCTAGATTAGTAGGACAAGCCATATAGCATCACTACAACTTGAATACCGATCCGTCTATATTATGATCTCTCTCGTGCTGGCCTTCAACTTACAATACTTTGTTGAGTCAAGGTATCTCCAACAAATATGGGCTACTCCATGCGATCGAAGTAAAAGTCAGGAAGCCTTCGACCTCCTTCCAACATCTTGATAGACGGCTGCGCAATTGAAGCAAGGAGATCGAGTTCCTCAGTGGTCATGGAATGGAGGTCAGCAATATCTGACACATCGACAAATGCTGGTTGGCGAGCTTCGTTTGACAAGTAGTGAACTGGCGTTATTTTCACAGGACGCTAGTTCTGCATTGGAATGAATAATAGACCGGCGTTGCCAGTCAGGTATCGGGGACTAGCCTGTATGGGAGACAACCAGTACACCCGGTCAAAATCGGTTTCATTCAGCCGCCCAGTCTGTTGCTCCCATCGCTCATTTTCGAATTCGTTATCATATGGCTCTGACGGATCCAGTTTGATATGGAGAATCAGATTGACACGATGTCCCGGTTTCTGATAGTACTTTGAAAACGCACGAACAGCACGTGACTCACGTGGAGGGAGAAAGCGGTTCAAAGGATGTAGAAGAAACATCAGTCAAGATTGCAGGAGCTGCTGCAAATTTGATATGGAGGGGACCATGGAGGAAATTGTGGATGGAACCAACAACTTGATGAACAGCATAAATGCCTGTGATCGGTTCTTGAGCTCCTGAGCACGCCCTTCACTGGCGCTTGCCGGAGACGCACATAGCTCCACAGGAATGTCTGTTCGATTCGTATATCCTGTCCGATGAACAGTGGCTGTTATGTTCACGGACGAGTCTAGAAAACAAGCAATCAAATAACCAGACTAAAGCTTCCGTTCCACTGGAACACACCATGACAAACGTGAGCTCCTGCAGGAAAAGACACATCGACCCTGTAGTGGCTCCATAACCTATCCACCGATCGCCACCACGGCTGCGAGCTCCAACAGATGTCTGTGGGTGTCAGAGATACGTTGAAATTGGGTGCCTTACTTTTGGTCGAGAGGAAAAACGGAGTGAAGGCCGTTATTCCCGCAGTGCTGTCAATATGGGGCTGCGCGACGTGAGGACACCGGCAAGACGCAGGAGTGACATACTCTCACAGGACCTGAGAAAACATCCAGTCAATTGGTTATCATCAGATGAGGCGGTGAAGCCACAGGAAGTGTTATGAACAATAAATATTGTGCTTACAGGCGCATCTCCTGTCGTGAGTATTCCATGTGCCTGAGATGT
This sequence comes from Suillus subluteus, assembly GCA_016647755.1. Lineage (NCBI taxonomy): Eukaryota > Fungi > Basidiomycota > Agaricomycetes > Boletales > Suillaceae > Suillus > Suillus subluteus. The sequence continues at coordinate 537,185 of JABBWI010000045.1, forward strand.
CGTGGAGACCCGCCCAATTCAATGACGGAGGGTGTACGCCAAAAAAACCATTCTTAGGACATTGTTAGTCGGTAGTAGCAATGAACCAGAAACCAGGAACCGTAGACTAACCTGTCACGGTGAAAGCACACGTTATGAGATTTGCGAGTGCAGGTCACTTTTAAGGTACCAGATCAAAAGATAGTACTAATCCACGGGACGGATGTGGTAGATGAAATAGAGTATAGCAACTACCCCTTCCTCGGCGGCCTATTGAGCAAATTTTCACCGAGTGTTGTTGCATGAAACTGTTTTGCATCTGTAACGGAACGTTGAGGCGCGAAGAGTCAGACGGTCGCCAAATGACGTTCAGGATTTGAGCATGCCAGCTGACAAAGTTTCCATGGTTTGGCTCGTCCACATGGCAAATATGTGGTGAAGAGAGCAAGTGAGAGTGGAGGTCACCCAATGTCTAAATCATGAGGGTGTCATTATTTAAATGCAGCGTTATTGCTCACATGACAAGTCTCTGGTAGTATATCGGATAGTACACCCGCCTGTCATTGCAAAATGGACGCGGGAAAGCGGGGTTCGATTCCCCGCCAGAGAGTTTTTTGGACATCCACTTAAGGAGTCTCGGCGATTTTTTTTAATGCATGCGACCCTGAGCGCTGAACACATCCGCATGTAATGACGTAATGCAAGTCAATTCACAAAGTGCTTCCTGAGAGCTGCAAATCTTCCAAGTCCTTACATCAGCACCATGAGAATGATACTTCTTTATTTTTCTCCCTACAAATTATACAGAACGTATCTCACCACTCCGGAGATTAACAAGTTATCAAGAACGCGTCGGATAAAACGACGAGAAAAGAAGTCCTAGTGATGGTGATGAACAAAGCGGATAACATGGTAATGGCGATATGCGGGTGTAGCTGAAGACGATATGTACGGGTAGCGCGAAATGAACAGAGCGGTGACCAGTAAAACAGCGTGATGCAAGCGAGAACAGAGCAAGCAACGATGGAGGAGGTATCCAGACGGGTACTGGTGCATTTACGCGAATCGACAAATCGAGTACGGCAGACAGCGAGCGAGATGCGTAGAGCACTGAAACAGCAGCGTGACAGCGACAAATCGAGCGCAGAGCAGGAGGCATAGATGTGGCGCATATACAGGTGGGTGTGGAGGGGAAAACGTATTTGATAATCATAGGATCAACTCATAAAGAACAAAATCAAAGAACAAAAACGAAATTGGCGTTGTGGGATGGTGTGATGGTTGTGTTGCACAAAATTAACAATGATCATGATGCTCGTGATGGATATGATGCAGGCGGGGGATAGATAGTGTGGGTGTCCGTAAAATGGATATGCGTTTTGGGTGAGTGATAGCCGTGATGATGGAAATTGAACGAAGGTGGTAGAGACCATGCGTGTCGCCGGCCTTATGATTTTTCATCCTCGTCACCGTCCAAGCCTGCTGCCGCTAGCCGTTCCCTTTCTGCTCGATTCCTTGCACGAATGGCTGGTAACTCCGCTAAAAGAGACACCTGCTCGCCCTCTTCCCACCGCTCTAGAGCCCACTCTCGTACGAGTATGCTCACCTGCATGATAGCTAGGTTACCTACTATGCAGGCACAACTCATTAAGACGTACCTTCATGAAGCGCTTGCCGGCATATTTCTTGTAAAATGATTCGTGACGGATTGGTTTGAGAATATAGTTAAGCATCAGGTTGGCAGTCGGAATTATGGAGCTTTCTGCATATGATGAGTAATGGGCATGATTAGGAGTCTAGAATCCGGAGATGTTATCAGCAAGATCGAAATGTAGGCACACACACACCACTTACCCATTTATCGTTGCCGAGAATGAGGCGTCCCAACCAGGTCGCCGCAGCAGCAACCAGGGAAGGTGGCGTGGCCAGCAACCGCCACTCCAGTGTACCCACTTCTAATAAATACTTCCCCATCGTCCTTGATTTCACATCGTAATCATCCGCTTTGCTGATACGGCGCAGGAAGTGCATCGGATTCGGATAGCTCAAGTTCCAGTCGATCGTTTTCAGGACGTACCGTTCTGCGAGAAGGATCTCGGATTCGGTGTAGGATGAATCCGCGCAGTGGAGGAAGTGCGAGACGGACGGTGCAACAATCTCTTCGACCTTGGAAGCAACGAAGAGACACGTGATACCCACGAGCTGAAGTTTTGCAAGGGAGACGACGCGTGCCGACAAGAACCTATCGATGATGTTCACACAGAGGAACAGGGTCTCAGGAAGCAATCGGAACCGTGCATGTACTTGCACCAGCCAGTCGAGAAGGATTCCACGCATCGACCAGGCCAGCTCTTTTTGCGATGCCATGTATTCCGGATTGGGAAGCGTCACAAGCTGAAGGTGGCTCAAAAGTTACAACAGGATGATAAAAATATTTGGAGACGCGTACCTCGGTCAGCTTCATGTACTTGAAGATCTCGACAACATATTCGCTGACCATCAAAGGATCATCGGAATCCTCAGCATCGAGGTCGTCCCACTCGTCACCATCGGGGTCAGCTTCCGGTGCCACATCGACATCAAGAACAGCCGCCACTTCTGCCTCGTGTTGCGCTTGTTCGTCTATGTCGGTCTCGGGAGCATCAGAAGATGTTCGCCTCTTCTTAAATACACGATCATCTTGAACTTCCTCTTGTGTCTCAACCTTTAAGACGAGATGCGAAGAAGTTCGTCGAGCAGTCTGAATGCGTTGCACCTCCTGGGTGATCACCTGTTGGGTGTTCGCCCCCGACCTGCGGGTTGAAACGCGCCGCGAGGGTTCAGGAGCCGGTGGATGATCATCCACAGCCATTGCGTCTTCATCATTGACCAAGGGTTCTTCCTTGACATCTTTTAACGGTTTTACCTCTGGAACAATCGCAGACCGTGTAGTGCGACGAGCGGGGACGGTGATCTGTCTCAAGGGGATAGTAGGCTTCGCCTTAATCACTACGCCATCAAACGTTTCCTTGGTCGGTGGGGCGACTTCTTTGCCTTTGCCTTTTCCGTCCTTAGCAGCTGTGGCAGCGGCCTTATTCTTGTTGATGTTCTTAGTCGTAACTTCGCCAAGCGCCTCGCGCTTACGCTTTCCCTGGAGAGCAAGATCGACCTTGTTCTCATCGTTGGCCCCGACCTTTGCACGAGAGGCCGCCGTAGCGCCTAGGGCCCTGGATTGGAGTGTGGCGGTGGGAGCAGGAATGACAGACGTGGATGGGGGCTTCACACGGGAGATAACACGAGATGGGCGGGCATTGGCGTTCTCGCTGTCCTTCTGGACCGCCGTACGGGTAACCCGCGTTACACGGCGAGTCTGGAACATAGCATCGATCAGCGACAAGCCCATCGACGATGACGACTAAAAATCGATAAAGCATAGGACTTACTGGTAAGTTGGAAGACATTAGCTATCTAATTGACGCAGAAGGTACTCTATCTGTGCGTGCAGTAGCTAGATGGATGAAATGTAAAACGAAGAGCGAACGGAAGATGAGAGGAACTACTTGAACTATTCCAGAAATGGCCATTTTAAATTTCAACCATCCACACATAATACAAACAAACAAGCGCGTCCGCGTTTCATCACGTGACAAATGCCATTGTCCACACCCACCAGAGCGCTTACCTTTGGACACAGTTCATTATCATTTATTATCAGTGGATAGTCTGCGCCAGCTTGATTGTGGTAGAACGAATATTGCATTATGGAGGTAGAGATCATTGTGGCGTCACGCGCGCCTCGTGACTGCCGCATGTTGTCTACTGTTATGCGATGATATCGGTTGTCGGATTCCCATCAATGCGCTGGCGTAAATACATAACTGATAACCAATCTGCGCTAGTGCGGATCGCTTGAACGTGAACCATTTGCAACTTAACTAGTTATTCTCAAAGTCTAGCATCACAGGCTCGCCCAGCTCATATGTTGCAAGACTGAATTATAATTCATGACAATCCCAATGTATTACAGCACCGAGGAAGCCGAGTACAGGATCTGCCTAAATACTATCACTAGAGGAGTCCAGTCCGAGAGATCCGCAAGTCCAAGAGAAACATAACCACCCATAGAGTTTCCCGTGCCACTTTAAAGGGCAAACGTGGAAGACAGATATAAGCAGCAATGAAACCCAAGAAAGTACTTCACCTCATCAGGATCCCCGAGGGAAAGCATCCCAGCCGAACGATGCAACCGGAACCAGAACCACCGCAAACCAAAGGAACAGCCTGTTAACTAAAACACAAACCTGCGACCGACTGCAAAAAGAATGAAATGATAGGAATGATAGAAGATGGATCGCGGAAAGACATGAAAGAAAGGAAGAAGGGAAAATAAAATATCGGGCAAAGAAAAAAAACTGCAAACGAGACGCACTGCAAACTTGATGCATCAACATTCTTCGTGCTTCCGACGAGTCTTGGGCGTCGCATCATCCAGATCCAGAGCCAACTTCCGCTTAGGGGATGCTTCGTCGAAAGGGGTAACAACGGAGCTAGCGGGAGGCCAGGAAGGACGGACGATGGGAATACCGAGACCACGACGTATAACAAATGGACGATGACTGACACCAATAGGCTGGTGGATACTGGCATACACGGAAATTGCATCCGCGAGGGGTGAGCCCGGAACGACGTCGAATTCAAAATCCGTGCATTCTGAGTCAAAACAGGGAACCCAAGAGGGTATCGTAAAAGAGGGAGAAGGGGGCGCGGAGAGTGAAGAACATGAGGAGGACGGGACTGATGTATGAGATGTATCAACCTCAGAGGGCAGGGACACTATCAAGACTCAAATTAGCCATTAAAACGCCAGAAGCCGACAAAATCTCACCATCAAAGTCATCTGTGGATGCCATCGAATAACACGAAACCGAGGAAGTAATGGACTCGTCGTCAGAGTCGTCATCAAATGCCGAACGACAACCCTGATTAGTCGGTGGAACCTCGAATTCAGCTTTGCCTGCTATTTCGGGCTCTTCCTCCTCTTCTTCGATGACTGAAATCGCGATTCCTTGACGAGCAGTGGTTTTAGCGCCAACAACAGTAAAGAGGCAAACGACTGACCAGTTCTCTTCTCTACCTTGGTTAGCTCAGCTCTGATCTCCACAAACTGGCGGAAGTATTTCTTGTTCTCCTCCTCCAGCTTGCGACAGGCACTGGTGGCCGCTTCAACCTGATCCCAGAGACCCGAGCGCTGTGCGAGAAGCTGCTTGACATCCTCCTGCAACTCTGCATTTTCGTCTGCATGACGACGTAAAGCTTCGCACTGGTCCCTAAGACCGACAACCTCTGTGTACGCGAGCGTAAGGCGTTCCCTCATCGCGATATTTCGATCTTCGTTCAAGGAATCAGTGCCTATGGGAGCGTCAGCAAGGATCGTTGAGGTGGAAGGGAAGATGTACTGCTCGAGGTAGTGATGTGGGGTATAACTTTCCCGTCAGGAGATATTATCTTCAATTCAGGGATTCCTGTTCGCAAGAGTCAGAAGACAGCGAAGAACATAGAGAAAACGTCTCACCTGCAGCTGCTCTCTTCAACTTCCTGAGCTCCCTCTTGGCTCCTTCGAGCTCCCTCTTCGTCCGGACGAGCGTTCCTTGCAACGCTTGGACTTCTTCACCGTGTTCTTGCTGCAAGTCAGATGACTTCTTCTCGGCTATGAGTTTGTCGCGCTCGGCCTTAAGGTTTGCGATCTCGAAGCGGAGTGCAGTGTTGGCAGACTGCAATGAGGAGATGGTAGACTTTTGGAAGCTCATCTTGGCTGTGGCATCCCGGGACATCGATTCAGCCTCATCGCGACGAACCTGCTCGATCTCCAGATCGCGCGTAAAACGGTCCATCTGGTTGGTCATGGTTAAGCTCGCCAGTACGAGATTGTCGATATCAGAGTTGGCGGTATCGAGAGCATCCTGCACACGTAAGAGCTGCTTCAGGAGAACGGCGTTCTCGCTCCACGCATCGGAGAACAGCGCATGGATATGGTGGCCAGGGCCTATCGGAGCGTTGTGAAACTGTGGGCTAATGTCGGAACAGCTGATGCTCCAGTGTAGCCGAGGCTCAGGTACCAGACGAGGGCTCTCCAAAGATGATTCCAGGATGGCCGGGGACGATGAGGACGAAGGGAAGCCTGATGGAGATGAAGTACATGTAGCTGACGAAGAAGTAGCCTTCAAGGGGAAGACAGCTTTCTCCGCTTCCTGAAGCCTGGGTGAATGAATGGATAGATCAGGATCCTGGACCGTCGAAGGGTCGAGCTGGCAGCGGTAGACATCGAAGGCCAGTCCAGCCATGATAACAACAACGTAGAAGAAGACCAAGGTCACAACCTTGAGGACACCAAGGACGAAGACGAGAGTGGAAATCGCGGAAGAGCGAGAAGGGGAGCACAAAGATAGGCGACCGTTACAGTTGTCGGAAGACATGATGTTGACAGCCTGAGATAGATGCAAGTAAAATCGTCTGGATATGCGGATATGCGGACGATGGGAGTGAGCAAGAAAGATGTACACTAGCGTTTCAGCCCTCGGGTGCGGGTTTTTATACCTGGAAGGCTGGCATTATTAAGTTAGCATGCCAGCCTCTTGCTCACGATCGAGGTTTCAGCGGATTTCAAACCGGCCTGTATGCTTTGAATTAGGTCTGTCGCACCTATTTCAAAGCAAAATTCGTCCTTGCCCAGTTTGAACGGGGAAAACTTGAGTAGACTTGACTTCTGCCATGCAGCATAAGAAACGACTGAGAAGAATTTTCAAAAGAGTCCGAGGCGTTGTTTGGATCAGAAGCTGTTGTCAAACAAACCAACTCTTGCTTCGTCTGGGCTGACTCAGCGGCCCTGTTTCTTTTGGTACTCCCAAGTCAAATGCCAAGCAATATTTGCGATTTCAACAAGGGGCTGTGAACTTATACCCAACCCTCCGCCATCGTTCGGGCCTGCATACATGGTGTGTATGCGAGTATCTCTATTTAGAACCGCAAGCCCTGCGTCCATGCACAGCCGTCCTCTATGCCGCTGCCAACGCCGTCTTCCTCATCATTATGACTGTAGTATTAACATTCATCGCTGGATGGATCAGCTTGGGTTGATTCAACATGCTTCCCTACATATCTATTTTGAACTTCCTCCGAACTTCCGCATCAGACGCATTCCTGTTGTTGCAAAGGATACATCTTTACCGGAGATTGCCCGCTCACAGCACTCCCGATTGATTGCTTCCTGTGTTCATGTCTTCTTTGCTCAAGTATGCGTGTAATCGTTCGGCATCGTATTTGCTATCCGCGGAATTTGTCACTGACTTGTTACGGACCAAACCGGAAGACATTATTGGGCATCTTTCGGTCCGAGCTAAGTGTGCATAAATGTTCTGTAAACGTATTCTTATCGGTGCGATTTGCAGTTGGAAGTCAGCGCGACGACTGTCGGATGACACGAAAGAATTCGAAAGGGACTTACTGCTCATACTAGAATGAAACTCTGAACAACTCTGACCATCGTTGCTCGTCGTTCAAAGAACAATATATAATACACGTCCTCACTTCAAAGGGTACACCTACCTTACTAGCCTTAAGTCCGTATCGCGCCCTGAATACATTACATGCATAGACGTTGAGACGATACTGGCGTGTACCGGCAAGAACGTACAACTCATTGGCTCAATATCGGTGCGACTCGAATATCAAGAAATTTATGTTCCGAAGTGTTAAAAAGTATGTTATATCTCAGATCCTGTTGAAAACCAGGAGTACCATTGATTAGGCCTTGCCGATTTCAACGCCTGGAGGGGTTTTCGCCCGAAAACCCGGGGTCCCAGACTTTCTAACCACTGACCACCACTACCGTGATCATTAACAGCCCGACTCTGAACCAGTTTCATTTACAGGATCCAAATCATTCTCGGTTCCGCAGTCTTAGGTGCACGACTTCGAGTGCCCGCTGGTCTGATAAGTAGTCCCGACTCCCGTTGCGGTCAACGCTATTTTTGGTCCGTATGTGTGTGCTTTGTATACTGTCATAATATCATGATATTTTAGATCGTTACAGCTTTTGTCTCGACCAGTATGGGTGGTACTGGCCCTCAGCGGAATTTTGAAATCAGATTTCGGAAGCAAGACGCGGGAATTACACATTTATACATAATGTCGGCAGGATAAATTGAACATACCACTGATACCAGCAGTTTGTTCGTCCCCCCTTTACTCTTTGTTGACTCTGCCCTTTTCTCTGCATTGTTAGGGTACGCTATGTCCGAGAAGTCCCTAAGTGCAGACGCTTTGAAGGGCACCGAGTTCGCATCTGAACCATTGTCTTATGATGTGCGTAAGACAAGAACAGCCCCTCCAGACAACCAGGAAACACATGATGAACCTGCTTCTGAAAAGCCTGTACTACATCCTGGTGAAGCACCAGATGGAGGATTGACTGCATGGCTGGTAGTTGTTGCGTGAGTGCTACATATACATCTTTGAAATACTAGTCACTGATGTCGACGGGTTACAGTGCTAATTTGATATTGTTTTCTACGTGAGCTTTCTCAGTTTCTTCCCCACAGTTAAGCTTAAGAGATTCCATCAGGGTTGGTTTATCCAATTCCTGGGGTGTGGGTGATGTTTGTCGCCTTGATGCATTCCCATATCTTACACAACCATTCTCTTGCAGGTCTTCCAAGCGTATTACGAAGAAAATTTACTCCGTCACACTTCTCCTTCAACCATGTAAGGTGCTGTGTTTGTTCCATGCAACAGTGCATCTGACTTGTCGTACAATTTGTATTCTCCAGAGCATGGATCGGTTCTGTGCAGGTATATCTATTTCTCGTTCCAGTAAACCTGCGTAGCTCATGTGTCCTGCTAGTACGCACTCATGTACCTTCCAGCGCTTGTGACGGGACGACTGTTTGACCTAGGATACTTCAAGATACCGTGCTTTGCCGCTAGCTGTGTACTTGTTATGTGCACCTTCCTAGTCGCGGAATGCACACAATACCAGCATTTCTTTCTCATACAGGGTCTCGGTATTGGAATGTGCTGCGGCATTATAGTTGGCCCCGCACTTGTTGTTGTCTCGCATTGGTTCTACAAAAAACGTGGCCTTGCTTTGTCGCTCACAGCCATTGGGGCTTCATGCGGAGGCACTATGTTCCCTGTAGTGGCACAAAATTTAATTCCATTAATCGGGTTCGTTCAACGATCATAGACAATTGATGTTCACTTATACAATTTCAGATTTAAATGGACTGTCCGTGTATTTGGATTTATTCTGATGGTTACACTGGGGATGGGCAACATAGCATGTCCTCAGCACTTGCGAATGTCTGATTCACTGACACACTGTTCTCAAGTTTCTAAAGCGACGGCTTCCTCCTGTCGATGTTCGCGGGGGATTCTTTAATTTTAAAATATTCCGCAACGCGGCATATTCTATCTTTTGCATTTCAGGGATAATGGCATTTCTAGGACTCTATACAGGTGTGATTGTAACGATTATCACTATGGCTTCCTGATGTTCTGAATTGGTTTTGACAGCGCTCACATATATGTCCGTGAGCGCCGTCGCAATTGGTGTCTCCAAGAAATCCTCATTTTATATTCTCGCGATCGCCAATGCATCGTCTACGTTTGGACGTGTGTCGGCCGGCCTATTAGGAGATAAAGTTGGTATGCCTTGATATCATATACTAATAGAACACAAGTTAAATTTCGACAGGTGCACTCAATACCATGGCAACTTTCACTGCTGTAGCGGGAATTATCACATTCACCTGGCCATTTGCTAAAAATGAAGTACGACTCATTGTAATATCTTCTATCTATGGGTATGCGCGACACCTATTCATAACTAGCTGCCAATTCACCCAATTCAGATTCTCCACAGGAGGATATCTAGCTCTTTTCACTGTAGTTGCCGTGGAAATGGGAACGATTGAAGACGCGGGGCGTCGAGTGGGAATGTTCATGTCCCTTGCTGCCTTTGGGGCCATTGCAGGTCCTCCGATATCAGGCGCTATCAGTACCGCGTCAGGAGGATTTGTTGATGCTGGTTACTATGCAGGCAAGTTTATCCAATGTGCGGTCCCTCTGCGTGCGCTGATCTTGTCTAGGTGGCATCATTATGTGTGCTGATATATTGCTACTTTTGGCGCGATACCTCCACCTAGGACGCCTCCGGGGAAAGTGTTAAACGACCCATTCAAGTAAATCAGGTGAAGTGCCATGTTACAGTACAAATTTTCCTTCTCAGAGAGAGTTTATCGACACGAGATGTCGAGTAGAAACGACACTTCATATTTAGTGTAATGATTTGATTTGCGCATTGATAAGGGTTGAGCGCTGAGCTCTCAAGTTCATCCCATGTGTGATTTATCGATGTTTTAATTAAGATATACCAAGCCAAGAACATGAAGGTAACTGTGGTCTATGTAGAGGAATCGAGTCAATGAAACACCCTCATTACTCACCAGCTATCAGACTCCCATAACACGGAAGTTACCAGATCTATTACCCGAACGTGAACAAGATAAGACAGGAAATGCTTCTGGGGTATAGCCTCGCAAACTGCATACACGTAAAAAAACTGCAGAGATAATGATACGAGGGTAAGATTTGATTATCCTAATATTAGAATCAGCTCACCTGATGTGAACTCTACGATGCAGAAATAATCAAATTCAATTGAATGGCGATTCGAAGCTGAGAAGTCAAAAAAAAAACTGATACAATGTACTCACGTATCACATATTACAGTACTTAGTTCCATCTAGTAAATCGAGAGATGAGTATGTCATCAGACTCGGATCGACAACTCCACGACAGCTTCACTGTGATGAAGCTGTCAGCCCAGATCGGAACTCAGGCTGTCAACCTTCGGTCTATATCTCGCCTGTCGCGAATATTACCCTTGTTCACGCCTGTTTGCAAGACTGGCGATGGGATTTAGATCCATAGAAACTAATGTTTCAAATTTGTCCAAAACAGCATCATGATCGGGATTCAGGGAAGCGCAGAGCGATCTCGGTGGTTTCAAACAAGTGCGCCGCAACTGCCAGTGACTCCCAGTTCTGTGCACGCAAGTAGACTTGCGCAGTTGACATTAGTACTGACGCACGGTCAAAAGACATACAATAGTATATTAGCACCGGGTGTAAATGGATTGATACCATATTGTAGGCTCGCCCTTTATGCCCCGGAGCAAATCACGAATCCTGCAACCAAGGTTTCAAGATTAGTGAATGACAAGTGTATGTCCCCCAGCTAGAATGAATGCAATAGGGGGGCACAACGATACCTATACGGGAAAAGACCCAGGAGAAGACAAGATTCGCTTCTGCTTCTGCTTCCCCTTCTTCATTGTCTACCAGACGCATCTTCAACCAATCTTGGATAATACCACGTCCATCTGGTATCCGAATACATCCCGTGCCACTGTGCGGCAGTCGGAGCCGGTTTACCAGGTATGATTCGGAGAAACCGGTTCCCGCTAACCGATAGTTTCACCAGACGAAGCAACTCCAGGAACACAGCAGATGGGAGTGACGGCGGTGTAGGAACCTAATAGAGTAAAATAACTAGACATCCATGAGGTGTTCCGAGATGAAAGAACTGGAAAACTGTCTGGTGGTTGTGTTGTTGGATCGGAAGACGTGAAGGGGTGCGGGACGAAGAAGATACAGCCGCCTGCAACGCGATCCCACACTTATGTCGGAGATCGGGAAGAAGACCTGTGACAGTAACGTGTTTCACGTTCAAAACGCGACCAGACACAATACCAACATAGCTCGAAACCACTCCTACGACGAAGATCCTCCGTGGGAGGCCCGAGGTCCGGGAGCAATACAAACATGAGGGTTGGCAAACCACCTCAGTTTTAAATCTGTACCGAGAAGTGTAGATCAGACTTCTTTTCTTCGTCAAACGAGTCAACAACAATCACCACCTATCTCCTGTATTATCTAAATCTCTGTCAAGAATGTTCCACATAGTTGAGATGAGTGTACGTCGATTTGTCGACATAAAATTCGCGGATGGCAACCTCAGCAGCGAACACTGCAGTGGTAGTGTTTGTGCAATGCATGCTGCATAACGCTTATTATGATAAGGTGAAGAAAAAAACAGTCTCGATACTATGCTTACTAGGCGATGTCAGGATCAAAATTTCCTTACTCCTCTATGGAGACGTTCGTGGTGTTTGTGCGCCATTTTCGTGCCTGAGAGCTGAAGTCAGATGTATACCGAATCTTTCCCTATGCCTCGCCACTACCTTGGGCTACACGGGATTGCGTATTCTTCTATTTCCACCTCCAACATCCCGAAACCGGTATTAAATGGTCTTCGCCTTCTTCGAAGGCGATTGGAACATGCACAGCATGATCAATTAAGATGTTGCGCCTAACGACGAATTGAAAGTATCAATCCAGTCAAAGAATCCTCTACAAGTGCCTTGATACCTAGACAGCTATAGTGCATAATCAGCACAAAGTCATAATCAACAGACCATCTTGAAATGATGGCAAGTGTCAAGGGAGGGCGTTCGGAAAGGACAAAGCATGCTCGTAAGTAAAACCTTCTTGAATCGGGTGCAAAGATTCGTTTCCACCTCGTTTACCATGCCTGGCGATGGAGAAGTCAGAGTAGCAGTTGTAGACACGACTGTATATGCAGGAAAAGTGTCAGATGTCAGAAGATTAATGATGCTGTAAATCAACTTGTTGTCTCCACGTGATCCGACGGTTCTTCCCGGGAAGCCAATTTTTTGCAGCAAGTTACAGCAAATTCACAGCTCACTTCGCTCCGAAAGCGGTCCAAAGACACTAACACGAGTGACCTCGTCCATAGGATGCAAGGCAACCACGATGCACGGAGTTCAACACGTGTAGGCTGTGCAAATATGCAGTGCGTATCTACATCCACAATGCGGACTGTGCATGTTGGGAACGTGGGAGGTGTGCGCCAAACTAGGTATCGAATATGCCTCCCGTGCTGGTCGGATGGTGTCTTATAGACGGGCGGTCGATTACCAGTTGGCTTCCAAGAGACCCCAACAATCACGATGGAACGACCAAGGTTCAGAAGATCAAGGCGAATGAGAAATACCGAAGACCAACCACGGCGAACTGCTGTCCCACCGCGAGGACGGCCTACTCCAACTCACCCCAAAGAGACAAACGTAATACGATTGCCTGAAGGAAGTGGCCTGGGGAGATTTACCTTGGATGTTGGAGGTCCTCTTGATGCAGTGACAAGTGTCTGTTGGTCGAGAAATGGAGAACAAATGTTCTCAGGTTCTCGAGATGGAACGATCCGGGTTTGGTCGTCAGGGACCGGAGCCCAAGTCGCTCTGCTCCAGGGACACACCAACACGGTTCACGCCATCGCAATATCTTTTGATGGGCGCTTCATTGCAAGCGCATCCTCTGACTGTACTGTTCGCTTATGGAGCGTGCGCACTTATGAAGCAGTCAGCCCCCCCTTCGAGCATGCCGACGAACTCTATTGCGTCACATTCTCCCCTGACCGTAAGCGTGTCGCATGTGGTGGGAAAGACACCAAGGTGTATCTGTGGGATATAGAGCCATACACTAAGCCAGACGCTAGTATCACGGATAGCTGTGAACCAGCTCCGGAATTGCCGTTGGCACCCTCAGATGAAGATGTAAGAACCGTTCACACTGTGCGCTTAATTGTTCGAAGTAGCTGATGCGGGCAATTATTTCAGGTCCTTAACGAGCTCTTGATACAGGAGGTAGGGAAGCGCATTACTTATGCTTTCAATACTCATAACCAGCTGCAGGTCGCTGGCTTCCTTCCCCCGTTGGCGCTTCAGAATGGAGTACGTATATCGTACCATGGCGTGATATCTCTGATTTGACTGTCGCAGGTTCCACCCGATCTGAATGTTCCCTCAGCGTTTACTGAGAGTTGGCCCAGTAACGAGATCAACAATGCTCTTGAAGTAAGTGCCAACATGTGGGCTGTGTAGTTTGCATTTCAGACGCCTAATCATCATCTTGACAGGATGCACCAAAAGACTCAGACCAACCAGAGGAGTCTTCTGAAGTATTTCCTAGCCCGATACCTTCCTCATCCTCATCCAAGCGTCGTTTCTTGGACAGGCTACCACTCTTTCGTCGTTGAAACGATATCGATGATTGTGGCGCCGCGAATTTGTAGGTGTATATTATCTCTCGCATCACATGAGCAATTATTCATGATTTCTAGGGTCCTAGCGAAAGGATGATAATATCTGAATATAATCTTCGTTTCTGATTTATCCCATAGAGATTGTGTGACTCACAAATGCATTAACGGTATCATTCGACTGCAACCTCTGTATCGATGGTGATATTGTGTCAGTTCAACTGGTTACTTTACCTACCGTCTCCGCTTCTTCAGGGAATGATTGTCAAAATATTTAGCCTATTTCTGCCTTGTTTTGCGTATATTCCCATTATGAAATAATTCCGGTGTGTTTGATTCTCAAATTTGTGGCTGTAATGCCGCACAGGAGTATTATATGCTTATATCTTAACACCTTTTTTGCAGTTGCATGGAGTCCTGCCGAACGCAGTTATGGACTTGAGCCCCATGGAACGCACACCCTTAAACTGAATTTCTGTTCTTATGTAGGGTAAGTCTCAAGGGTTTGGGAGAACAGTGACTTACACGTTCTGAGCGTCCCAGTGTTCCGTCAGTCGATCATCCTTCTTGCCTATATATAGGAAGTAGGACGTTCGAATGTGCACGATATCCTCACTCATTGCTGATCGATCGATCCTCCACGCACGATTCCGAGTCCGTTGCGTGTGGCACTTGAAATCGAAATCGGGGTCAAGGCGGACGCCTCCGAGTCCTCCGCTTCCGCTTCCGATTATGTCTTTGCCTTCTCGCTCTCGCGCATCATTCTAACGTTCTCTGTTCTAGAATGATAAATTACCACCATTGATGTGGGGAGGCTGCTTACCCAGTCAATGTGCCAAAAACAGCTGTCAGTAGTGCAGAAGAATCAGAGTCACGAAAGCAACAAGAAAAACGACGTACTTCTGGACAATCTCTTTCCTCGTCATCCAGTTAAAAGAACCAAGGTCTTAGCAGAGAGGTTTTCTCAAATCCAGCAGCAGCTCGCCAGTACTTCCGGAGGACTCTCTGCCAGTGATGAGTACTTGCGAGGCCCACATGCGAAGAATCGAACGCCGGTGAAAATTAGTCATTCATTTCAACGCACATACATGATTTACACTTATTTCTGACGTAGTAGAGTGCACATGATAGCCCTCCGTCATCGATTCGTCGAAGTCCAGCTACTGAACAACCTCGAAAGCCACTGCATTCCACGGATTACTTTTACATTTAAATCCCTATCGCTCGGGCTGGACAGTGAGTCGCAAGCAATTTTCCTTGAGACTCGCTTACGCAACTACGTTCAGTGGATGCCAAGGATTGACAGTCTCAAAAACAATTCTGGATTTCAGACCCGATCCTTTTGCATATGGTCAACTGTATACTACGCTGTCACGCGTGGAAAATCGACGAGATACACTCTGTTTATTTGTGTCAACGAACGAGGAAAAAGATAGAGCCAATATCGCGTACAGGCGCTTGCTTTTGTAATGAATGGACCCAGAATCACAAGCAACGACCGGGGATGGCGGCTTGTATTTATATATGAGAGAGAATTATTCATCTAGTGGGAACAGTGAAAAAAGCCGTCCTGCCATGCAGGTGAGTTATTTTATCAAATCCAGGAAAACTACTGATGCTCACGCAAGTCGGGGTAGGGCAGGCCTTGCATGCACCATCATTGATGCACCACCCGGGACATTTGTCCGCGTTAGCGGGCACGGCAGAGATTGATGATGCTAAAGCAGCGACGACGGCGAGTACAATTGCAGAGGAGAAACCCATTGTCTGTGACTCGTGTGATATGGGGTCAGATGATTCTGAAGAAGATAGTAGGGATGCGGCTGGGCAGGGCTGGCTTTAAGTTATGTGCTGAATATTGTTCTTTGAAACCCTTACGGGGTTGTGTCTTCAAACAGATGCACATCATGATGGTACTGCAAGTCAAGGACTATTGGAAATTGCCGTGGAACTGATTATCCTAATGACATCTAAATTATGGAGGGTGGTGGTTTCCCTGATGGACTCAGAATATTCCCGTTTCCAATCAGCTGTCGACTCGGCACTAAATGTACTCAACATCTCAGAGTCATCTCCATATGGGTTAAAAACCCTCATTACAGTTACAATTGTACATTAACTATTGATATATGCTGAGCAAAATGCGAAATCCCTGTAGACAGCTCCTATGTACGCGTGTTTAAACTTTAGATCACGCGCTGAATTTCACGTGGCATTTATCACACAGGGTAAAGCCAGTTGGCAAAACTGCTGGGTTCTACTAACACTTGGCTCCAAGACACCATATGGAAATGGGTGCAAAAAATTCACCTGGCAGCGTCTACATATGCCACCATGCTGCCAGCGTGCGGTACGCTCCATTTATCTACCTACTTTATTGCTCTGATCACCCTTTCCGAGATTTATGGGCGGCCTACTACTAATCCGAGTCTGAGACCCACTCTGCCTTACCTCGGATTCCGACATGCCAAGCCCAATTACAATAGCCTTAGCAATCCCATATACCTAAGATTGCACCTGCCGATAGCATTTTATTGTCATCTGAAGAAGCCTCTGACATCTTAGAACTCCGGCGTTGCAATCCTTGTGCATTAGCTAAACAGTCAGGAAGCTTCAAGCTTCAATCTCCACAACCACTGGCTTTGGTCACCATTGCACGACGCATCTTCCCAGAAGACTGACGAACACCTCAGTCCACGACGTTGCAGTAGAGATTATATTCCGAAGCAATATGCATATACCTCTTCGTACCTTCCAGAGGACGGGAAGGCACTCGAAACTGTGTATGTTGTCAATTATGTGAAAGGCATGGGACCATGCAAGCGTTAATCATATCCCACCACTGCTGCTCTGTGATAGAATCGAGTAACACAGCCGACAACTGTTCAGGTGCGATTGGGAGGAAAATGCCAGTTAGGTAAAGGGCACGCTGCCTGAATAATTTGCAGCACAATATAATCGTACTGATGCAACAGTCTATATGGTGACCCCCAAACAAATGGGGGTACCAGTTGGAATTCCTCACGAGAGAAAAGACCAGTTGGAGATAGCACAAGTCGCGGTGATTCTCGAAAAAGCGGTCAGGACCATCATCGGTAGGTGTTGCACTTGGTTGTGGACGAACTGCGGTCAGGATGGCGGGGGAAAACCAGATCTGGTAGACTCGCATCGTCAATGGCATCGATTGAGGCAATTTCTTCTCGGGCACTGTAAACAGCACGAAGAGCGGCATGGTGTAAATTGTGAGGCGTGTTGCTGTCTATGCAAGCGACAAGGTTCTCGATGAACTGATGTTGTTTAGCAGGGCTGCAGCGCACTTTCATAACATCCAGTAGCAAAAGGATGTCATATGCCGATTCCTCGTCGGAATAAATGTTGAGGTAGTCCACTAGAACTAGATATTCCACAAGTGAGCAGGGTCCCGAGATACATTGGCAGCATTGAGCGTGAAGCGTAAACAGTGTATTTCGCAGAGCATCCAACAAATCCCAGGGATAATTTTGTTCGGATGACCTCCTCGTGAATAAATCTTCCTGCATGTGTCCAGGTTCCGGATGACGTGGAATGAAGGACTACGGTAGTAACGTTTGGCAGGCTCAAGCATGAGACAAAGAGGTTCCGTGCCCGACGTGTGAGTCACGGTGTGACCAGATGAACATCATGATGTGTAATCACGTGAGATAAAAGAACTTGGTCGCGTCAGATATCGCAATTCATCATGATACGCTGCCCCATGATGCATCTGTCTGACTAGTACAAAGTTCTTTTTCCCCATCTTCTGAAGCGCACCACATGCGTGATAACATCTTTAGTCACATCCCTGTTGGTCTTCCCCTGGTTTTTGACGGCCATTTCGGGACGTGGAGACTCGGTGGAGTGTATATGATAATCTGCTCAAATCGCAGATTCATGAACATAGCCGACAAGCTGCTCATTGCACCTCATTGAGTACAGTGGGATGAACATGCTGTTTCTGCGAGTACTGACTCAGGCAAACGCTCCAGGATCCAGTCATCAAATTCGCGCTGCATTTCCGTCCAAACGTCATGACAAATAACAAAATTTGCAGGTCAATGACTCGGATTCGCATAGTTCTGCCTATTATTAGAACGGGATCTTATGCCATTGATCAGGAATGTGATATCACTTATCCAATTCCGCGTTACATGCGAGTGAGGATAGATGGTGGGGCGGCCGTGCTTGTCTTATTTATGTAAGTGCATTTATACGAGGATTTTTCATTCCTCCACACTCGTTCCTTTTGATGACAACCTCTGTGAATGCTATCCTAGAGCAGCAAACCCCGACAACGGACGGCTTTGGTCTTCCTGTCTCTTTAATGTCTTCTATTGATAAAAGAAGTTCTTCTTTACCCACTGATGACCTGGTGGATGAGGTGGAGCAACAGTTCTCGTGGACAACGGCTATCTTTCATCGAAAGCGGATAGTGCCCCCTGATCCTGATGCAATCGCGACCAGACGCTCTGTTTTTGATGATCCTGACCTTGCGCCACACTATTGGCCCAAGAAGGAATACGAGAATCTCCACAGATTCGATCCAACCGCTCGTTGGACATACAGGGAGGAAAAGGTCAGTTTTAAACTTATCGTCATTTAAAGTGAGGTTGCTCATTTAAAATGGGAGGAAGGCCCTGGTCCGCAAGTTGGATTGGAAGATTATGATTATGGCAACTATAGGATTTTCCGCCTTGAACTTGGACAGGAGCAACATCAACCAGGCAAACTCGGACAGTTTTTTGCAGGATCTTGGATTGACTACAGACGGCAAGTTTGTTCGATTGCCATCTGAATAATATCCTGACTTTTAGTTATCCAGACTTCAACCTCGGAAATACCGTGTTCTTATTGGCATTCTTGTGCGCAGAACTACCGTCACAGCTTGTCTCGAAGCGAGTACGTGTATTTACTGTAGATTGTTTCGTGTGGCTTATGGTCGCATTGAAGGTTGGCCCCGATCGCTGGATACCAACGCAAATCTGCCTCTGGAGTATGTAACAGAACAACTGTAACAAAACAGTTCTCATCGATAGCTCATAGGTTTCGTATCTCTGTCACAATTCTGGCTGACCGGTAGGACCTCGTTCCTGGTCTGCCGAGCGCTTCTTGGGTAATATCATGTAATTACTGTCCCAAAGCTTATTTTCACTGACTAGTGAATTCAGCACCTTGCAAGGCGGGTAAGTCCAACTCCTGCCTGCGCTCGAGTACACTTTTTGACAATCCACAGTTATATCCCTGACCTGATATTGTATCTATCTTGTATGCCAGTTAACTTCCATCTCATCTTATACTGCTGACTTTTCGGACAGATTTTTACACGAAGACGGAGCTACCCATGCGCCTCGCCCTGTTCTGGATGTCTTTGAACTTCTGCGGCATCGTTGCTAGTTTTCTAGCCTACGGCACGCTTCACATGGATGGTGTCGCTGGCGCTGCTGGATGGCGGTCAGTAGATGTTTGATGCTCATTTCGCAAAAACCTGACTTGATCGAAGGTGGCTGTTCATGATTGAGTGCGTCCATTTCTTTTTAATGACATAAGACGCGCGAACTCGACCCTCCCACAGGGGAATCCTCACTTTACTTATAGGATTTTTCAGTTTTTTCAACATGCCTCCATCGCCAACGCAGACCAAAACATGGTTCCGGCCAAACGGTTGGTTTACGGAAAGAGAAGAAATCGTTATTGTCAACCGAGTACTTCGAGATGATCCTAGTAAGGTAAGTAATTGTGTCACAGTCCCGTTAGAATCTACAACTAAACTTCTTCAGGGTGACATGCACAACCGCGAGGGCCTTACATTGCGTCGTCTGTGGACAGCAGTGTGTGATTATGACCTTTGGCCAATTTACATCCTGTACGTCGTTCCCGTGATCTTTATAAGAGTTGGGCACTCACAAAACGTAGTGGCCTCATGTTTGGCATCCCGAACACTCCCCCTGCGACATATCTCACTTTACTACTTACGGACATCGGGTGGGTATCACAAGCATCCCTTCGTTTGACACACTCAATACTAGGAACCCAGATTCGATACATTTAATACCAATCTCCTTACGATACCCTATCAGGCTCTCGGAATTGTCACCATGTTTTTGATCACGCTTGTCTCAGAGTTCGTCAACGAGCGTTCTATTGTGTCAATGATAGAGGACGTCTGGACGTTGCCTTTCCTTGTTGCACTCTATGCACTGCCCAGCAACCCTAATCCTTGGATATTTTTTGTGAGTAACTCGTTTTACATAGCGCATCATACGCAGTTTACTCAACTGTTCAGGCTGTGGTGACTGGTCTACTGTCATATCCGTAAGTTCGAACTTGTCATCATTAATATTCTTGAAGACAATTCTTGACGTCCTCGTGTTACCAGTTATACCCATGCAATCCAGGTACTACTTGAAACGATCCTCGAGCGAAATACTAATCTCTTGTTTCAGGTGGCATGGTGCTCTCGTAACGCTGGGGCTGTGGCAAGTCGAACAGTCAACGCGTCGTTATACAACATGTGTGGAATTCTCCATTTTCAAACTGGAGACATACTCATCTTCCGCTAGGTTCGTGCAAGCCAGCGGAATCATATCCGCGCAGATCTACGTAGCTAGCGAGGCTCCCAGATGTATGTCACTCTTCTTTTTCCTTCACAGGCAACATGATCATCACATTCATCCCCGCGCGCAGATCAACGCGGTAACATGATCCTCATCATCATCTGCATCGTCAACATCTGTATTCTGTACCCAGGCACGAAGGCATATTACATCTGGCGCAACCGACAACGAGCTAAGATTTGGGATGCGATGACGACAGAGGTGAGTTCATTGTGTACTTTCTAAAGAGCTAGGGCTCTGGCACTAAAGACTTATTAAATGACAGGAACGTGTACACTATCTGAGTACAACCAAGGATGTTGCGAACAGAAGACTCGATTTCCGATTCGCGCATTGATGATATGTTCAATTATGCAGATTTAATCAATACTGCATTCGACTTGCGAGTCTTGAGAACACAAGATAGGAGGAGCGCAGTACCCTCAGCAGTTGAGCTCGAAGTGTCCGCCGAAAAACAGATGTATTCGACGAGCCCTGTATCCCCAGCTGAAAAGCTCGGGTTCATCGGGGCTAAAAGCACGAAAATATTTGAGTATAGATCGCTAACGGCGTGTTTGGTTGCGTCGCTGTCATGCCACGCAAGAGTACTACATACTCATACCTTAACATTCTTTCGCAGGTGCATTGAGTCTTGCCGAACGCAGTTGTGCACTTGAGCTTCGAGTCCATGGAACGCACACCCCTGAACTGAATCTCCGTTCTTATGCAGGGAATACTGAGGCAAGTCTCAGTGGATTGGGATAACAATAACTTACACATTCCGAATGTCCCAGGCGTTCCGAGGATTAGACAACATCCTTTTTGCCTATTATTCTAGGGCTATAGGAAAGTAGAGCGTTCGAATGTGTGCAAGCTTATGGTTTAGCACTACAATTTATGATGTGTCGACCGAAACATGCATCTGACATTGCTTCAGGTACGTACAAGTACAAGTGCAATCATCGAGAATGTATCCAATTCTGGTGTAATTCAGGTACTCTTCGGAAGTGGGGTCTCTGCATACGGTGCCTTCACCCAATCAGCCTTCTCTGCAATCATACGTATTTACTGGACTGTTTTAGGACTCAACGACACATTTATAACACCGAGGTTCTCCTCGAGATACTGTGCAAGTCAAAATCACGAATGTCCAAGGTTATATCCTCAAGATCATGCTTAGTCCGGGATGGGATGAAAAGTAAAGATTTGCATGGATATAGTACAGCCTCCCATGATGCACATATATTGAATATCAATACTCTTTTGTTATAATACTCATCCCTTCCGCACTCATATTACTCCAACCCGTGCTCTGGTCCCTAGTACAGTATGCAAGTGCCGTGATAATCAGGGACTAGTAGTAAATCTTTTACTATTGACCAGCTTCTCAAGCATAACGCTGACTACAGTCCTGAACTCTTTCACAGCAACGACGACACACTCTCCCTCTCCCTGCTCTGAATCGCGCCTCCTCTGTGCTCTGAGAACATCATCCACATATCCAACGAGCTCCCTGAGATCATCTTCCGAAGCAATGTGCATATACATCTTCGTGCCTTCCACAAGGACGGGAAGAAACTCGAAACAGTGTATGTCGTCAATTACAAATTCGGCATAGCGCCATGCGAGTCTCATCATGTCCCACCACTGCTGCTTTGTGATAGCATCGAGCGATGCAACCGACAACTGTTCAGATGGAATTCGGAGGAGGATTCCAGATAGGTAAAAGGGACACCGCGAGTATGATTCGCAGTACTCTCCGACCATGCTGATGCACCGATCTATATGGTGATCCCCAAACAAATGGGGGTGCCAGTTGGAATCCCTCGCGAGGGTAAAGATCAGTCTGAGATAGCACAAGTCGCGGCGATAATGGAAGTGGTGAGGATCGTCAGCGAGTGTTGTGCCTGGTCGCGGACAAACCGTAGTCAGGATAGCGGGGGAAAACTTGGTCAAAACCATGTCCCGCAGCTTCGCATCAATGGTATCGATCGAGACGATTTCTTCTCGGACAATGTGAGTAGCGCGAAGAGCGACATAACGCAAATGGATAGGCATGTTACTGTCCATGCAGGCGATGAGGCTCTCGATGAATTGATGTTGTTTAGCAGGGCTGCAGCGCACTTTCGTGACACCGAGTAGACAAAGGATGTCAGATGCCACTTCCTGGTCGTCAGAATAGATGTCGAGGTAGTAGTCCATCAGCCAGTCGAAGTCTTCTGGCGAGTGGGAATCGCCTGCCCCTAAACTTGAATACGAGTAATCCCACAAGTCGGCAGGGGTCCCGAGACGCTTTGGCAGCGGCGAGCGTGAAGCGCAGTGCATTCTGCAGACCATCCGACAATTCCCAGGGATAATCTTGTTCGGATGACCCCGCTCGTGAATAAATCTTCCTACACACGTCCAGGTTTCGGATGGTATCGGATGAAGGTTTATAGTGACTTTGAGCAAGCTCAAGGATGCGACAGATAATGTCAAGGAGGTTCCATGCTTGGCGTGTGACTCCTGTGCTGTCTTTCTCGAGATCGCCTCCATCCCATGCCCAGAGAACCCTTTGGAACCGCATTAAAAGGTACTGCGTGAGTTGAGGCAGAGCAGCACTACACGATCTCTTGGTTAAACATAGCAGAAGAAGCAGCGGATGAGTCAAGAGCACCTTTTATCAATCTGAATTATGTCCTTTTTGTCAAACTGAAGCTCGACCATGACACAAGCTAGAAGAGTGCAATTGGCTACGATTTGATTCGATGGAGAGGATGGAGATGATAACAGTTTTGATATCACCTTTATGGCGAATGCTTCTATACTTTGATTTACTCGCCCAGTGACAAAGTGGTAAGGAAGTGAATGTGACAGCCACTCCGTGACATAGTCGGGACAATCATCCAACGGATTCCACGCAAGTTGACGATTGCCATCTTCTGGAAGACAAAGATTCATAGTTGCGGTAAGCACCGTGTCGTTGGCTGTGACAATCCGGGTCATGTTTTTAGACATGACGTTGGCTGTGTCAATGTTCCACAAGTTCATCTCGCTAAATATTTCGTAGTCTCTTCTCCCAGGACCAAAAAATTCGCCATGGCCCTGAAGAATACGTCCGTAGTATAGATGGCTTAGAGCCATTACACAAGCCGAGGCTTTCCCCTCCAACGACGGTACAACGTTCCCATCAAAGCCGACCGCAGCTTGTGAAAATATCAGACAGCTGATGCAGCATGTCTGAGACATCAAGATCCAGGGGCCATTCGACCAGCGGAACAAGGCTGGCAGCAGAAAGAAACACCTCAGGATCCGTGGATGTCTCCAGCAGCCACTTGATGCTAGGTGCTTCGAGCTTGTTGGTGGGTATGTGCGGGAGATCGAGGGAAAGGATGGATTCCTTCTCCGCCAAAACATCCAGATTCTCCAGATCCCGGTCGCGCATTTGTGCCTCTGAGTTTCCAACATTTGTCGAAGAACGCGGAACCAAAGAACGCAGCCCTGTGTGAAGCGCGGCGGATATCAGCTGAGGAGAGCGTCGTGCGAATGCGGCAGTAGCACGCACAGCACCTGTGGAATGAAATGAGCACTGGGTATCCTGTGTAAGAGTAGATAATAACGTCACCTGCCAGTGCTTTGGAAAATCGGGCCCAACTTGATCCGAGAGTAGCAAGAAACTGTTGCAGTATGGCTGACAAGAAACGGTCAACATATAGGCACATGCAAGAAAATATGTCTCACCATGCGTTGACGTCGGGAGCTGTCGGAAGTACCTGGAGGCTCGTTTGGGGGTCGGGAGTGAAACTCCTGCAATGTTGATTCAGACTGGAAACGACCACCAGAATTCATGAAATGATCTTACTGTCAATGTGCAACTTGCGCAGGAGCACCGACATTGGCGTCTGAAATGGACACGAAGAAGATATCGAACATGCCATAGCTAGAACAGAAATCCAGAGACCATTGTGGCAATGATCACCCAAGCGATGCTGGGTTGGTCGTACCACATGTGGGCGCCGAGGGCGATCTCAAAGAGAAGAAGTGAGACCTGAAGCAAGACAGGAAAGGACTGCACGACAGCATCGAAATACCAAGTGATGAGGCCGTCAAACATCTCTTGTCTGTGCTTGCCTCGATCCTCCTGCGAGCCGCGACCATATCTCTTGGACTTGTAGTAGCCGAGCCACTGCTTGCCCCAGTACAGCCCCGAATGCTGCTAGCAAGCTCATGGACAAGCTTGCATATGCGACCATTTGGATCCACAAAGTCGATGCAGACGGCGACCACGTAGATGCTGGGTCTACGGGCGTAGAGCCTGCTGCAGTGAAGTTGCTGAGTCCGATGCACACAAGTTGGGTGAGAAGGGTATTGGTGGTGTCGCTGGGGTCGGGACTGAGATTGGGCTCCACTGCGACAGTGAAAGACGAGCTGACAGTGGAGAAAAGACCAGACTTGTCGAGCATCAGTCTCAAAACGGATCGAAGATAAGCGCGCTAAACCTACAAAGAGCAAGATACTATCCATGTCTTTGGAGTATCGCTCGAGGAAGTCGCTGTCGTGTTCCTCTGCGACTCGTCCGTACAATTCCCAGAAACGAGACCAATTGTCCTTGCCACTCTGAGCCTTCGGCACAATCGACGAATTCTGGAGAACTTCCAATACTTTCTTCATGGTATCTGATCTGCGCATAGGGTGTCATCGGCTGCAATCGCTCGGCTGATTTTTCGCTTACAATTCGCTTAGAGTTGGTTGGTCCTTCCTTTCCCAACCTTTTCCGCTTGGCTGAGAGAATGTATGAGCTTGTTTAAAATCATCATCGATAGGGACTTACAGAGCTAAATCGCCATCCGGTGCAACTTTGGAAACACTTTCCTGTTCGTGAGGTTCTGATGACTGGGAAGGCGCAGTGTTCGAGCTGCAGTTCTGGTGAAGAGTTGCACAGAAGCATCAGGGCAGAACCACTCACATCCCTGATGGTAGCTTTACCGCTGAAGGCCCACCATGTTCATTCTCCCTATCTTGCTGTTATGCAGGTGACAGATGCCAGGAATTGGTCACTTACTCTGAATTGTCCAGGTCCAGGACGTACCCTGTTCTGGGGCAGACTTTTCATTGGTATGGTTCTCGGCGTGGTCAGTACTAGATGCTTTTGACATGAGTAAGTGAGGTATTCAGTGGATGTAAAATACAAGCGAGTGGGATTGGGAAGAGTCTGAGCGCACATAGCCAAACACTTGTGGTACACAGCAACGTGGTTGAGGGCCTGCATTGTGCAACCATGACAAAAAACACGCTGAGGGTGTTCTTGAAGGTTGCCATCTTGGTGTAAGTTCAGTTTAGGTTCCTTATCACCTTCGAAATTCGACACAGAGATTCGTTCTCGATTTGTGCTCGATCACATTGAATAGGGCATGTACATTGGATGCCAAATATGTTCAGCGCGAGTGAGCGCTGAGCGGGATACGGCTATCTAATTCGGGCGGCAGTCGCGTCTCGCTTACTCATGCCGTGTCAATAATGTCACCACTCACCAGGATCCCTGCCTGTCTTGTATCACAAACCTATTGCAATATTCCACCACCAATTGATATGATGCACTGCATTCAAACCGCTCCTCGCTTACACCTCCTGACTATGATAAGCGCAGAGCCTCGTACACACTCCTCTTCTAGATGCTGACCGTACCCCACAAGTGCCTCCCTCTTTCAGCGCTCAGATCTGAATAGCTTCTACTTTACTGATTCCGTTCCACATGCAAAGGAGGGCTTTGAGCAGCTAAATCCTACTCAGATACCGCATATACGACTCCTTGGAGGCCTATGGCGTTTATCAAGAGTGAGCTTTGTGCATGGAGGAAGCCCGTTCGCTTTGACACCATATGGAAACGGGTACAGAAAACGACCACTCGACAGCGTCCACATATGCTATCATGTTATCGGTGTGCGGTACGCTTCATTTATCTATCTACTTCATCAATCTGACAACCCTTTCTAGTTTTAATCCGAGTCTGAGTTTCACGAACATCTGCAAAAGTGTGTGTCGGACTGGCACCACAAGTTCAAGGCGCATATTGAGGCAGTCATAATTTGAACAACGTCATGATCACGAACACGTGTTCGTTGACGCTGAGCGTGTTCTTGAAAGTTGCCACCATGGTGTAAGCTCGTCAGTTAAGTTGTGAAGATAAGCCAAGCCAAGTTTAGGTTCCCTATCGCTTTTGAAATTCGACACGGGCCCGGAGAATCACGTTCTCGATTTATTCTTGATCACATTGAGTAGGTGTCATGGTGCGTGTTGGATTCTTTCACTTGAATCGCACTAACAGCCCTCAGGTGCTCTCCTCAGAAATCTTGAATGTCGAATACGTTCAGTGTGAGTCGCGTGCGAGCACCGAGCGCCATGACCATTTACTTGAGACAGATGTGCACTTACCCATAGTGATGGTGTTGCTTTTTCCATGCCAGCGACCAACCAGCGTTCTCTCTCTTTCTGCATATGGAAGGAACGACTGTCTTCCTTCTCTTTTGGTCTGACTAGGGGAGACTATATTTTGTGGCGTTTACCGGCTTCAAGTCGCGTTCCACGTAAATCGTCGTCTTTGTAAACTTATGATGCGTCCAAGATATGTCCACGGTTTCGCTAAGTGAATCATGATGGAATTCGGGTGGCAGTTTATGTAATTTTCACCTGCTCAATCATGTGGCCAGGATTTCAGCACTGCAATTTATCATCGGTCGAACGAAACATGCGTCTGACATTGCTTCAGCTACATACAAGTACAGTCACAATCGTCTAGAATGTATCCAAGTGGCTCGAATTCATAGCACAGTTCAGGTGCTCTTCGGAAGTGGGGTCTCTGCATACAGCGACTTCATAGCTGCTGGGGATAGCGATCCCCAACCACCCAATCAGCCTTCTCTGCAATCGTACGTACTTCCTGGACCGATTCACGACTCAATGACACATTGACAGCAACGAGGTTCTCCTCGAGATACTGTACAAGTCAAAACCATGAATGCCGAGGTTATACGCGGTGATGTGGCTACTGACCTTGATCTTCTTTGTACCCGGAATGGGGATGACATCTTCACCTTGGGCAAGAAGCCATGCCAACGCGACTTGTCCAGCGGTTGCATTATATTGTTCGCCTACTCTTTTCAGGTTATCTGCCAGTTTCAATATGTTCGGGAAATTCTCCTTCGAGTATCTAACCAGGTACGGTTCAGGTGAGTCCCCACTAGGCACTGACATGACACATACCTTGGAACCATCCTCCTGAAATCATTAGATTCGAAGTCATCTGGAGATTTCTTTTCATACGGTGAGTGTCCAATGACTTTTAAACATTCTACGGTACTTACATACTGTCCCGTGATCAAACACGCCAAGAGGCGAGTAGGCAATGATTTTGATTCCAAGCTCACGAGCCGTGTTTAGAATGTCGAGCTTCGAGTCCTCGATGTCGAGTGTGAAAGGCGAATACTCCACTTGGACGTAGCGATAGGGTGC
Organism: Suillus subluteus; assembly: GCA_016647755.1. Taxonomy (NCBI): domain Eukaryota; kingdom Fungi; phylum Basidiomycota; class Agaricomycetes; order Boletales; family Suillaceae; genus Suillus; species Suillus subluteus. The sequence continues at coordinate 565,417 of JABBWI010000045.1, forward strand.
ACTTTCTGAGCGCGGCGCAAGGTGTCCGCAGTGCATTCAGACAGCCCGAGATACTTCACTTTCCCTTGTCTTCCCAGCGATGAGCATGAGCTAAGGTTCCACGAATTGTTCGCTTACTTGACAAGTTCTGCCATAGCGCTGACAGTTTCCTAGCCGATTTCAGAAAACTTCAGAGAGTCCACAGACAAAGACTTACTTCGATTGGCGTTTGGGGATCAGGTCTACATGATGATGATGATAATGAGGTTTGAGTATAACCTATTTAACACGCTGGGCGCACCTGTGCAAGTAGTAAAGCTCGACCTTGTCAACACCAAGCAACCTTTGTGATTTTGCAAATGACTCGTGCACATTTTTGGGGGATCCATCAACCCCTCTACCGTCAGATCCACTGATGACGATACCGAATTTCGTAGCAAGAAAGATTTTGCTCCGTTTTTCGGGGTTCAGCTTGAACCTGCGCTCCTGGTTTGTGAGGGGCTATTACCGATACAGCGCAGTACGACGTACCATTTTCCAATGAGCTCTTCGCTGTCTCCATAGATATTCGCAGTGTCCCAGAACGTGCAGCCGAGCTCATACGCTTTATCAAGAACCTAAAGAGACGGTCATGAATTAATGCGTCGGACAGCAGTGTGCTCACGCTTCACCTGGAAGCGCTCCTCATCCGAACCAGTCTGACCGTAATACGCTCCTATGCCCATGGCGCCAAAGCCAATGGCAGAACAT